>VZQC01002390.1:940079-1208291 GCA_009823505.1 Rhizomys pruinosus | reverse complement strand
AAAAAAAAAACAGAGAAAGATGCAGGACAGTTATGGCAGAATGCATGATCTAGGATGGGCTGGGAAGGGGTGGGGGGAAGGGAAAGGGATATACGCCTGAACTGAATTGGAAAATGATGTATGAAATACACAAAGCATCAATAAAACATGAAAATTAAAAAAATTATATATCACTTGTATATACCACACATGTATATATGTAGAGAATGTATAATTGTATATATACCTCCATATACATGTACAGGACATAGAATTGTATATATCTTCCCTATATATATATGTACAGGATATATATATATATATATATATATATAATTGTATGTATTCCCCCATATACAGGATGTAGAATTGTATATATCCTCCCTATATATGTACAGGATGTATAATTGTGTGTGTCTATATCCCATATGCACACATATGCACAGGATGTGTAACTATATATATCATACATACATATACTCATATATATATATGTGTACAAGATATATAATTGCATATATATCTATATACACACATACATACACAGGATGTGTAACTGCATGTATTATACATACATATACCCATACACGCATATACATGTGCAGGGTGTACAATGAGGTTGCATATCTTCTTACTTGTCCACTCTGTATATTTGTGTACACCCTGAGTGTCTGGTCCTAGAATCCCCTGCATTAACACAGTCATATCTGACCCAAGCCATCTGTTCCATAAGATCCAAACCCTGGGATGAAGCAGGTCCGCTGCTTGGCTCCCTTAGTCAAAGATAGGGAAGGTGAGACTGCCAGAGAAGTGGTTGGTCATTCCCACACTGGTTCGCATCAGAGGAGCAGCAGGAGAGAATGTCTTGCTGTATTTCTAAACCAGGACAGTGGCTCTCAACCAGGAAAGTAAGATCAATTCCTATCTCTCCCTCCCCGCCTCCACCCCCAGAGTTGGCATTGTCTGGAGACATTTCTGACCATCTCAACAGGGAAGGAGGAATGTAACTGACATTTTGTGAGTAAAGCCTGGATGCTGCTGAACCTCTTTCAATGCACAGGGCAGCTCCCACCACAAGGGGGGATCTGGCTTTAAATGCCAATAGAATAATTGCGAAGAAAATGGCTATTCTGAAGGCAACTTTCTTTCTTTGCATTTTCCACAGTGCAGATACAGAGCTAGGGCTTCTCATTTTCAGTTCAGGGTAGTATTAAACAGAGACTGAATAATCCCAGCTGTATGAGGTCAGGAGTATCTGAAACCCAGTATGGAGATGTGTGTCCTTCAGAGTCAGTCTGAAGCACATTGAGTCAATGATCTTGGAGGAAGAGGTCAACTGAAACAGCACATCTTATGTATTCTGCATAACCTTCCATTGTTTGAACAGCATGTATGTCCTGGCTGAACTGTACCTTTCTTCAGTGTCCCCTAAATCATACTACATTATCAATTACTAAGCCCCAAATAACTAAATCACTTATTAACTAGAATTTCTTTTCCTTGTGTGTAGTGAGGAAGGCACCTGCCATGGCATTTTTTAAAAATCCAGCTTGTATTCCATAGTTAAAACTAGACTTATTTTTCTATAACTACAGTGACAACCTGTGTAAGCGGTGGCTCTGCAGTGTGTGTGAGTCTAACTCATCAATGAAGACTATTTGGCGATATCTAATCCTTCACAAGGCAGGGTATTAAAAGGAACTTTAGCCAAGAGTGAAGCAAGGCATTGCTTAAATCCTGCTAATCAGAAAATTAAATCAGTTTTCATATCTAATTAACCAATACTTTATAAAATGTTGTCATATTACATTTTGAGGAGGTGCATCTTTATCAAAAATTCTGTGGCTTTCTCTGTGTTATCCATAGTTTTCTATGTTTATTAAACATTTACAAGACTGGATCTTTGAAACAAGTAAATAATATTTTGTTTCTTTTTTTAAACATTATTTTTTATTTTTTATGTGTATGAGTGTACTGTCTACATGTAGGTTGGTGCACCTGTGTCATGTAATGCCATGGAGGTCAGAAGAGGGCATCAGATTCCCCTGGAACTAGAGTTAAAGATGGTTCTTCGCCACCATGTGGGTGCTGGGAATTGAACCCCGGTCCTCTGCAAGAGCAGTCGGTGCTCTTAACTGCTGAGCCATCTCTCTAGCCCTACAAGTAAATAATATTATGCCCCAACTCCTCTAGGCACAGTGGATGGATTATATCTGTAATACATTTAAAAATCCTCACAACAATCCAGTAGGGTTTGTAGCATCAGTAGGGTTTGAAGTACTAAATTACTTGCCAAAGTCCTATAGCTTGAAAAGTCATAGCTCCATACAAATCCAAGTTCATCTGGCTTAACCACTGGCTGGGTAAACTGAAATACTTAACCGCTTGTTGTGATCATAAAATAAAAGATTTATGATTCCATATCAAGATGGTATAAAACAAAGTAACAAGTTAAGTATTTAATAGGCCCAGACAGGCCAACCTATATTTAAAAGGGCACAAAAGGGATTTATGAACAAAAATATTGAGTTTATATCAACCTGGTCAAGTTAACTGAAATGGCAACCGACTAACCACCATACCTACTAACCAACCAATGTACTTACCTACTAAATTACCTTCATGGGATTCTCCAGCCACTGTTTTCAGATATGGTCTCCAGACTGATAGCATCAGTGTCACCTGGGAACTTGTTTAAAAAAAAATGCAAATTCTTGCACTCTACCCCAAATCTGTTGACTCAGTTCCTGAGGCTGGATCCCACACTCTGTACAACAGAACTTCTCTTGTGTTGTACAAAAACACTGCGGAGTCTCTGCTCCAGACACAACCTGTGCTACCACAGGTCCCATGGCGCACACAACCTCAGCACCATTCTGTCTCCAGAACTTAATTGATTCCCTCCTCCTCACCACGGTCTTTGCTCTACTTACATTGGCAAGAAACAGTTGATAATAATAAGCTGAAATCTCAGATTGTTAAAAAGCCAACTCCTCCAGGTGTAGTCTAATAAATTCAGCATGTGGTCAATTCAATCTCACACATTCTGAGCAATATGGGATTATGGGATACTAACTACTGGACTCAGCCTGAACTTGGCAGAGCTACAGATTCCTGAATACAGGTGAACTCTGTTCAGACTGGTTTTAGAATTTGATGTAATTTAACGAGTTTCTTTGTAAAAATCGGTAATTCATACTTGATATGGATGATAACTCTTAATACTAGGGAATAGCTGAATGCTCTTAAACTACTGTAAGCAATGGAAAGTTGTTATTTACTTCTTTTCACTGTCAAGCTACCCACAGTCTTAAGAAAAAAAACCATGTACCTTCTTCTTTATAAAACAGAAGTACTTACTGTATATTGGAGAATTCCTGCTTCCTATGAAAATGCAATTTCTGAATTCAAGAAATTATGGGATCAAAAGTGGCTCATAAAAATTATTTGAGTGCCTATTCTTGAAGGAGACTTCTCATTTTGATCCTTCTCTTCCATCCTATGACATCTTTTGGGGGTTTTCCCAGGTTGGGTAGTTGGTAAAAGAAAAATAATGTTCTACTTGGCAGGCTGTTGTCACTCCACCTGCAGGGACTTGAAATTCTTGGCTTGAATGCACTTGCCAAAGATCATACATGTTAGATTAAGTCCATTGGACTTGGAAATCCAACTTGCAAACTCATCTATGTAAATACACTCATCTATGGAAATCTGTGTTTCTAGGCCAGAGCTAGTCAAGGCTGCAGAGCCATTGGTCAGTTCTGCCTCCACCTGTGTCCTGCCTATTGTCTCCTCTGGGATGATCTTACTTGCTGCTTAGATACCAGCCATAACAATGTGATTTAGAAAGGGAATTACTTCATGCCAAACTGGAACACATAAAGCAGTGTAACAGAAATAGACACTTCCAGACTAACTATAATGTTGCATTAAGAATGAAGCAGAGGGGCTAGAGAGATGGCTCAGGGGTTAAAAGCACTGGCTGCTCTTGCAGAGGACCTGGGTTCAATTTCCAGAACCTTCATAGTGACTAACAACCATCTTAACTCCAGTTCCAAGGGATCCAATGCACTCTTCTGACCTCTGTGGGCACTGTACAACACAGGTGCACCTACAATCCATGCAGTCAATACACTCATACACATAAAATAAAAATAATAAATAAAATATTTAAAAAGAGTGAAGCAGAACAGATGCATCACTTTCAGTAAGTTTTACCCTTTTCATGCTATTTCTTATTATGTTACTGAACAAAAATGGTCTGTGGACCATGTTTATTTCAGCTCTGTAAAGAAAGCCTGCCACTCAGAAGAAAAAAGATAGATGTTTCAAATCACTGACAGTGATAAGGGTCCCTGTGCAAATACATTTGGAAGAGGGAGGTGCTACAAAGCCACTTTATTAGCATCATGACACCCTGCAAGAGAGAACTTGTGCTGGAGAAAAGTTGAGAGGAGTGTGACACATACAAAGAGGAAAACCTGCAACCAATTGCTTCTACCCTACACACACACACACACACACACACACACACACACACACACTCACACACAGCTCAGCCTTCAGGCCCCTCCCTGTCTGGAAGAAAAACAAGAAGGTCATCAGGATCAGGGTCTCTAAGTCCCATTTGACATAAAACTCAGGCAGCTGTGATAGTCCCATCTGCAGACAGGACCTCATGTATCCCAACAAAACATCACCTGTTGGTCATCAATATTGGAGTCATTTGCATAGCTGCCTCGGGCGTGCGAAATCAGCCCTTGTGGAGGCAGACATTTGGAAGCAGATAAAGCCACGAAGAATGCCTCCTTTTGACTTTAGAGATTGGTGTAGATGAGAGCCCATCAGAGCTATTTTAGGGAGCCTCTTCTCCATTACAGACAAGCAGGATGGGGCTATCAGCTTACCTAATAATGGGTCCCTTTAGTTGGGCCATCGTCACTATCAGCTACATTAGTTTAAAACCTGCAATTTTGAACTTCGCATGACTGAGCTTGAGGAAGATTAAATTACTGAACTTTTGTTGGTGAGCATCTCTGCAAAATTTCCTGAAAAGGATAGTCTCTCTTCTTTATGTGAAAGTGAAGCCAAATCACATACTTTATTGATATTTACAGACGTATAAATGATAGTGCTAATGTACTCTAATGTCTGTCTACTTGATGGAGAGGCTGCGGCTCTGCTTTGGGCTTTTGTTTTCCTTGAGCTAACGTGGAAGACTGTAGTCTCTTTGTGAGCTTTGTAATCTGCATCTTTGCATTCCACCCCCACCCCATCTTATTTTCCCTGAAGTCTTATTCAGAAGCAGGTTTACACCAGAACTTGTTTTCAAAGAAATCTCTCTGACATGGGTATAGTCTCTGTAGGGATGTAACATCCAAAATACACCCCCAAGTCGGCTTTCTCTCTCTTAGAGGTCAACCTTGAGTGTTAGTCTTTAGAATTATCTCCATCTTTTGGA
Organism: Rhizomys pruinosus; assembly: GCA_009823505.1. NCBI lineage: Eukaryota > Metazoa > Chordata > Mammalia > Rodentia > Spalacidae > Rhizomys > Rhizomys pruinosus. The sequence continues at coordinate 1,202,851 of VZQC01002390.1, read as the reverse complement.
GTCAGTGTCTCTTACTGGCCTAGAGTTCAGTGGTTCCGATAGGCTGGCTGTCCAGTGAGTCCCAGCCATCCTCCTTGACCTAGGGTTCCCAGGGTACACCACTACACCTAGCTTTTAATGGATTCTTGGGATTGAACTTAGGTCCTCATACTTGTGTGACAAACACTTTACTATTAGAAGCCGTGTCCCCAGCTCCCACATTAGCTTAGATGGGAAATGGAACACTGATGCTCTTCCAAATCACTGATGTGTGATTTTGAATGCCTGAGGTAGCTGCACAAGTTGACTTAAATAGTCTGTAGTAGAGTTGGGCGTGGTGGCACATGCCTTTAATCCCAGCACTTGGGAGGCAGAGGCAGGCAGATCTCTGTGAATTCAGGGCCAGCCTGGTCTACAGAGTGAGTTCCAGGCCGGCTGGGGCTACAGGGAGACCCTGTCTCAAAAAAAAAAAAAATAGTCTGTAGTAGAGAATACCTACAGTGAGGAAGACACTCTTATTCTCTAAGCCATGAAGATTTAATGTTTCTAGAGTCATCTTAAAGACATCCTGCCTGTTGATGCCACTTGGGTTTAGAGTTCTCCAGTCATCAGAGGCTTAATAAGCATCAGTAGGAGTAGTAAGTGTTGATCTATGATGACTGGGCAGAATTAAGAGATAACTCACGCACCCTGCTACTTGCACACAGGAATAGCCCAACTAATGGCAAGAGTATCCCAGCCCAAATGGATAATGACAAGGTAAATTTCCCTAAGGAATGAAATAATATACATACATATTGGTGAGTAGATTGTATATACTGTTAGGAAGATAGAGAAAGGTGAGGTCTGTCATGACAAAACAGAGATAGCCCAATGGTTAAGAGTGCACAGTGCTGTTTCAGAGGACCTGAGTTCAGTTCCTAGCACCCACAGGGGGCAGCTCACAACCATCAGTAAATCCAACTCCCAGGGCAATCTGACCTCCACAGGCCCCTCCTCTGACCTCCACAGGCCCCTCCTCTGACCTCCACAGGCCCTCCTCTGGCCTCCACAGGCCCCTGTACCCACATGCATATACCCACCGTCCAGATATGCATAACTTGAAAAAACAAAAAAGAAATTCTCAAAATAATAAAGTAAAAATCCAGTGTACATCAAAGTCTGTTTCTAGTCTGGATGTTTGGTTTCTGGTAGTCATTGGTAAAATAGGACTTTGATCAATAGTGTGTTATGATGGATATGATTAAAATGCATGCCTGAGTAACTCCCAGGGGTTGATAATATTTTGATTTAAAAAAAATGAACTACTGAAAAGTTGTAAGAAATATAAACAGGCAGAGGTAAGACTTTTAAAATTTTTCATTTATTTATTTTATGTTTATGAATGTTTTGCCTGCATGTGTGTAAGTGCATTCATATTGTGCAATGCCTGCAGAGGCCAGAAGAGTGTATCAGATCCCCTAGAACTGTAGTTATGGATGGTTGTTAGCTACCATATGGGTGGTGGGAATTGAACCCAGGTCCTCGGCAAGAGCAGCCAGTGCTCTTAACTGCTGGGCCATCTCTCCAGCACAAGGAAATTTCTTTATACCTAAGTTTTTATGTTGCAAATCTGACAAAGCTGAAGCTATTTCATGTCATTATTATAATCTATAAGCATTTAGTAACCTATGAAGATGGTATTTACCACTCAAGTAACACAAAGCAATCTATCTGAATGAGTCAGGAAGCTCATCTGTAGTATGGTTTCTAGGATTTTCCTAGAAGGCTAATTTTCCATTTAAATAAAAACATGTTGATAGTAAGCTGGTTCAAGTGGTGAAATTAAAAGCAATACTATTAGCTGGATATGGGGGGCACACACTTATAATCCTAGCAACCTGAGAGTCTGAGGCAGGAGGCCCGTGAGTTGGAGGTCCCCATCTCAGTGAATGGATGAATGAATAACTTTTAGTACCCCGCTGGCATTAGACAGAAAATTCTGAAAAATTGGACACAAAATAAATCTTTTAGAGCACTCTCGTGGCCTGAATTAGAATTTGGAGTGGAAAAAAAAGAATTTGAAGTGGGCTGAGTCTTCCTCAATCCTACCAGACACTCTGCATTCGTACACATCTAGGTGTTTATCACACAAATCCATTCTCAAGTGTGGGAACGTGTGCAAATGCAATTATCTCCTATCTTACAAATAACTATTCATTGGGGTCTGGCCAAACTCTTCGAAAGGAGCTCTGGTTGAAGTGAAAGTTTCAGTGGTTTATTTTATTTCTTATTTAAGAACCAGGAACCATCTGTGTAGGCTTTTCCCTCAGCCATCAACACCACCTGTGAGAAGTCCCAAGTCTCTTTAAACAAGATACGCTGTCGTCAAGTGCAGGATAAAGCCAGCAGTTAGACTTTTCCTGAGACGCCAAATCCCCGGCCCCATCACAAAGGGAATGAGGGGACAGATGGGTGCAGAAGACACTAATGAAACATAGGGTTCCACTATCCCTTCTCAGAGAGGAGACTCAGAGAGGTGAAGAAAGGAAAGGCCCAGGGTGAAGGGTCACCCTGATAAGAACAAAGAAGTTGCTTCTAGCACTTTCTCCCATTGTGCCTGTTACACTTATTGGTGTGAATAATGTTGTTTTGTTTTCAGAAAGACAGTTGTGAGCAAAAGAAGAGAAAGAGCGGTGACTGATAAGCAGACTCAGGAAATCGGAGACTGACACATTTGTGATAATAAATGTTAATTTAGTTGGATAGATGTGGATATTTTCTTAAGGAACAAAGAGAAAGTTGGATTATGGCTAAGATTCGTACATCTAGGCTTTTTATATGGGCATTACCCATGTTCAAAATGTGCAAATCTCTTGGAATCAGTTGGTTTTTTTTTTCATTATGTTTGTTGGGGTGTCTTATTTATTTTAAATTACCATAGTTTCCTTGCTTTGGAGATAAAAACTCTAGTGGAGCCAGACTTCAAATAGATGATGTTCCAAGCACATCAAAACAAAGAAAGTGTTTCTGAAAGCAAATGAAAGCATTTTTTGAATGACTCCCCATCCATTCACGGCTCCTTTCAGCTCAGCGGCTCTGGCTCAGATAAAGTCTCAGACACCTCACAGCCTATTCAAAAGTATCAGATTCAACTGAAGGTGAAGAAAATGGGCTATCTGCAATATTCATGAGTTGGGAATGTCCAAGTTTGGCCATTGTCTGAATGACTTTACAACTGCTCCTGGTGTGTGTTACATAACAGATATTCACAGGCACCCAGAGCCCCTATCAGGCCAAGCCTTGTAAGTGAGTCCAGGGGCCCCTTCCTGCTCTGCCCCAGTCCATTCTTTCCTAGTCCAGGTTCCAAGGAGAATACTGCCTTGTCTTTGAAGTGTGCTATTCTATTCCTTCTTTTACTCAGGCAAACTAGAGACCTTGATAACACTGCTTAACACTTCTTCAAGCTCATGTTTTGTTTTGATAGCCTGTAGGGTACTTTTTTCTTTGTTCTCATTGGAACAATGCTCAGTTTAATACAACACATTTTTCTGAAATTAAGAGGCAAGAGCCAGGTGACACTTAAGCAGTGAGTCTTCAGAATTCTGAATAACCCTGGTTCTGTTCTACCCAATGCGAATGGGTTTCCAAGGTCTTGCATAAGGAATTATAAACTAAAATTAATGCAAATTTTTGATACTTTTTTCTTCATGTAGTTGCCATCTTCCTGGTGTCCAGTTCAAACACATGTTCTAAAATCTTCTTGGTGATGAAAAGAGCCCCTGGTGCATACCAAGCTTGCTTTCAATTGTGACTTTGGACAAACAGCCAGAGCCCCCATTATCAGTCTTCCCACCTATATAATCAGGGAACTGCACCTCATCTCTAAATTCCACCTCATCTATCACTAAATTCCACTGTTATACTGTCCGAATGGCGAGTCAAGGGTAAGGTCTGAGACTGACATTGAACTTGGGGTAGAAATTGAGACAAAAGCCTTGGGGAAACCAATGAAGCATGTCTGCATAGGTTGAATGATGTCTTCCTAAAAGGTATGCCCACATGCTTAGAACCAATAGATGTGACCAACTCCAGCAAAAGGGTCTTTGTAGATATGGTTAAGAATCTCAAGATTAGATCTTTTTTTAATTTTTATTTTGGGTAGCTTCTAGATCCAATGACAATTGTCCCAAAAGAGACAGAAAATGAGCAGACCAAGGCACAGAGGGAAAGGAAAAGAGAAGTCAGAGATTAGAGTTATGTGGCCATGATCCTAGGACCACCAGAAGCCATTAGATGTTGGGAAGGAACTCCCCTGGGGCCTTTGGAAGGAAGACCAGCCTACTGACACCTATTTCCGACTTCCAGATTCTAGAAGTGTGAGAGAATGAATTCTGTGATTGGAAACCACCAGGAGCGAACACAGTTCCAGCAGGATCGCCCTTCTTTTCCCTCAGGACCATAGGCACAGGTCGCCTACACCTACAAGCTGCCAGGGTTATGCCAGGCACCAAGTACCACTTTTCTTCGAAGATGCCAGCTTCCATTTAGGAAAGGTCAAGTATAAGACACACTGCGGTGTTGCTGGGCACGTGTGAGTCCTGACTTCAGGCCAGGCAGCTTGCCTTTCTTGGCTTCACTGAGTGTGAAGTGCTTCACCTGGCCCATGATATCATGGGAACTCAAATACATGGACTTCCCACAGGAAGAGCAACTGGTCCACTTGTAAGATTCCAGAATGGTGACATTTTGGGGGCCAGGGATTATTAATGAAGTATGGGCTGATCTTGATGAAAAGTACAGAAAAGTGTTCAAGAAAGGGATACCTGCTCTGTGGCTCTTATCTAAGTCTTTTAGGCCACCTGCAGAGGGCATCTGGTACCCGGTTGGATGGGAAAGAAGCAATGAAGATGCTCTGGCTGCTGCACACAGGCTAAATTAGGAGGAAAAGCTTTCCAGCTGGAGACTCACCCTTCCAAGACATTCTGAGTTGCTTCCATCTCTGGCTGTGACTCTCATAGTTTGAAGTTTCTGGTTGGAAGGGGGGAGATGGGGAGATGACCTAGTTGGAGAGGTACTTAGCACAGCTCTCACCCTAGGCCTGGAGTCCGCTCTGGACATGACCTGGCAGACCCAGGCAGGAGATGAGACACCTCCACAGCTTACCAGGAAATTTGTCAACCAATCAGCTCCTCTCTGTGCTCATCTTTGATGTTCAGTAAATGTCTTGGATTTGCTGCCTGGCTTCTTGCTCCTCATCCTCTGCTTTCCTGTCCCTCTGAGCAGGGTTAACTTTGGTCATGCCTTCTTTAGGGAAGCCCTTCATGATATAGGCTGGTTATGCATCTTTTTTGGGAGGGGTGCTAAATCACCTTGACATTACTCTATCAGTGTGCCTCTCACATTGAACTGCCAATGATATTTTTCCTGCCTGCCTTTCCCTTCCATTGAAGCTCTTTAGAAATGGCAGTATGCCTGCCTTTTCTTTATGTAATACTGTACGGAGTCACATACATGCCACATTAATATGGCCTTAGGCATTACTCGTGTATGATCATAAAATGTGGACATCACCTATACCCAAACTATACATTATCATCACTTGATGTTAAAATCTGAAAGTCATTTGATAGGTCTCATTTTAGGCATGGATATTTGCATTCTCAAATACATATGTACATTCTGTACATCTATCTATCTATCTATCTATCTATCTATCTATCTATCTATCTATCTATCTATCTGTCTGTTCTATCATCTATCTCTTCTATCTATCTATATATTCACTATCACTCTTCTCTCACTTTACTTTGTGGTTTTCTACAACTTTCTCTTCCCTCCTTAACATCATGGAAATGTCTTGGAGAGATTTTTGACTCAATTCCTGGTGGTCCGCTGAATTTCATACTGCCTCCCTCACTGTTAGGTCATTGCACTGTTATGAGCCAGGTGGCAAGGCTCCTCCTTATCCCTGCTAACTGGTCCACAAATGTCAGTATTTCTTTTGGACAGATGCAATTACAGAGTTAAATTTTCAACCTCCCTGATAATTTCCGTGGAGAACTTTCCTCCTCGGCTTTGACACTTGGTCCTGTCCTGGAATTGCTTCCATTTGGGAACATTTGCATTTATTTTGAGCTGCAGTTTCAGCTTGATTTTAGGTTTGTTTTTTCCATAGATTTGAGCTTTTCTCTCTTTCAGAAATTCCTCCAATCCCTGATCACTCTCTCCTGTTTTCTAGCACTGTCATGAGCAGGAACATGCACACATATTTCTGAGGATTTGCAGAACAACTACCCCATGCCCCATGTCCCATGCCCAATCTCAGCACGTGACAAGCACTACACATGAAAATATACTTATTGTGCAAGTAGGTTATTTTTTGCTTTGGACATTTAATATGTCCAAATATACCTACATTTAAGGACAAATGTTCCCTTAAAGGGCCTGGCTGTAGATTACTCCTCAAGATATGTGTAGAAAATAGCTATCTACGTGAGGGTAGAAATGGAATGGGTTTGAGAGAAATATTTGAATAACTTCTATGTATATTCAGTGTGAAAGACTACCCACACCTTCCCTTTCTCCCAAAGGCTCCAGAATCTCCTACCAAATTGTGACAAGGAAATTTAATGGGCCTCTCAATTTGAAGACTTGTGTCCAATAAAAGGACGTGTTGGCATACATGTCAGACACTCAGCAGCTTTTTATATTTCCTTTAGAGACTGACACTGCTTAGATTTCTAAGGATACATGACTGTTAATGGGACAGCCTCAAAAGATGATTACGAACAAATGTGTGCCCGGGATCCTTGGCTGAAATTTGCTGAGTTCCACTTGAGACTCACAGAAGCATGCAAGGAACCTGGCTTCTATGGACTGAGCCCAAAGAGGTCCTGCTCCACAGCCCTGAACCGTCCCTGTGTTCCCACTGACAGGTGCTGCAGATGTGAGGCCTGCTGGGCCTTCCTCGGCAGCCATCTGTCATCGAGGCCTCCGCTCCTCCAGGCAACAGGCGTGTTGATAAGAATATACACTTTCTGCAGTTGACAGACTTTGCTATTCAAAACACTGTTTAAAAAATGGCTACAGGAATTTAATTAGCAACTTCCATTAAGAGATTAGATGAGAAGAACAAAGAGAAATCAAGGGAAAGGCTTCTTAATAAAATGGGAGAAGCTGTGGAATTATTCATAGCATAACAAAGGAAATGTAGAATTTGCTCCAGGAATTGTTAGAGGTTACAGATATATTTGGAAGTTTTCTAGTGGTCTTACTGGGTATAAGGCCGAGAGAGAGAGAGAGAGAGAGAGAGAGAGAGAGAGAGAGAGAGAGAGAGAGAAAGAGAACCTTCCACTAGCTCCAGCAGGTACCAGATGTAGCCTAAGCAGTGGACAGATCCCATGTGCCTTCCAGTGTGGCTGTGTGGTCCCTGGGGTCTGTGGCTAGTGGACTTAGCTCCAGTGCTCAGGGGCTGGTCCTACATGGACTGACTGTTTTATTTCTGTGCTGTGAGGGAGGCTGATAAGAGACCAGAAAGGACCAAATAGATCCTTCCTTTCTCCTAAGGAAACAGTATATGACTCATTCCAATGATTTGGCACTATCCTGGCTATGTAAGAGTTTTCATCTGGTTTATATTGCTATTACAGGATTCAACAGGCTGGGAATATATAAAGAAAAGAAGCATATTTCTCATTGGGAAGTTCAGCATCAAGATGCAGCTGGTGATGGTCTTTGTGTGCTGTATCATCCTTTGGTAGAATGCAAGAGAGGAAAAACAAAGGACAGAAAATAAGTTCATTCTTTATCAGAAGCCCACTCCTGTGATAACTAGACTGCTTCCATGATAACAGCATTAGTCCAGTCTTGAAGGCAGACTACCCACGCTATGATCATCTCTTAAAGGTCCCATTGCTCAACACCATTGCACTGAGGATTAAGTTCCTAACACATGAACTTTGGGGGACTGGATCCAAACCTCAGCAGTGTGTGTATAACATATATATATAGTAGATATATATATATATAGATATATAGATATATGGTAGTAGAGAATAGATTATACAAGGTCAGGGGAAGGGACGAGCTCATTTTATTTATATATCTTAGCTTTTATTTCGTATGTATTTCGGGGTGGCCTTGAACTTGCTATGTAGCTTTTGCATTCCCAAAAGCTAAGATTACACCTCCGAAGTGCTAGGATTACAGGCATGTGACACTTCATTCCAGTTCTGGGAAATAAAACTAGGGCTTTATATGCATGCTATATAAGCACCCCAGTGACTGAGTTACATCCCAAGTCTATACCTTGTAGGTTGAATACCAAAACAAATCATTAAAGATTCTGTGGTTGGTTCATTAACACACAGATTCCTGATTCCTTAATGTTAAGGCTCTTCCCAAAGAACATGGAGCTAACGCCCAGGTGAAGAAACAGGCCGAGTAGAATTGGAATCTTGAAAGCAGGTTTCCACTCAGATGGCGTGAACTACTTCTTGCTAGTGGTTACTTCTAGCAAGTGGACCATTTTCTCATATCCCAGAGTTAAATTTGGCTTCTGGACTATAATGTTTTCTCATCTTGATCTTATTAAAGGCTTGAAGACATTCATGTGAAAATCACATGGGAACACTGTATCAGTGTTAAAGGGAGCAAATCCATTATGCTCGCTTAGAATTGACATAAACTCAGATGTAGGAAGATTATCTTTATATACTTTTCAGAGGAAGTTATGGTATAGACAGGAAACCTGAAAACAGAAAGATTAGGGTGGGGGGATAGATCAGTGGTTAAGCACTTTCCTACCATGTGTGACACTCTTGGCTCCATGGCAGCACCACAGATTAAATTTAGGTTTGCATTGAAGCTGACCTCTGCTATAAATCTGCCAAATGCATATGAGTATGTGCACAAATGTGTCTAGTAAAGTTAAAATGAAATTCTTATGACATTAGCTTTCCTTAACTCCAAAGTCAAAATTAGATAAAAATGCATTAATTGACAACCGAGTCACAGTTTTACATACCGTAGATACAAGTCATCTCAGTGATGGGTCCTAGTTACTAAAATGTTGGTTGATTCTTTTTTTTTTTTTTTTTTTTTTTTTTGGTTGATTATTTCAAAGAGGGAAAAATCTCATTCAAGATGGGAGAGATGGGTGGATTGAAGAGGGGGAAAGAGAGCTTGAAAATTACCAGTGCTGCCTTTTGTTCTTGCAGTTGTTAGTGTAAAATGACCTAGACTGGAGAATGCAAGATCTCAGCGGTTGCTAAATGCAGGTGACCTACTTCTTGTGGGTCATAAGGGCTGTTTTGGAGGTGACATAGTGATTGAGACTGGGCTTCCTAATGCACACTCCTACCTGCACTCCTTCCCAGGACCCCTTTCTTCATCTACCCTGAAGAAAGGGTCACTTGTGGCTTAGTTATATAATCATTTTAAAAATATTTATTTATAAAAAATATTTATTTATTTATTTATCTACCGTGTATGAGTATGTTTTCTGTATGTATGTAAGTGCACCTGTGCCATGCAATCCCCAAAGAGGTTAGAAGAGGGCGTCGGATTCCCCTGGAACTGGAGTTATGGATGGTTGATACCGACCATGTCAGTGCAGAGAATCAAACACGGGTCCTCTGCAAGAGCAGCCAGTGCTCTTAACCACTGAGCCATCTCTCCAGACCTCAGTTATACAATCTTTATAACTAAAATGGGAATTTCTGATGGCTTTTCCATGGACAGAAAAAGGGGCTGGGCTGGAGAGATGGCTCAGTGGTTAAGAGAACTGACTGTTCTTGCAGAGGACCCAGGTTCGATTCCCGCATGGCAGCTAAGAACTGTCTTTAAGCCTGGTGTGGTGGAGCACACCTTTAATCCCAGCACTCCGGAGGCAGGGGCAGGTGGATCTCTGTGAGTTTAAGGCCAGCCTGGTCTATATAGCGAGCTCCAGGCCAGGGAGACCCTGTCTCAAAAAAGTGGGAGAAGGGCGCTAGGCAGGGCAATAGACCTTACTTCCTGCCACTATTGGTATGGACTGGACTCCTCTCTTTACCGGTTTCATTCCAGGGGATGCATGAAGGATATCATCAAGCCCATCCTCAGAGTTGAACAAAGTTCCATCTTCTCTTCATGTGCTGAGAAAGCAAAAGGGACTGTTTCTGGTCACTTCTGGCATCCTGAAATATCCCTGTTGGTCTTGGGATCTGGCTGTTGGTCGGGCTTAGCCCCTTGAGCTCTGCCCTATAATCCCATGTGGCTAGCTCTTCTAAGCATCAACCCCAAATGAGAATTCATTCATTCATTCATTCATTCATTCATTCATTCATTCTGTCACTATTTCCTTAGCATGGACTACCTGTCATGCTGTGTTTTAGGCACTGGAGACAGAGCAGAAAAAAATAAGAAAGACAAATCAAAAGAAAAAAAAAAACATCAGAAATGTGGCCTTCATAGTAATTAAATTGTGGTAGAGAGAGCAGCCAGTAAATTGGTGAAGAATGACAGCCAGGGCCATAGAGTTTCCATCGACAAGACAGGAAGGGTGGGATCCCTTTGGATGTAGTAACCTTGGTGGGAAGAGATTTCCTTGTGGGTCATTTAAGGAGGCTTTAGAAGGTAATGCCTTATAAAGTAGGGGCCATATCAAGCATATCCAACAGCTCCATATAGAGAGAACCTGTGATTTTTTTTTCCAGCCAACACAGGGAAGCTCACAGAATTAAGCCTAAACCTATAGTCAAGTCAGCTCAAGGAATGTGCTCATGAAAATTAAACACCTCCTTAGATTTTTTTTTTTTTAAACAAATGTGAACCAGAAAATCTTGGAATGAGGAAGCATCCTTGGCTCTTGATCTTGAGAAGTCAGAGGTGGCTAAAGCTATTTGGGGATGAAGAGGGTTATCTGATCTTCAGGGAACAGCCAGCCAGCTGTCCCCAAGATTATCCTTAGAGGGACAACGCTGTCCCTCCATCCTGCAGTATCTCTTTTAAACTTATGTTTAAATAGCTATACTTAAGTGATAAGGAAGCTAGCCTTTCACCTCCAGGATCCTAACTGGATTCAAACTCTAGTCTTCCGGGAAATGAGTTTGGTCGTCTAAGCTGAGCCTCATAGACAAAAGTGCTTATCTCCAAACTCCAAGCATAATTCAGCCCACCAAGGCAGGACTGGAAGCCAGCTCTCAGGGAAAGAAACGGAATAAGCTGGGGAGGAAAGTAAATTACTGAAGTAGTTCAATCAATCCTGAATCCAAACCCACACTACTTAAATGACAGTTCTTTTCCATCCAGAATACAAGACTACTTTTGAGCACCATACCTTTCTAGCTGCCTTCCAACGGAGGCCGGCATCACTTAAAGCAGTTAAGCTTCCAAAAATGAGGTCAAAGCTGCAAAGAAGCATAAGCTCAGGAACCTTAATAAATTTAAATATTCTTTGAATAGTTTTCTTATCTGCCTTAGAAGAATGCAGTCCTTATTCGCTGCAAGCAAGGTCTGTGACTTTTATCTCAGATATACTTGAAGATGTCTAAACATGTCAAAGAAATATCATGTGCTAAGATTATGTGTTCTCAAGCAAATTCAGTAAATTTAGACTAACACAACCAGTGTTGTTCCCAAACACTGCAAACATAAAAATAGAACAGAACCAAAAGAGGGTATAGAAGACCATGACTCCAGATGAACTCTCCCTGTATCAGAAAGGAATCATTACAGGCAGAGAGCTTGGCCAACTTGGCCCACTGGTGAGAAACTGCTATGGAGGAATACCAGGCTGTGGGGAGCAGTTGCTTTCCAGGCATGCGGAGCCAGGCATGCGGAGCCGGGCATGGTTTCTCTGCCTTTGGCCTCCCCCTGCCCCCTCTGTGTTCCATTTATCGAGTTAGCATTTTGCTCACAATCAAATGGATGACAGTTTCATTTCAGAATGGCATCACTTGTCAAACTTTGAATTACTGATCATAAAAATATCTGTTCTGCTTTGAAGGATTGTTGGAGGACTTCCATTTTCCTCTCTATGTATGTATTTTTATCAGTAGGGCTGTTTAGTGCAATACACACAAGGAGGGTGCATAGGGGAGCGAAGAAGAAATCAAACCAGGCTGAGGAGCCCAGGGCCTGCTGTATCCTCCCCATACAAACAAGCTTCTATCACAGTTTGAGACAGCAGAAATAAAAGGGGGCTTTTTGGCTCACAGCTATAAAAAAAATTATCATAGTGATGAAGTTCCTTAGCCATCAACAGAGCTGTGATAACGCTGTTTGATGATGATTTTCCCATGAATGTTAAACAGCCGCCACTGCGGAGGCAAAGGAGCTTATCTGCACCTAATACTGATCTCTAATTCTTGCCCTTCTTGAACCATCCATTTTCTAACAGCATTAACTGGCAAATTTACATCCCATCTTAATGCTGCTAAAGAGGACAGGAATTGAAGAGCAAATGACAGCAGTGTAATGAGGGTGGCTTTTCTCTCCCTTCTCTTTAATGGCTGAAGATTTACACAATTGTCTGTAAGCTTATATAGAGAGCTTACCTGCACCTTTTCCCAGCATGGATTCAACTTGCAGGCGCTTTTGTTAACTAAACACACATAAATATTTTTAAGGAGGTTTAATAGACTTCAAAAGAAAGCCAAAGGATAGAAAAAGAGGGGAAAAATAACAAATTTAAATGTCATAAATAATATCAAATTTGTAAAGGGCTAATGATTTCCAAACAAACAAGGTTATGAAAATTATGTGCTAAGAGCAGAATGGTATAACCAGAAAGATTTCAAATATTAAGGGATGATTAATTAAAGCGAGGATTTAAAGCGAACTGTGTCCACATGCCAGCAAGACCTGGGATTTCTCTGATCATGTAACATCCATCAAAATACTACCTGTTCACTAACAGGGTGTGAAGAGATAGAAGGTAATTTCAATAGTAAATCTGAATGTAGAGAACTACAATAGCTAGCTGTGGGAAAATCCCATTTGTGTATCCAGATGATAAAAGTAAACCAAATAAAAATCACCATGGACGGGCTATTTAACATCACAGGCTTGGAACCTTGAAGTCGTCTTTGACTCTCCGGTCCCTTTCATCCTCTTTATCCAATCCATTACCAATCCTGCCTTTACATCCTTTGAAATGCTCTAAAAAACAATCCACTCTTTATTTTTCTCCCACTACCCTAACCCTTCAACTTAAATAATGTAGACTCCCACTGTGTTCCCGGCTCTTAGCCTAGATGGTTCCTTCCGCAGTATTATTAAAATAACACTTTAATATTTCCACCATGTCATCTGAGTCATTAAAAAAGAACCTGTTATTGTTCCTGCCCCACTATCCCAGCAATTGTCCTCACAGTGATGAATCTTGAACATAAATTTAATACAAGGTGTGTAAAACCCATGAATTAAAAACCACAAAATACCACAAAAGGCAAACTACAGTGCCAGATAAGTGGAGAGATGTGTCACATGCAAATATTAGAACAGAAGTTGAGACATTTTCTATAAAGGGCCAGGTAGTAAGCATCACTGACTTTGGGGCCCATATTACTTTCAGTGGAATATTTTTCTTTATTTGTTTTTTAAATTTATTTTTATTTTATTAGGCATGGTGGCACACACCTTTAATCCTAGCACTTAGGAAGCAGAGGCAGGCGGATCTCTGTGAGTTCAAGGCCAGCCTGGTCTACATAGTGAGCTCCAGGCCAGCCAGAGCTCCAGGGAGACCCCATCTCAAAAAAAAAAAGAATCTTTAAAAATTGTGATTTTATTTTTATTTTATGTGTATGAGTGTTATGCCTGCATGTGTGTAAGTTTACCCCTGTCATGCAGAAGAGGGCCTCAGATGCCCTGGAACTGGAATTATTGATGGTTGTCAGCCACCATGTGGGTGCAGGGATTAGAACCCCAGTCTTCTGCAAGAACAGCCAATGCTCTTAACTGCTGAGCCAACTCTCCAGCACCTTGTTTTTTTTAATTGATTATTTTAATTTTTATGCATATGAGTATATTGTCTGCATGTATGTAAATGCACCTATGTTGCACAATACCCATGGAGGTCAGAAGAGGCATCAGATCCCCTAGAACTGGAGTTATGGATAATTGTTAGCTGTCATGTGGGTGCTGGGAATTGAACCTGGGTCCTCTGCAAGAGCAACTAGTTCTCTTAACCACCGAGCCATTTCTCCAGCCCCTTTATTATTCTTTCAAAAGGTGAAAATTCTTCTCAGATCACAGGAATAGAAAAATAAGCTTCATTTGCTTGCAGATCATAGCTTGTTGACCTCTCAGTAGTAGACTCAGTATTGTTAAGATGATGATAAGATGCAGTTAAGAGATCCTTAAATTTGATGTGAAAATAACCAAAGCTGGGTATGCATGTCTATCCCAGCACTTGGCTTGAAAGTTCAAGGCCATTCTGAGCTGTATCAAAAAAAAAAAGCTTAATATGCTTAATAGGCATTTTTGAAGAAATTGATAAATTAACTTTAAATTTTTATATGGAAAAGCAAAGGGCACCAAATACATGGCAGAGGTTTTTACATTGTGACACAAAGTAAAACTTTATGTCAAGAAGCACATGACAAAGTTATAAAAAAATTCTCAAAAATGTCTCATAATGTTTTAAATAAGAGTCTAACTTGATATTGGGCCACATTTATTAGAGGGCTCATACTTGTAATTTAACAAGACAATTGAATAAGACAATGCTGCACTTAAGTAAAAACTTATCAAGCACAGAATGGAAAGCCCATAAACAGATTCAGAAGTATGTGGCCATTGATTTTGATCAATTTTGAACACAGTCATTCAATGGAGAAAAGGTAGGCTTTTAAAGAATTCGTGCTAGGATAACTGGTTGAAGAATAACAGGTAATAGCATTACCTCACATCACATACAAAAGTTTATTCAAACTAGACATTCTTTCAAGAAGGAAAAAAATAGTAACAAGTTTCATAAAGATTACAAACTTTGAAAGATATAATGAAAATGAAAAGGGAATTTTAGGTTAAAATATTGCAAAACAAATCCAACATCTGCCATGTATTCAAAAATATAAAGAAAACTTCTACAATTCAGTAATCAGACAGCTTCATTAAAATGAGCTAAAGGGGGCTGGAGAGATGGCTCAGTGGTTAAGAGGACTGGCTGTTTCTGTAGAGGACTCAGGTTCAGTTCCCAGCACTCATATGACAGCTAACCATCCATAACTCCAGTTCCAGGGAATCTGACTCCCTCTTCTGATCTCCAAGATGCACAACACAGGTGCACCTACCTATATGTAGGCAACACAGTTATACATATAAAATAAAATTAAAATATTCTGGGACTGGAGAGATGCCCTAGTGGTTAACAGCACCGACTGCTCTTGCAGAGGATCCGGGTTGGATCCCCAGCACCCACATGGCTGAGAACCGTCCGAACCCCCAGTTCCAGGGGAATCAGACGCCCTCTTCTGACCTCCGCGGTGTTCTTTGCATGGGTGCACAAACCTACATGCAGACAGTACATTCATACAAGAATAAATTTTTAAAAAATTAAAAGTTTTTTTTCAATTTTTATTTATTTATTTTTTTAATGTGTATGAATGTACTGTCTGCATGCAGGTTTGTTCACCCGTGTTGTGCAATGCCACGGAGGTCAAAAGAGGGTGTTGGATTCTCCTGAAATTGAGGTAAAGACTTCTCAGCCGCCATGTGGGTGCTGGGGATCGAACCTGGGTCCTCTGCAAGAGCAGTCAGCGCTCTTAACCGCTAGGCCATTTCTCCAGCCCAGAATAGTTTTTAAAATAAAATGAGCTAGGGGGCTGGAGAGATCGCCTAGCGGTTAAGAGCACCGACTGCTCTTGCAGAGGACCCGGGTTCGATCCCCCACATGGCGGCTAAGAACCGTCTGTAACTCAATTCCAGGAGAACTCCAGTTCCAGAGGAATCCGAGACACTCTTCTGACCTCCGCGGCATTGCACGACACGGGTGCACAAACATACATGCAGACAGTACATTCATACACATACAAGAATAAATAAAAATTTTAAAAAAATATTAAAAAAATAAAATGAGCTAGAAATCCAAACCTCCCACAATCCACTGGCTGACACTCATGGCCCACACACTGTGCCTCAACTGGTCTGGCGGTAGCCACCAACCTCTATGTATGGCAGTACATGCAGGCCAAACACATACACATAAAATAAAAATAAATATATAAAAAGTTTAAAATACAAGTAATGAATTGCTAGCTTCATCCCAAAGTAAAAACTACTCTCAGGAAAAGCTGACATCAGAAGGGGCTTCCAGCGAGTGCTCTGCACTGGCAATATGAAGCAACTGCATGGTTGGCTCTTTTCCTTCCCAAATTTTCTGACCTCCTCAAAGGGGCGGGAGTTCCGATGCCATGTTGAATATTGATTGGCCATGAAAATTATTTATTCCAAAATGGGAATAATTTTTTTTTCTATTTTCTTTTTTTTTTATTGATGCTTTGTGTATTTCATACATCATTTTCCAATTCAGTTCAGGCATATTTCCCCTTCCCTTCCTCCCATCCCACCCCACCCCTTCCCAGATCATGCATTCTGTCATAACTGTCCTGCATCTTTCTCTCAGTTTTTTTTCCATTTTTTAGCAATAAGTAATAATGTATGAGTACAAGCATCCTTCATGTAAAACCAATTTGCAAGCAGTTGTGTCCAAACCCACACAGCCCCTTGGTCCCACCATCCAGCAGGGGGGAATAAATTTAAATTGGAATTAAAGTTAATCAAAATAAAATAAAACCTAAAAGTATAGGAAAAAAATAAAATAAGCTGAAGAATTGAATAGAAGCTTTACAAAAGAAGATACCCAGCAAGCCTAGGAAAACGGACTTAATATCACTAGTCATAACAGAAGTGACATCTTAAACCCTATTTAACATGACTATACACTAAAAATGAGAAAGTAGGAAGATCAGCAATATCAAATGCTGCCAAGTGTGTGGGGTTGACTGGAGATTCTATGCCTCAACGATTAAAACTGTGGGGTCGGAGAGATGGGCCAGCAGTTAGAGCTTACAGAGGACCTGGATTTGGTTCCCAGTACCCACAAGGTGGCTAGTAACCAGCTGTAAGTCTAGTTCCAGGGGATCTGACACCTTCCGGCTTCTGAGTTCTGGCTTCTGTGGGCATGCATGAGATGGGTGTGCTTATATACACACAGGTAAAACACATACATAACAACAAAAAACAAATAATGATTAGAAGGCTGAATGCTATAGTCATTTTGGAAAAAGAGTGTGTCATTAACACAAAAAGTTAATCATCTATATATAATGTGATCCAAAAATTTATGTGGGAGCGATAAAACATCCAACCACACAAAAAATGCATATATAATTGTTGATAGTTACATGATTGTTTATAGCTAAGGACCAAAGGCAGCCCAATATCTAACAATTTGTGCAGTATCCATACAGTGGAATATTATTTAACAACAAAGAGGAATATATGCAGTATGAATAAATCTCAAAAATATGCTGAATGAAAGATGGGAAACATGAAAGATCACAATGATTCAATTCATGTGAAATTCTGGAAAATATAAAACAATACTGACAGCAAAGAGACCAGTGGTTCTCAGTTTAGCGGGAGAAGTGAGAGAAAAGGACATGAAGGTAATTTTCAGAGTGGTCATTTTTTGTGCTTTGAACCCAGTACTAAATTTCATCGTACTGAACATTTAGATCTTTAAATATAAATAATACATTAACAAAGTAAAATTGTGGGGGGGAAGCATGAATGTTTAAGTTTTGGCTTAGAATTTTTTTTTAATTTTTAAAAAATTTTTTATTTATTTCTGTATGTGTATCAATGTACTGTCTGCATGCAGGTCTGTGCACCGTGTCGTGCAATGCTGCAGAGGTCAGAAGAGGGTCTCAGATTCCCCTGGAGCTGGAGTTCTCCTGGAATTGGAGTTTCAGACGGCTCTCGGCCGCCATGTGGGTGCTGGGGATCGAACCCGGGTCCTCTGTAAGAGCGGTCGGCGCTCTTAACCGCTAGGCTATCTCTCCAGCCCCTGGTTTAGAATGAAAAAAAAGGATTATCCCTAAATTGTCTGAAAAGGTCAATACTCCACTTTCTGATGGAATATCTGTTTGAGGGTGTACTTTCTTAATGGTCTTCAACCACAAACTAGCAAAGCATATTAAATACAGAACTAATATGAGAACCAAGCTACCTTCCTTCCATAAGGCAAATGTATAAAACAATTTCATTGCCTGTAATAACTTTTCTGTTTTGAAAAACATGGTTATTATTCCTAAAACATTATTTGTATTAACATGTAATGATCTTAGCCCCTGTCATCTAATATTCTACAACATTTTCCTTTATTATTTTCATTTTATGTGTCTGAGTGCATTGCCTGAATGGAAGTAGGTGCACCCAAGTTGTGCAATGTCAGTGGAAATAAGAAGAGGGCGTCAGATCCCCTGGAACTGGAGTTACTGAAGGTTGTTAGCCGCCACATGGTTGTTGGGAATTTAACTGAGTCCTCTGCAAGAATAGCCAGTGCTCTTAACTGCTGAGCCATCTCCCTAGTCCCCTTATTTAATATTAGGAAGTTTAATGTTTTAAATTTTTCTGTTTTGATCTCTTCATGGTAATTAGCAATATATAAGACATAAAGAAAAATCTACATAAAGAAAAATTCTTTGGGAGTGTTATTATTTGCTAACAGTGCAAAGGAACCTTAAATCTGAATGTTGTAAGAATTGCTAGCTGATAATCCAAAGTGAGGCAGTAAATTCTGCATAACAGGGAGGTCCTGGCTGCAGGGATTTCCCCCATCTCCTCCCACCCCCACCACTGTCCTGAGGTCTTCCAACTCTACCATATGCTCCGCTGCACAGAGCTGTCATGAGACTGAGTTCCTGCAGAGACCTTGTAACAGGACCTTTCCTCATACTGCCCTGACCTGCCTGGCCAGCTCTCTATCCAGAAATGCTGATATCTCTGATAAATGAGAGTCACTCTGGTCTGCTCTTGTTTTATCTAATTGTGTAAAGCATTTTCATTTTACCTCCTAACCTACATGCTCTTTTCACTTAGTCTAGAACTGGGCAAATAACAGATGCCTAAGTACTTAAGGAGGTGGTTGTGGTTCCATGGTGGAAATATATGAGGTGGAGACATAATTTAGCAAAAAATTCATAAGTCAAACCAAGTCCTCTTCTTTGTGTCACAAAGGGTCGTAATGCATATTTTATTTTATTTTTTATTTTTTTTAATTATTTTTTAAAAACTTTTTTATTTATTAATTTATGTGTATGAGTGTACTGTCTGCATGCAAGTCTGTGCACCCGGGACGTGCAACGCCGCGGAGGTCAGAAGAGGGTGTCGGATTCCCCTGGAGCTGGAGTTCTCCTGGAATTGGAGTCTCAGACGGCTCTCGGCTGCCATGTGGGTGCTGGGGATCGAACCCGGGTCCTCTGCAAGAGCGGTCGGCGCTCTTAACTGCTAGGCCATCTCTCCAGCCCCCTATTTTATTTTTTTTTAAGTCCTCTTCTTTGTGTCACAAAGGGTCGTAATACATCTTTTATTTTATTTTATTTTTTTGCTTTATTTTAAATTTATTTTTGTATGTGTATGAATGTACTGTCTGCATGTAGGTTTGTGCACCCGTGTCGTGCAATGCCACGGAGGTCAGAAGAGGGTCTCGGATTCCCCTGGAACTGGAGTTCTCCTGTAATTGGAGTTACAGATGGTTCTTTGCCACCATGTGGGTGCTGGGGATCGAACCCAGGTCCTCTGCAAGAGCAATCGGTGCTCTTAACCGCTAGGCCATCTCTCCAGCCCTAATATGTCTTTTTAGATACCAACTGCCATTCAACAGATACCTTATTTCTTCCTTCTTAGTACTGGTTGAATTGTTCATACCTAACAGTGCTGGTGTCTCAAGCGCTTGGGGAGAAAAGAAAAACTTTGGTTTATAGGACATATAAAGATGACATTTTCTGTTGACCTTGTTAAACACATTCTCACTCTGAATGTGTACCACTCAGGATAGACTCAGGAAGAGGAGTCTGTTAAAATCTGAAGTGAGCAAGATCTCCCTGGCATCTTGAGAGCATTTTTGCAACATTATTAGAATTACTTCAGTCCCTATAGAATTTTTGGATGTAGTGGTCACTGACAGATAGCCAAAATTGAACACTTCAATGTTGAGTCAGAAAAAACCTCATACAGTAATTTCAGATACAGCACCTATAACCAAAGGTACAATGTATTAAGTTGACATCCAGAACAGATCTCAGACCCTAAGTGCATTGAAGGGGAGGGGTGAGAATTAATCTACGAAAGATTTTTTTTGAACACCTACTATGTGCCTGGCAGAGAAGATAGAGAGAAGCACTTGTTTCTACTAGTAAAACACAGAGCACAAATAAATCAAATAAATAGGGGCTGGAGTGATGGCTCAGTGGTTAAGAGCACTGGTTGCTCTTATAGAGGATCAGGGTTTGATTCCCAGCACCCAGATGGCAGCTAACAACTGTTTGTATCTCCAGATCCAGGGGATCTGATACCCTCTTCTGACTTCTGTGCACACTGCATGACACGGGTGCAACTACTACCTGCATGCAGGTAATACACTCATACACATAAAAATAAAGCATTAAAACTAAACAAATAGGGTCATTTCAGAGGGGTAAGTGCAGAACCGTAATAAAGTAGAAAGTTAGGGTGGGAAGTGGCTGGAGATGAGGAGTTGTGGACAGAAATGAGCAGAAATTAAAGCTGTGCATTCACAGCCACTCAAAAAATATCAAAAGAAGACACTGGCAGAGACTAGGTCTGTGAAGAGTGATTTTATTCCCTTCTTTGTACGTTTCCGTTTCCCCTTTGTTTTTTGACTTGAACATGCTCTATTTTATAGTCAAAGGGAAATTATATATACAAAACTTTACTTTGAGAGCCACAAATGGAGATTTTGTTGACCTTCTGAATAAAGATACTGCAGAGATTTAAAATTTTAAAGAGAAACTATTATCTGTGACTCTTTATATTCATGAATTCTGATGCCTGTTAGATAAGTTATGATTTTGTAAGTCACATAGAAAAATCCCCAGCACCTAGCTAGTGCTACGTGTTTGCCAAATTAATAAATTGATAAATGTGTTGAAACAATGTCTAATTCAGTTTAGCAAACAATTTTGGGGGAAGATACTACATATAAATTTTTTCTAAGCATTTGGGAGCATATAAGGAAGAGAATTGTCTCGAGTTCCGGCTTTACTCTACGTCCTATGTTTATTCTCTCTCCAACTTTTATTCCATTTTAAAAAATGTTTTTTTTTTAATTTTATTTATTTCTGTATGTGTATGAATGTACTGTCTGCATGCAGGTCTGTGCACCCGTGTCGTGCAATGCCGCGGAGGTCAGAAGAGGGTATCAGATTCCCCTGGAACTGGAGTTCTCCTGGAATTGGAGTTTCAGACGGTTTTCGGCCGCCATGTGGGTGCTGGGGATCGAACCCGGGTCCTCTGTAAGAGCGGTCGGCGCTCTCAACCGCTAGGCCATCTCTCCAGCCCCCTTAAAAAAATGTTTTGATTAGCATATGCTAGTTATACATCATTGGGTTTCATTGTAACATTTTCTGTCTTTAATTTATTTTTATTTTTCTGTGTATTAGTGTTATGCCTGCATCCATGTAAGTGCATCCATGTCATGCAGTGCTCATGCAGGCAGAGGTGTTGGATCCCTTGGACCTGGAGTTATGGACATTTGCTAGCCTCCATGTGGGTGCTGGGATTTGAACGTGGGTCCTCCCCAAGAACAACCAGTGCTCTTAAGTGCTGAGCCATCTCACCAGTCCCCAAATCCAGGTTTTTAAAACACATTTAAAAATTTTTTCATTTCATCATTCATTGCACATGACACGAGGACATACAAGTATGTATTGTGCGCTCAGCGTTTCTCTCCCATCAGAGGGCACGGCTCTCAGCTTTCTCCTTCCTCCAATCTGTGCACTTCCATATCATCCGTACATATATGATTTTATGTCTCTCTATATAAAATGTGGGATCTACAACTGAGACAAAATATGAAACGTTTAACTTTCTGAGACTGACTTAATTCACTTAATACGATTAGCTCCAGTTGTAGCCATTTTACTGAAAATGACATAATTTCATTCTTTGTGGCTGAAAAAATATCCATTGTGCATATATACCACATTTTCTTTATCTACTTCTCTGTTTTGGACACCTCGGTTGGCCCCAGGATTTATTGATTGTGAATAGGGCTGCAGAGAACATTGATGTGAATCATCTCTGTAATATGTTGATTCGGAAACCTCTGGGTAAATACCCAGGCATGCATAAAGATGGGTCATATGGTAGATCTAGTTTTAGTTTTTTGAGGAACCTCTATATCAATCTCCATAGTGGCTAAACTAGATATTCCCACCAGCAGTGTATAGGGTTGCTTTTTGTTCACATCCTTGCCAGCATTGTTGTTATTTGTTTTCTTTTTTTTTTAATTAATTTTATTTATTTCTGTATGTGTATGAATGTACTATCTGCATGCAAGTTTGTGCACCCGTGTCGTGCAATGCCGCGGAGGTCAGAAGAGGGTCTCGGATTCCCCTGGAACTGGAGTTCTCCTGGAATTGGAGTCTCGGACGGTTCTCGGCCGCCATGTGGGTGCTGGGGATCGAACCCGGGTCCTCTGCAAGAGCGGTCGGCGCTCTTAACCGCTAGGCCATCTCTCCAGCCCAGTTATTTGTTTTCTTAATTAAAATAAATGACTGTTTTTCTTTAGTAAATTCTGGCCAAGAAAGCAAGGGTTGATTTTTGTTTGGTCCAATCAAATTCAAAGGGGACTTGAGATACTCATCCTTGATAATTGCACTGCTTCCTGTGGTGAGAAGTCGTCGGAGCCTGTTCTTCCTCCCTCACTTCTTATTTCCCCTTATCCCCCCAAAACGTTGGCTTCTAAAAATCCCACCTTGAAGGTACTTTGGGGAGAGAGACAAATCGCCCATCCCTTCCGTCTGCCACACACAGGGACTCTCACTTTCACTTCTCTCCTTCATCTCTGCTCATCCATCATTGCCTAATACAGATCCAAACAGGAACTCTCCAACCTGTGGATGTGCTTGGGTCTCAACATCTACCTTCACTTTAATTTTGTGGATCCCTCAGGGGGAGTGTTGGGAAGGGTTTTACATGGTTGTCCTGTTCCCAGATAGACCCCAAATCCCACTTAACTACAAAAATTACAGCTTAAAGAGAACAACGTCTGTGGGAATATGTTACTGCTGGCATAGATCTTTCAGCCCACCCCCCCGCAAAAAAAAAAAAATCCCAGTCTACTGGATGTCACTTCCTAGAAGATGCTTTGATGCCTTTTGAATTTTATGCCACTATAAATATGATCTATTTTGATTTTCTTGCACTGAGAAGATGAAAACCTACTTACAAATGCTAATACTATCAGCTTCCAGGATCAGCAGCAGGAGATGAAGTAGAGGACGGCCTAGGCTGGGTCAGAACTGGTTTGAGGTGAAATTTGAGAAGCAACAGCGACAAGAAGGAACTTGACCTTTTTTTTTCTCTTTCTTCTACCTCACTCTGTTTCCTGAAGCCCCTGACCCAGGCTCAGGTCCTCATGACTCCTTCCATCTTATTCCTTTCTTCCTCAGAGCACAATCTGTTTTTTTTTTTTTTTAATTTTTATTTATTTCTGTATGTGTATCAATGTACTGTCTGCATGCAGGTCTGTGCAGTGTCGTGCAATGCCGCGGAGGTCAGAAGAGGGTATCAGATTCCCCTGGAACTGGAGTTCTCCTGGAATTGGAGTTTCAGACGGTTTTCGGCCGCCATGTGGGTGCTGGGGATCGAACCCGGGTCCTCTGTAAGAGCGGTCGGCGCTCTCAACCGCTAGGCCATCTCTCCAGCCCCCTTAAAAAAATGTTTTGATTAGCATATGCTAGTTATACATCATTGGGTTTCATTGTAACATTTTCTGTCTTTAATTTATTTTTATTTTTCTGTGTATTAGTGTTATGCCTGCATCCATGTAAGTGCATCCATGTCATGCAGTGCTCATGCAGGCAGAGGTGTTGGATCCCTTGGACCTGGAGTTATGGACATTTGCTAGCCTCCATGTGGGTGCTGGGATTTGAACGTGGGTCCTCCCCAAGAACAACCAGTGCTCTTAAGTGCTGAGCCATCTCACCAGTCCCCAAATCCAGGTTTTTAAAACACATTTAAAAATTTTTTCATTTCATCATTCATTGCACATGACACGAGGACATACAAGTATGTATTGTGCGCTCAGCGTTTCTCTCCCATCAGAGGGCACGGCTCTCAGCTTTCTCCTTCCTCCAATCTGTGCACTTCCATATCATCCGTACATATATGATTTTATGTCTCTCTATATAAAATGTGGGATCTACAACTGAGACAAAATATGAAACGTTTAACTTTCTGAGACTGACTTAATTCACTTAATACGATTAGCTCCAGTTGTAGCCATTTTACTGAAAATGACATAATTTCATTCTTTGTGGCTGAAAAAATATCCATTGTGCATATATACCACATTTTCTTTATCTACTTCTCTGTTTTGGACACCTCGGTTGGCCCCAGGATTTATTGATTGTGAATAGGGCTGCAGAGAACATTGATGTGAATCATCTCTGTAATATGTTGATTCGGAAACCTCTGGGTAAATACCCAGGCATGCATAAAGATGGGTCATATGGTAGATCTAGTTTTAGTTTTTTGAGGAACCTCTATATCAATCTCCATAGTGGCTAAACTAGATATTCCCACCAGCAGTGTATAGGGTTGCTTTTTGTTCACATCCTTGCCAGCATTGTTGTTATTTGTTTTCTTTTTTTTTTAATTAATTTTATTTATTTCTGTATGTGTATGAATGTACTCTCTGCATGCAAGTTTGTGCACCCGTGTCGTGCAATGCCGCGGAGGTCAGAAGAGGGTCTCGGATTCCCCTGGAACTGGAGTTCTCCTGGAATTGGAGTTTCAGAAGGTTCTCGGCCGCCATGTGGGTGCTGGGGATCGAACCCGGGTCCTCTGCAAGAGCGGTCGGCGCTCTTAACCGCTAGGCCATCTCTCCAGCCCCAGAGCACAATCTGTTTTTAAAAAGCTCCCTTTACTATCTCCAAAAGTCTTCAGTTACTATACTTGCTTTGCTTGTGTGTCAGTCAGCTTTCTGATGCCCAAGGGAGGAAAGACTGATTTGTTTTATACTGTCAGAGGTTTCAGTTCCTGATTGGCTGGCTCTGTGCTTCTGGGCCCCTGATGAGGCAGAGCACTGAGGTAGACAGCACCTGGTGGAGCAGAGTCAGGAAAAGAGGTGGGGTGGGGGGAGTGGAGTCCTAATACTGCCCTCAAGGGCATGCTCCCAATGACATCACTTCCAACCACTAAGCTCCACCTCCTAAGGGTTGCCTCATCTCTCAGTAGTGTCACTGGCTGGTGACCATGTCTTTAGCACGTGACCTTTGGTAGTCATTTCAGATCCAAATCAATATAATGTCCTCCCCATGTTGCATCAGATTTCATATTTGCTCCTTACAGTTTGTTAGGGAATATCTTTATATTCGACTGCTTTACAGTGAATGTGAATAAGTGAAAATTTCCCAAACTTTCAGTGAATTATGTGGGATAATTCTTCAAAGAAAATTGGAAAATTAGGGCATTTTGGGGTAGGGATGGAGTTGGAGACCTGGCAGGTTGCTCCTGGGTCAGCACCTCCCCTATGCCTGCCATCTTCTTCCACATGGGAATAGGAGGCTCCCTTCCAGCTCTGGAACTCCTCTGGGCATATCTCATAGCAGTGGCTGGAGGGACCGCTGTAAAGAGGCTGAGGGAGGCAGGCTCATAATATTCTTTCCTCGGTGGCTGGACTGGGGGCTAGTCAGGCTAAGACAGGCTGTATGTGGTCCTAGAGTTGGATCTTGAGGAAAACTCTTCACTTTGGATGTGCAAGAATGGCACTGGTGGTGGATGAAGCCAGGAACTGGAAAGTCCTTGTCCTTGGACCACCTTGGGATAGAGCAGGCAAGCCTGGGTGAATCTCCAACACTGACTGACAGGAAGGAAATGAGAGGGCAAGCAGAGCCAAGCACCAGAATCTGGGTAGACACAGAAGGGGCAGAGATGGTGAGGAGGTCTTGGGTGGTCGCTGAGCTCTGCTTGCCTGTCTCTGATCTCCCTCAATGAGATCAGATGAGTGATCTCTGGGAAGGTGGGCCACCGCACAGGTTCAGGGTTGGGAGAAGTGTGCACACAGGGATATTCTCATAGTTCCGCAATGATGAGCTTGGCTGACTGATGCTTTTTTTTTTAATTTTGCATAAACACCTGGAAAATTGTGAGTATGCATTCAGGATTTTGCCTTCTATTATTATGCCTCATGAGGTCATAAGGTAGTATCTGTGGTTAGACCACACCTGTGTGGCCATGGCCAAGACAATATCCTTTAAATTTAAAAACCAAAAACAAATGGAAGCTTTTTTGCTAGTTGGAATCTTCAGAATCCCACTGTATTATTATTATTTTTTTTTTGTCTTTTTTGAGACAGGGTCTCAGTGCAGCCCCAGCTGTCCTGGAACTCACCATGTAGACCAGGCTGGCCTTGAACTCACAGGGATCAGCCTACCTCTGCCTCCCAAGTGCTGGGATTAAAGGCGTGTGCCACCATATTGGGCATAGAATCCCACCTTAGTTACATACAATGATGTCCAGCCTTGCAGACTTGCCCCTGTCTGTGTCTGCTGGTGCATTGGGAACCTTTCCCGGCAGACAAGGGGGATTTGGCACCCCATGCTCTTATGTCTAGAGTGGACAAAGCCCTATAAGACCTGTGGTTTCCTTTCTCTAACCCAATGTGGACAAACCTGCCCAGCTGTCCCTCTGTCTCTGCCCTCTGCTGCCAAGCATATCTCTGTCACGTCCCCTGATGAAGGGCTGACATCACCTGGAAGCATTCTTGCCTAAGCTTTACTGTGGGCCATACCTCTGCAATAAGACTTCACCTTAGAGTCACTGCTGACACAAGGATATTCTTACCACTGCAGTTTGTAGTCCGTGATCTACTTTGGTATGATAAGGTCCTGTGAAATAGGCAGGTCTGGGGTCATCCCAGGGTGCAGGAGAGAAAGTTGACACTACAAGGTATTTGTTCCTGGAAATACAGTCATTAAGCTCCACAGATGAGGCAATGTAAGGAAGTACTCAAGGGTTATTTTTATGTGTGTGCAGATGTGTGCACGTACATATGGAAGCCAGAGAATGACCTCTGCTGTTAGTCCTCAGGCACCATCCACTCACTATTTTTGAAACAGGGTCTCTCACTAGCCTGGAACATCTAAATAGGTTACGCTGCCTGGGCTTCAAGCCCCAGAGATCATCCTGTGTCAACTTACCCAGCAATGGGAATATGAGTGTGTACCTCACACTTTGTTTTTATGAACTGGGTTCTGAGATCCAGTAAAATGACTCAGTGGATAAAGGTGCTTGCTGCCCAAACCTGAGTTCACCAACCAGAACTCACTCAAAGGTGGAAGGAGAGAACTAACTTCGTAAGGTTGCCCTGTGACCTACACACACACACACACACACACACACACACACACACACACACACACACTTTAAAAAATCTCTAAAAAATTTAAGTTGGGTTCCAGGGACTGCTCTCAGGTCTCTGCACTTATAGAACAAGCAAATTACTGACTGAGCCACCACTCCAGTCCAACCCAGCTGCTTTTTTCATGACACTGGTGGTAGACATCACATGACAAATGCATCTGGTACTCACATGGCTTAGGATCTTGATCAAGAATGGATATCACAGTCATTCATTCATTTCACAAATCTTTACTAGAAGCCCACTGTGTGTCAAGCATATTTCCTCAGCCCTGCTAAGGACATAAGCTAACAACAGAGACAAAATGCTTAGTCCTGCAACATTTCAATACTAGAACACTTTTCAGGCATCCATGAGGCCCTGGCTTCAATCCCCAGTACTGAAAAAAAGCCTAGCCCTCCCAGTTCTTGATTTTATTATACTATTATTATCATTATTTATTATTATTATTACTACATCTGTGTGTGTGTGTGTATGTGTGTGTATGCCACAAGGTACATGTGGATGTCAGAAGACAAGCCCATGGAGTCTGTTCCAAGGCTTGAACTCAAGTTTACAGGCTTGGCGGCAAGTGCCATTACCTACTGAGCCATCTCACCAGCCCCAAAGCTCTAGCTCTTAGTGGCCTCGTCCTGAGCAGTGCTGCGGTGCCAGTCCCGTGTTCAGCTAGGACTCTCCCCCACCTACTGTCCTCACATGGAGGTAACAGCAGCAGTGACTCCATTCCTGCGCAGTTTGGGGTTTGTAACCCTAACTCATCCTGCAGGGCCCTTTCAGGTAGGAGTTTGAGGGTCCGCGTGAGTCCCTGAATTTTGGCACAGCCTCCTGGAGGCCAAACAACTCCTGTAAATCGTGGCCAATGCCTTTAAAAATCATCTCAGAGTAGTGGCTCCTTAGTTCAGCTGCTGTTGATGGACAGATTTGGTGTCCTCTAAGGTCAATGTTCACAGTGAGGGCAATAATAACATGGAAGACTATGAGGCTGGATTTTCAGCCGGTTTTATTAAAGAAAAGAAAATTACTAGTGAAAATCATTTTAGAAAGAAAATACACAGTCTACATCTGAGTTAAAAATATAGCATGTTTGTGGTGCATGTGGAGCTTTAGCACAGAAAATAATACATAGTTGATTTGATTCATAAAATAAGCCTTAAAAGATCTGTGACATGCTATGATTATCTCCAAATCCTTTGTTTGAGAGATGCATAAAAACCCAACTTTCTGTGCTGTCAGAAATGTTTTCCTTCGTTCCTTCTCCCCCACCCCCCTTTTTCTAATCTTCCTTAAAATATTGGTGTGAATTAAACTCACTGAGGAGGAAGCCAGTGAACATCTTCTATAATGCAGTTATGAAAATAAGAACAGAGTTGTTATTACTCCCATCTGGGATGCCAGATGTTTGAAGACTGGTGTGGGAGTTGCCATACATCTCTGACCCCAAACTCAAGACCTGGTTAAGTATGTTTAAAAACATCCTCTCCCCTGATTCAGACATGTAAATGCAGCTGACTAAAGCCAAACTACGGACGCCTATAATCTGCTATGAAAGCCCCAGAAGGATTGCCAGCAAGGACCAGTGGCTTCGTTGGAGCCCGTTACATATAATTCTTATAGTAGGGAAGGAGGGCAAAGAGTTTGGACGCTGGTGGTTTTACTAAAGCCGTTCTCTGCCTGGCTATTGCTGAGAGCAGGAAGTCAACACAGGAAGCTTCCTCAGAATTTTTATCTTGAAATGTCAGAGACAATATAAATTTTCCTTTATTCATAGATCTTGAGGGTCAAGAGTGGACACACATTACAGAGCAGAAAATGCTGTTTAATCCACTGTAATATTTCTGTGTCAGCTGTGTAAGGCCAGACAGTCTACCCATTCATCATCTTAGTGTGGGTGTGGAGGCAAAGTCCTCATCTGGAGTCAGAGCTCGCACTGTCACTTTGTCCACCTGGAGTCTTAGGAGAGTGAGGCTTCATGCTGCTGCAAAAGAGAGAGGGAGGAGGAGTGGTCACAGACTACTGAGCTTCTGCTAGTTACCTCTGGACTTCTGGGAGTTAAAGTTAAAAATATTTGAGACCT
Source organism: Rhizomys pruinosus (assembly GCA_009823505.1). Taxonomy (NCBI): domain Eukaryota; kingdom Metazoa; phylum Chordata; class Mammalia; order Rodentia; family Spalacidae; genus Rhizomys; species Rhizomys pruinosus. The sequence goes on along the minus strand of VZQC01002390.1, from coordinate 1,173,161 downwards.
GTCCTTCATAATAGATGTGCGATTGGATCATTCTATAGTATAGTTAATGCTTCAAAGTTCAGGAAAAAAATATCCCAATGACCCACAAAAGCATGGGCCGGTTCTCAGGACAGTTAAATACAAAGGAGAATAGAATTTCTGTGCAGTAAAGATCATGACTGGGGGCTGGAGAGATGGCTCAGTGGTTCTGAGCACTGGCTTCTTTTGCAGAGGACCCAGGTTCAAGTCCCAGCACCCACATGACAGCTAATGACCATCCATAACTCCAGTTTCAGGGGATCCAACACCCTCTTCTGACCACTACAGGCATTGCATGGCACGGGTGCACTTACATACATGCAGGCAATATACTTATACACAAAATAATATAAATAAATATAAAATTTTAATGTAATACTTTTATTGATGTTTTGTGTATTTCAGACACCATTTTTCAGTTCAATTTAGACATATTCTCCTTTCCCTTCCCCTCACCCCACCCCAATTCATGCATTCTGCCATATATGTTCTGTATCTTTCTCTCAGTCTTTTTAAAGTTTTTCTCTGCAGAGGTTTATTGCTTTGGGCAGAATTTAACTGTATCAATCTGTTCTTTGACTCAGTCCTTATGTTGTTGCTGTTCCCTCCCATTTGTATTGCTCCAAAATATGCCTATATAAATGTCATAAAAGTACCAGCATTATGTCTTCTGGGAATAAACTGTATGTTAACTTTGAAATATGTTTAGAGATTCACATTTTCCCCTTTAATTTTATATTAATCTAAAATATGAATACATACCTTTTACCCATATATGTTAATTACCATGCCTGAAAATAAGTGGTAAGTTAATTCTAGGGCCCATTAAGAGAGTCACATTATAACATCACAGTTGCTTGAAGATAGAAAGAAACATAACAATAATGTTGTTCAGCTTGCCTTTCAACTAGGGATTTGGTGTTAGCATCCACAAATGAGGGAAACAATTCTCCATTTGTTTTTTGGGGACTGTGCTACTTAGCATAATGGCTTCTAGTTTCATCCATTTACCTGCAAAGTTCATGATGTCATCTCTCTTTACCGCTGAAAAGTACTGAATAGTACTCCATTGTGTAGATGTGCCACATTTTTGTTATCCACTTGTCTGTTGAAGGGCATTTGAGTTGGTTCCAGCTCTTTGCTATTGTGAAGAGAGCTGCAATAAACATAGATGTGCATGTATCTTTGCAGTAGGATGAGTCTTGTGGATATATACCCAGGAGTGGTATGGCTGGGTCAGGTGGTAGGCTCATTTTGAGTCTTTTAAGGGTTCTCCAGACTGCTTTCCACAGTGGTTGTATGAGTTTTTCATTCCCACCAGCAGTGGATGAGTGTTCTCCTTTCCCCACAACCTCTCCAGTTCCATTCCTTTCTTGACACAGATAACTGTAGATGACTCTAGATCCCATCAAACCTAAATATTCTTTTTTTTAAATTTTTTTAAATTTTTTTTGTTAATTTTATTTATTTCCGTATGTGTATGAATGTTCTGTCTGCATGCAAGTTTGTGCACCCGTGCCGTGCAATGCCGCGGAGGTCAGAAGAGGGTGTCAGATTCCCCTGGAACTGGAGTTCTCCTGGAATTGGAGTTTCAGACGGTTCTCAGCCGCCATGTGGGTGCTGGGGATCGAACCCGGGTCCTCTGCGGTCAGCGCTCTTAACCGCTAGGCCATCTCTCCAGCACCCAAACCTAAATATTCTATAAATAAACCTTTGTTAAATGTGAATGTTCATCAAAACTTGAAAATGACTGAATAAGTATGTTAAACTGCAATAAGGTTTTCCATATTACAAGAATAGAATTTTATAAAATTTTCATATAATGTGAACACATGACAAGGTAGCTGTGTACTTTATTCCTCAAGTGCAAATGAAGAACTTTGAAATTTTTGCCTAAAAATTCTAAACTCTTGGGCCATAAATAATTTCCAGCAAGCAGGAAAAAAGTGGCTAAAAGATAGTTGGTGGGCATGACTTTGTGGTGGACTGTGGGCCTCGGAATTGGAACCACCTGCCCGTTGCCCTTCTGCATACGTGTTGGCATGCCGTCAGCCTACAGAAGACCAACAGGCATTTACTTATTCATAATCAAGAGGCTAGTACAGCCTCTCGCAGGCTCTGCCCAAAATACTGTTTTCATCCTGCTTTTAAGACAGAGTCTCTTCCTTGCTTCTCCTGTGGATAGAGCCAAGAATAAGTTTATGACATCCAAGAGCCTACGCACGGAATCTGAAGTGAATCCAGAGGATGTCCTTAACAGATGTCTTGTGAGAATTCCAAGAGAGCTGAGGGGAGGGTGGACTGTTAGGTCACCCCACAAGGAAGAGATGTAACTCACCAAGGAATAGGTGTAGGAAGCAAGAGAAAGCCCCTTGAGTCTACTTCTTGGCTGTAGGTCTGGTTCTTTGGGGCTATATTCCAATCCTGGGTGCACCCTGCTGGCTCTGAGTGCTCAGGGATGAAGGGGAACTGAGACCTTTGCACATTGCATTTGGACACTGCCAAGGCTAACCTCTTTTAAACTTTAATTAAGTAAATGGGTATGAGTGCTTTGGCTGCATGTATGTAAGTGTACCCATGTCCTGCAGTGCCCACAGAGGTCAGAAGAGGGTGTGGAATCCCCTGGAACTAGAGTTATGGATGGTTGTTACCTGATGTGTGGGTGCTGGGATTTAAACCCAGGTCTTCTGCAAGAATAGCCAATGCTCTTAACCACTGAGCCATCTCTCCAGCCCCATTTTTAATATATTTTATTAATTATTTGAGAATTTCATACATGCATACAATGCATTTTGGTCATATTAATGCCCCAATGCTCTCTCTAACTCTTTCTAGATCCATCACCCACCACAGCCTTCCTCAACTTCCTGTCCTCTTTATTTTATTTTATTTTATTTTATTTTATTTTATTTTATTTTCCCGTCCACTAGGACAGTGTCATAATGTCCTTCTGAGGCTTTGTCTCTCTTCCTGAGCTGGCTGGTGTTCTATTCATGCTGCTCATGAGAACATTCTACTGCTTAGTCCAGAACATTTAGAACAAACAGATAAGATAATAACACCAATGAACTTGATTCATTGTCTGAGTGTAATGCCTGCATGTAGGTAGGTACCCCTATGTTGTACAATGCCCATGGAGGTCAGAAGAGGGCTTCAGATCGACTGGACCTGTCCTCTTTTTTTAGTACAACTTTTTAAAACACAAGTATATGGGAGTATAAAATAGGCTTACAGATCAGTCATTTTCTGATAATAATCCTAAAGAAATGTATTTTTAAATAATTGCTTGATATATATCATTTATTAAATGTTAAAGCAAATTTGCATATTAGTGAAATGGATATGCTTGTTTTTATTACATAAAGATTTCTATTTTGGCTGAATATTGATAATCTGAGCTATATGGCATCTTTAGTGTTTCTCTTTTTTTAATTAATTAATTAATTTATTTATTTTTTATCAAATCTAGACCCATGTCCCCCCCCATTCCCCCACCCCACCAGAGCTCATGCATTCTGCCAAACATGCTTTTCATCTCTTTCTCACTCTTTCTCAATATTCTCCATGAGGAAGTTGACTGTTTTGAGCAGAAGTTCACTGTTTCAGTTAGTTCTTCGATGCAGTCCTTTCTGTTGTTGTTGTTGTTGTTGTTTCCAATATGCATCATGCCCATCTTCAGTGTTTTTCAAAGTTGATTGGTGTGTTGATTTTATAATCACCAGTGCCGAGACTACCACTTCGCATAGCTATGTACAACCAAATGGCAGAAGTATGTCCAGGGGAATTTCAGAAATTGTTGAAAGTTCTATCCTAATCCCAAGCCAAATTTCATTCAAGTTTATGAAACTCAAGTCAGCAACTCAAATAGCAATTTTTAAAATCAAGCACTTATAGTCGGGAGTGGTAGAGCACGCCTTTAATCCCAGTACTTGAGAGGTAGAGGCAGGACGATCTCTGTGAGTTCAAGGCCAGCCTGGTCTACATAGTGAGTTCCAGGCCAGCTGGAGCTACAGGGACCCTGTCTCAAAAAGATAAAAAAGAAACAAAAACAAAATATTCTTAAACAGAATTCAATCCAAAAACATACCACTTTGATAATATTAAGGTATGATGGTGGGAAAATCTTGAAATTCTTGGTTTTCTATCATGTTTCCATAAGAGCAGAAGACTTTATAGTAAAAAAACGCTACATTTTATAGATGCTAACATCTCCAATCCGAGCTGCAGAGATTCAGGGCTGAGCGGTATGACTCATGAGTAGTGCCCAGTGTGCACACCGTGTGCTCAGAACCGAGGCTGCAGTGAGATTGTGCAATGCAACAAGGTGAGCAGCCCAACCTCCTTCATAACACAGTGGATTTTTCTGTTCATCTTTGGGTTGCTGCACATTCAGAAACTAAATTTTGCCAAATTTGTGTGTGTGTGTGTGTGTGTGTTTCCTACATACATTCAGTTACATAACAACAGGATTGTGACCCATGGTTTAAGAAGCTATCCCTGGGCTGGAGAGATAGCCTAGCGGTTAAGAGCACAGACTGCTCTTGCAGAGGACCCGGGTTCGATCCCCAGCACCCACATGGCGGCTAAGAACCGTCTGTAACTCCAATTCCAGGAGAACTCCAGTTCCAGGGGAATCCGAGACCCTCTTCTGACCTCCGCGGCATTGCACGACATGGGTGCACAAACCTACATGCAGACAGTACATTCATACACGTAAGAAAATAAATAAAATTAAAAAAAAAAAGAAGCTATCCCTGAGAGACAGGACACAAATCAAAATACAGTTACTTCTTTTTTTATATGACTGTAATAAACAACTTTAAAAGAAAGCCAAGAAATCAAACCTATTTACAATAGTACCTGAAAGAACGAGATGTCTAGGAAGGATTTTAACCAAGGAAGTAAAAGACTTTCACCACAAAATAGGCCTGAAAGACATTGAAGAACTGAACCAATGTGAACATTTCTACATTCATAGGGTGGGAGACTTGGTGTGGGTAAAGCAGCACTACTCTCCAAAGTGATACACAGAGTAAAGGCAACCCCCCCCCCCACCAAATTTCTACGGGATATTTTCCCCATTCAAACCCTTCAATGCATATGAATTGTAAGCAGGCAGGCATGGAGACAACATGCCTTTAATCCCAGCACAAGGAAAGCTGAGGCAGGAGGACTGCAAAGTTCAGGCCAGCCTGGGATCCAAAGAGCATGCAGACAATGTACCTTGATCACATCTACCCTCACCTCCCCTTCTACTTCCCCGAAGAACCACCAAGACTCCCACCCCCCCTTCACGCCCTCTCCTTTCTTTTGTAGCTCACTGAGTCTAATTAGTGCTGCCTGTTGGAATGTTGACCGACCTTGTTGACTTGACCCTGTGGAGATAATTACAGCTGGTGTGGGTTCCTAAGTGCAGTGGCTAGGACAGCTCCCCTTCCCATCTCCTGGCTCTCACATTCTTTCTGCCCCTCTTCTGCAATGTTCCCTAAGCCTTGGAGGGGGGGAGGTTGATATAGATATCTCATTTAGGGCCAAACAATCAATAGTCTCTTACTCTCAACACTTTGAGCAGCTGTGTGCCCCTGACCACAGACCACTATAGAAAGAAGCTTCTCTGGTTAAGTCTGAGGCCAGTGATGATCAGCATATACATGCATAAATACTTAGAAGGTAGTCTGATAACATCCATTTTGCAAGACTCAGTGTAGTATACTGTAGCAAGACTATATCTAGTAGAAGGTTTCCTCTAGCGCTGTGGCCTCACCAGATACAGGTTTTGATCAGCCAATTGAGGATTTTTTTAATGTTCTACTCATTCCTAGGTTCACAGAGATCAATCACATAGAGCTATCTTTCACTTTGAATTTACCAAAACACAATCAAACAAAAGTAACATGTCTTAGGATCACCTCAATGGGATGGAGAGGTATGGAGAAAGAGGAGACCCAAGAAGATCAATCTTTACAGTGATAAAAGGGAAAGCTCAGATTTATGCCAGGGATGAAGCTGTGTGACAGAAGAGGAATGAAGAAATCTAAACTTAGTGTCAAGGGAGAGAGATGGTACTTAATGATGCCTGGAAACAGACCAGGAGGGATGAAAAGAAATGTCAGCCCTGGGAAGACAAGAGTAACGTGAAGCTGTGAGAAATGAGACATTTGAAGATGGGTCCCATGATCCTAACCCACCTCGGTGTCTCCCATCTCCCTAAAGGAAGCGTATTATGTCTCTGACAAAATCAAACTCCTTATAATTGGCTCATGGGCACTAAATACTTGAGAATTCAAGCCCTTGACAGATGATCTCCCTTCTGTGGAGATGGTGAAGAGGACAAGGAAGCAACAAGGACAACTGTGGACATGTAGGGTATATTATTTTATCTACTATTCAAGAGTAGATCAGAATTTTTTTTTTTTTGGTATTTTTGAGACAGAATCTTCCTTTAGTCCCAGCTGGCCTGGAGTTAGCTCTGTAGACCAGGCTGGCCTTGAACTCACAGAAATCCTCCTGCCTCTACCTTCCAAGTGCTGGGATTAAAGGCGTGTGCCACCACGCCCGGCTAGATCAGAAATTATTAACGTTAACGTGGAGTCTTGTGTTGTATGCCTATGCACAAAGTTCAATGTTCAAAGGTCTATCTGCCTTTTTGCCAATGAACACACATTTTGTTCTTTTTACTTATGGATAATAATATCAATATAGTTAAATACATAGCGATCCATCTATATACATGATTACCAGTGGAAAAGGGTGGGAGTAGAAGGAAGTGGACTTAGAGAAGAGGGCTCAATTCTCACCCGGCTGTGATTCTGGCTTTGAATGCTATTTCTGAATGTGTGACTGGGAGGCAAGCTCTGGTCCTCTGCCCTCACTACTGCTCCTGAAATTAAGCTGACAACTCATCCTTTGCAGCTGTGGAGCCCCAGCAGAGCTATCTAGACACACAAAGACTACTGACGTTTATGCTGCATGATTCTCACGTTTCCTCCCAAGAGACCCAAGTGATAGAGTTTTAGAGAACTTGCCAGATTTTCAGATTCTAATAAGCCAAAAAAAAGCAAAGCAACTCCATTAATTCAATGAGAATTTTACATATTTATGGCTTCAATTGTTATCCCTTAGGACTCTTAAAACTCTTGAAACTGAAAGAAAATATTTCTAAAACTATAGCACAAAAGACATTTCTGATACATTCTTCATGTTATCTAACAAAAGAACACACATGCAAATACCAAATATGAAGTTCTCTCTCCTTTTCCCTTCCCTTCCCTTCCTCTCTCTCTCTCTCTCTCTCTCTCTCTCTCTCTCTCTCTCTCTCTCTCCCCCTCCCTCTCCCCGCCTCTCTCTCTCTGTCTCTCCCTCCCTTTCATTAAGACAGGCCTTAATGTATCCCTGGCCTGCTTCCAATTTGCAATGATCTCTTGCCTCTCTCCCAAGTGCTGGGATTCTACGTGTATACCACAATGCCCACCTTTGTTTTATTTTTATTTACTTTTCATTGTTTTCTAATTAATATTTAAACAATAATAATGCTTAGGAAAGTAGTGACCAATGTGATTGTTGGACATTTGATCCTATACATGAACTACCTGAAATGTGCAGCCACATCAAGTGAACAGTTGTGTCCACAGCTGTATCTAATGTCTAGCACAATAAATGGTATTCAGTATGAATTCACTGGATGGTAGGTAATGCCACTGAAATTGGTATTATTGATATAAAATAATTACATTTGCGTCGGGCATGGTGGCACGTGCCTTTAATCCTAGCACTTGGAGGCAGAGGCAGGCGGATCTTTGTGAGTTCAAGGCCAGCCAGGTCTACAGAGTGAGTTCCAGGACAGCTAGGGCTACAGGGAGACCCTGTCTCAAAAAGACCAAAAAAAAAATAATAATTACATTTGCATTACAGGGAAAGGATACCCTACATGCAATCCCAGTGAAAATAGAGGAGGAATTTAGTGAATGGGGGGGGGTAGATACTTCAGTATAAAGTTGCTGTGAATTTAAATACAAAATAATCCTGTTTGTAAAAATCTGACCTTGAATGGCAAGTTAAGTTGAGGGTGGATGTAGGTTGGCTATGCATTTAATTTGAAGGGAGTAGGAAGAAATTCAGAATTATAAATCTGAACTATTCTAAAGGCTGTATCTGTCTACCTCATTTCACTTCATTTTTTTTTATTAATTTTATTTATTTCTGTATGTGTACTGTCTGCATGCAGGTCTGTGCACCCGTGTCGTGCAATGCCGCGGAGGTCAGAAGAGGGTCTCGGATTCCCCTGGAACTGGAGTTCTCCTGGAATTGGAGTTTCAGACGGTTCTCGGCCGCCATGTGGGTGCTGGGGATCGAACCCGGGTCCTCTGCAAGAGCGGTCGGCGCTCTTAACCGCTAGGCCATCTCTCCAGCCCTCACTTCATTTTTTAAACATTGGCTTTTCCCTCTTGACATAGATATCCATCCTGACCTGTAGAAGGTTCCAATAACCCTAGTTATCTTGTAGCCAGACCTCTTCTATTTTTGCTTTGCTTGAAGTGAGTTGGAATATTTCAAAACCGTCTTCACATACTCTATTATGGAGTGCACCTTATCCTTGGTTATGAACCACTTGGGTGACATGGTCTTCCACTGCATATTATCAAGGGACTGTGTGGATAAGAATCTCTGGGAACCACATTAAAATGCAGAATTTAGGGCTAGGGAGCTACCTCGTTGGTTAAGAGTTTGCTGTGTATGAGGACTTGCATTCCACCCCTAGAACCCATGTAAAAAAGCCCAATATGATGGAGTGCATTTGTAATCTCGACACTGGGGGACAGACACAAATGCATCCCTAGGGCTGCTTGGTCAATCAGCCTTGTCTAACTGGAGAGTTCCAATCTAGTGAGAAACACTGTAAAAAAATGCCTATGGAATGTCATCTGAGATTGTTCTCTGGCCTACATGTATACGTGCCCATATATGCACATGCACCCACACATACATGAACAGAGAGAGAGGAGAGGAGAGAGAGAGAGAAAAAGAGAGAGAGAGAGAGCAGATCCTCGCTGAGAAGCCCCAAGGAAGGGACTGAAATTCTGAGCTCTTCTCTGCCTCCGGCTGAGGCTGCTGTGGCAGGCTGGGTTTTTCTTCTCTCATTTCTTTCAGTATATGAGACACATAGCTGCTAAACCACTTTGTCTCCCAGATGGAAGTCACCTTAAGTACTTGGCACTGCTTCTTCTTATGGGGTTCCTAGTCCTGTCCAGAGTGTCACTGGAATTTTCAGCTCCAGATGGGAACTCGAAGACAACCAGAATTTGCCCAGGGTGGTGGCAGCTCTCTTTGTCCTTCACAGTAGCCGTGACTGTAACCCTCCAGGGGGTAAAGGGCCCCTTCTCCTGAGCATCAGACATTTGTCTCCTGCCCTGAGCTGTCCCTCACTGTGGCTTTGCTACAATCTACAACCTGGGTATTACTGACCTCAATGGCTCCCTTCTCCGGAAGTCCCCAACTGTCATTGACCCATTTTGAATTTCTAGAACATGGCAGAAACTGCTTGTGAGGCTCTATTATTCACGTATGGTGACATGTTTGGACATGGAGGTATAGTGTCAAGACTAGCTTCACTGTCATCGCTCCAGTCTGAGCCTTATAAAGTTTCACCTGAATGTTGAGCTTCTAGACTTACAGGCTCACGCCACTTTTCCCTTCACGAAGCTGCAGCAACAGTGACAGTTTTGAAATATGAATCTAATATTCTCTATCTCTACCCCAAAGGCAGACTATGTGATTATTCTCTCCCTGGGTCAGTGAGCGAGTCCCTAAGTTTACCTTTGCATTGTCTCAATTACATGGAGGGAGTTCAGCTCAAGCTTCTTCAGTATAGCCCAGCTGGAAGTCATCTTAGCCATGCCTTAACCTTGGGGGTACTGAGATCAGTTAGGGCCTACAAAGCAGCTGGGACATAGAGACTTGGTCAGTTCCTTCTGCAGGTCTAGCAACTGAAGGTTTTCACTTTTTAAAAATATTGTGTTTATCTTAATTTAATATTATCTTAATTTAATGTGTATGAGTGAATTGCCTGCATGTCTAAGTGTACTCCTGTTGTGCAAGGTCCACGGAGGTCAGAAGAGGGCATTGGATTCCCTGGAACTGGAATTACAGACAGTTGTTAGCTGCCATGTGAGTGCTGGGAATAGAAAGAACCCAGGTCCTCTGAAAGAGCAGCCAGTGCTCTTAACTGCTGAGCCATGTCTGCAACCCCAGGTCTTCACTTATGTATATTCTACTATGCAGTGATGGAGAATACTGTGTGTACATACCATGCACATGCATGTAAAAATCTCAGGTGTCATTACTCAGGTGTGGTCCAACTTATTCTTTTGTTTTTCTTGGTCTTTTTGGAGACAAGGTCTCCCTGCAGCTCCAGCTGGCCTTAATGGCTCCTTTCTCTAGAAGTCTCTGTCATGACCCATTTTGATTTTCTAGAACATGGCAGAAACTCCTTATAAGGCTCCATTATTCACTTATGGTGACATGACACAGAACTCACTATGTAGACCAGGCTGGCCTTGAACTCAAACAGATACACCTGCCTCTGCCTTCTGAGTGCTGAGATTAAAGACATGAGCCATCATACCCAGCCCCTTATTTTTATTAAAAGGGTTTTTATTTGTTTGTTTGTTTCCAAATGTACAGTAAGTTGAACCTGTTCAGGCATCTTCCCCAGCACCTGGGGCATCTCCACCCTTTGTGTTCCTGGTGTAAATTACTTGGGCTCTGTGCTTTGAAACCAGTTTGATAAAACCTTTGCTAAGGAACTCCTGAAGGGCTGCCCTGGCCAGGAACAGCGAATCTTCAGTTTCCCAAAGACCACAGCTGGGGTAATAAGTTACAGTTGGGAACTTCCTTACAGAGTTTGTCATACAGGTCTAGGTTGTTGAGCTTGTCCTGAACTTTGCCTTTGGACCACTTCTTCTTCTTGGCCTTGCCCCCAGACTTGCTCACGGGGTCTTTGTCTTTCTTGGCTGACTTTCCCGCATCCTTCTTCTTCTTGTCCTTGGGAGGCATGGTGAAGCTTGGAGAGCAGCAGAGACCACAAAAAAAGTTTTTTTTTTAATTTTTATTTGTGTATGCAATGTGTGTGTGTGTGTGTGTGTGTGTGTGTGTGTGTGTGCGCATTTATAGAGGGACACGTTGGATATCCTGGAGCTGGAGTTACAGGTGGTTTTGAGCAGACTGCTGTTGCTAAAATTCCTGCTGTGAGGCACAGTCCGTATTCCGGTCCCTGTTCCCTTGGCCCCTAAGGACAAAGTAAGGTACGAATTCCCCAAACTGTACTTTGAAAAGTCTTACCATGTTTATTAGGCTTAGTAACAGAGCAGTGAGAGAGGAGTTACTTACAGAAGAGTGGGTGTTCCCCCTCCCCAAGGCCACCCTGGAAAATCCACAACCAGGCTGGGATCCTGTGACTTCCTGGCAGCTGCAAAAATGGCAAGCAAGAGGGGCTTGCCTCATGCTGTTCTCTGTTTCTGTACCCCTAGCCCCTCCCCCCACGCAACCAAAGCAAACTGGCCCCTTGGAAGGGGGAACTGACTCCCAGCTCCTCTTGTTCTTATAGAAGGTCAACAAGTTTTGTGATGATCCCAGCAAGCGAATGCAACCAAACTTGGGAAGAAGGCATCTGTCCATAGCTTACCAGGCAGAGGACAAGTCTATGCAGCATGGGTGCTGAGAACCCAACTCAATTGTCTGCAAGAGCAGTACATGATCTTAACTGATGAGCCATTGCTCTAACCTTCACTTTTTTTTTTCTTTTTTGAAAGGGTCACCCTAGTCTCAGCCTGCATGGAAGTCACTGTGTGGACCAGGCCAGGCTTGATTTCCTATAGATCCACCTGCCTTTGCCTTTAGAGGGCTGGGGTAAAAGGCATGCATCACCACTGCTGGTGTGCTTTAAATTGTTTTTATTTGTATAACTCTGAGTGCTGTGCCTGCAGTGCCACGGAGACCAGAAGAGGGTGTCAGAGTTACCGATGGTTGTGGGCAGTCATGTGACTACTGGGAAGTGAACCTGGGTCCTCTGCAAGAGCACCAGGGATCTGTCTGTGTCCCAGCACTAGGATTACAAGCACATAACAATAAGTCTAGCTTCTTTAATGTGGATTCTGAGGACGGCACTCAGGTCTTCCTGCATAGCATCTTATTAACTCTGCAATCTCTCTAGCTCAGTAATGAGAATATTTTGGATTCTGTATCAGCATTTCCAGGTGTTTGAGCAAGTTGATTTTTCCTTTTTTTGTGTACGACTGCATGTGTATAAGTATACACATGTTGTGCAGTGGCCATGGAGGACAGAAGAGGGCATCAGATCCCCCGGAACTGGAGTTACTTGTTAGCCTCCATGTGGGTACTGGGATTTGTACCTGGGTCTTCTGCAAGAACAGCCAGTGCTCTTAACCTCTGAGCCATCTCTCCAGCCCTTGAGCAGGAGGACTTTTAAGTCATCTACCTCTCCACATGCCAGGACCCCTTTGCCCTTTGCATTCAGGGTGAAAAGAATATGTGCCAGGGCTGGAGAGATGGCCTAGTGGTTAAGAGAGCCGATTGCTCTTGCAGAAGACCGGGGTTCGATCCACAGCAACCACATTGTGGCTAAGAACCATCTTTAGCTCCAGTTTCAGGGGAATCTGATGCCCTCTTCTGACCTCCGTAGCATTGCACGACACGGGTGCACAAACCTGCATGCAGACACTACATTTATGCACATAAAAAAGTAAATAAAATAAAAAAAATTAAAAAGAAAGAATATGTGCCAAGTACCTCGAACTGCGGTCAGGATTTATCAAGGATGTTACTCAGGTTTTGGTTGCTTTCCTGTTTTCCTTTTCCTGAAATAAGTCAGTGTCCAACTGTAAAGAACGTACCATCTGACACTGCAGTATTTTTACTGGGAAGTTAAATACCCTCACATATATACAGTTCTTAGCTCATTAAAAAGCAATCTAATCAATGCATTTGATTAGCCATCTAAGTGGAGCACTCAAGAGGCCGGGGCAAGAGGATCATAAGTTCACATCCAGCCTAAGCTCACAGCAGGACTGCATTTGAAGCAATAGATACATGTATCCAACATCATAGAACTCGTGTGTGTGTGTGTGTGTGTGTGTGTGTGTGTGTGTGTGTGTGTGTAAAAGTGGTCCTCTTTGTCACTCTCTAACCACCTAACCTCTGGATATTCTGAGCCTAGCTATTAACAGCTGATGAATCACTAAGAAACTCCTATTGCTCATGCGTTCTCATCATTATTGCAAATCCGTAAATTGCCTAGAACTTCAGCTTTGAAGGCTGCTCCTGCCTAAGATTTCTACTGGGAATTTGTACTTAATCCTCCATCCTGACATAATTTTAAGTGTCCTATTTCATAATTTACTAGATACAACTTTAAATGTTGCTGTGACCCCAGACATACCCCAGTACTGTCCCCCATTCTTCCTCATTCCCTGTGTCTGAAGCTCCGTCTCCCTTACATGTATGCTACACGTGCCTCCCTTACACGTATGTTACACGTGCCTGTTGTTCTGAGGACTCTCCTAACAGATTGGATGAGGAACTGCTCTTGGACTTGAACTCAGTTACTGACAGTTTGACTGACACCAAGCATGAAAATCACATTACCCTGGTTGTATAAAACCTCACTGGCTACCTGTAAAGTACAGGATTATGTATAAAGTCCTAGTTATTAACTTACAAGTCTTTAAATTGACTTGGGTTTGAATACCTCAGAGACATTCTGGAACCATACATCCCCAGTCGTTTCCTTTGGTCTCACTCAATTGGATTAGTTCTTTTTGGCTGAAGACATTGAGCTACAGGGCATTTTTAATGTTTGCTTTCTACTTATGGAATTTATTAACCATGGAGGTCAGGCTGTCTTACTCTCTGTCAAGCTTTCATTCCAAATTTAAGAGCTACCTTTTCCAGAGTGCTGATTTAGTTAAATAAGTCATAAATCGATCCAGCATTGTTTCATTCTCAAGTCGCTGTTCTTCTTTGGTATTATTTTTATGAATCTTCTTCAAGACTTTGTTTGACATGTCACAATTAAATTTTATAGTTTTCCACTTAATGTCTTTGTTTTTCACATGCTGGCTTGAAACAATGTCAGAGTGAATTGCCTAATGAAGTGCTTTGTATGACATATTAGTTTTCTCCATCTGCACTGGACGGATGTCATAAAGGACAGTGAGATGTTACATGCAGAAGGACTTGGTTGCGATTATCAGGATATTCAATTCAATTATGTGCATATATTTTGCCTTATTTGGGTTATTAATCAATCACTCTTCTGTTATGGTGCTCAAAAATTAATTGTTGAGTGGATGACAAATGAGCCAGACAAATGGGAAATACAGGCATATAGGCCATGGATTTTTAGCAAATTTTTTAATTTAAGATCTTTTTGATAAGGCATGAATATGTCAAAAGTGAACTAACAGCAAAATACTTAAATAGCAGGCTGAGGCAACAAGAGAAATACAGCATACCGAACACTACCCACTAACGTCCATATAGATTCCATATATAATCACAGTGCTACAGATTTTGGGAAGAGTGAAGCTTCCTGAGGCTGGACCAGTAAAGAAGGAAATCAGAGGGAAAGTGGGGAGGGGTGGGGAAGTTACGGGATATCACATGAAAACAGATTATCACCATGGTTTTCCATTCTTCTTTTTTAAGTACAATGTCTCATGTAGTCTACTTCAATTGAAGTCAACCAACAATAATTAGTATGACCCATGCAGTGTCAGATGGTATAGGAGTTATCAGAGCTTAGAATCTCCTTGCCTAGTAAGTTGGTAAAGCTCCCAACATAAGAAACATTTATCATTGAGTGAGATGGAGATTGGACTAGTATCAAGATTGATATAAAACATTGTTAGTCTGTGTCCTCAAAATTCAGAGGTGGAATGATGGGGAAAAGGAAAGACTTATGAGAAAACGCCATTGTAAAATCTTCTGCAATGGCCATAGGTTTCATCCCTGATGTAATCTGTGGGCGAGTAACAGAAGCTGGAAGCTGGTCGAAGATACAGAGCCATCAGCTTCACCTCAGGCACACTGACTCAGAACTCACACTGCCAAAAGACCCCAGGTGATTCCTCAACACATCCCAGCCTAAGAAGCACTGTGCTAGCAGATGCCTATTCAATATCAAGCAGACCCCCTGGGAAAAGAACCCCAGGCCTGTGTGGACCCTAGCTGTAGCTGTGGATTCCCCAAACCTCTTTCCCCAGTAGGTCTTCTTACTCTTTTTTTTTTTTTAATTAGTTTTTATTGATGCTTTGTGCATTTCATACATTTTTTCCAATTCAGTTCAGGCTTACTTCCCCCCCCCCCCATCCCAGATCATGCATTCTGCCATAACTGTCCTGCATCTTTCTCTCAGTTTTTTTTTTTTCATTTTTAGCTATAAGTGATAATCCATGAGTACAAGCATCCTTCATGCAAAACCTATCTGCAGGCTGTTGTGCCCAAACACCTACAGCCCCACCATCCAGTGGGGGGTGACAGGTTGTTTGTTCAATCAAGTTGATCAAATGAGTGTCCAGACTACATTGCTGTAGTTTCACCATTCACCCCAATCGCAGCCCTTACATTCTACCACGCCCCCTCTTCCGCAGGTTGTTCCCTAGGCTTAGAAAAGGGGCACAGGTGGATGAGAGGTAAAACAGTCCACTCTCTCTGGAGCTGTTGACTTGGACTCTTCTTACTCTTATATAAAGTATCTGTGGCATCCGAAAGGAAAGTAAAACCAGAAATAAATAATCAGTAAGGCCTGAGAAATTGTACTTCAGATATAAAACTTGATATCTTAGTAAAAAGACAAAAAGAAACCAGGCGTGGTGGCGTACACCTTTAATCCTAGCACTTGGGAGGCAGAGGCAGGTGGATCTTTGTGAGTTCAAGGCCAGCCTGGTCTACAGAGTGAGTTCCAGGACAACTGGGGCTACAGGAAGACCCTGTCTCAAAAACAAACAAACAAACAAACAAACAAAAAAGACAAAAAGAAAAAAAAAGAGAGAGAGCACTGTTGTTTTGCCTGTCTTCAATTCTTACTGGCAAGTGCATCTACTCTGTGGCTGCCACTGCTTTTACCATTCTTCAAAGACATGAGACACAGCTTTTTAACCCTCCAATATGGACTGAAGACTCATGTCTCTCCAAGAATCTTCCAAATCTTCAATGCCAGATGGGGACTGATGAGATATCCAGCTTGTGCACTGAGCAGCTACTCGGATTTCAGCCTCTTCAGAGTATAGACTGCCATTGTTGGACTACCCAGGCTGTATCATGGAGACCAGTACAGGAATATCAAGACAGGACGCGTGCTTACTGGACCTCATTTGGGTGACCATGGAAAGGAAAGACCCCAGTGTGGAGCAGAAGGGCAAGATTGATGGTTGTTTGGGCTTGCCAAGGAGGAAGCTTCAAACACTTCCTTAAGGAAAACATGACATCTTTTAGCAAAAAAAAAAAAAATCCTCCAATTCAGGTGATATGTGTATGTATGTATGTATATGTATATAAAACTATATATATATATATATGTGTGTGTGTGTGTGTGTGTGTGTGTGTGTATTGAAGCAATACAAGTTATAGAGCTCTGCTTTGAAAAAAAAAAATCTCTGGAAAGACTCGGAAAAAGATGCAAGACATGTATGGCAGAGTGCAGAAACTCAGGTGGGGGGTATGGAAAGGAAAGTGACTCTAAATTGGATTGAGAAATGATATATGATGTATGGAAAAAGTTTAATAACAATAAAAAAATTTTTAAGTATCTGTGGATAAGGTTAGGTTCAGGTGCAATGAAGTGCTGTTTAGTGGCCAACTGTAAAGTGTACTCCTAAATGTAGAAATATTTGGGAGGTGGACACATGTTTGGGAATAGGCAAGAACAGAAAATATCTGTTCCGGGGCAGGTCTGGTCTGGCATGGAAGTACTTGTAGGGATAGTTGGAGCCATTGTTTTCAAAGGTTAAAAAAGAGAGAATGATCTTTGTGAGTTCAAGGCCAGCCTGGTCTACAGAGTGAGTTCCAGGCCAGCTGGAGCTACAGGGAGACCCTGTCTCAAAAAAAAAAAAAAAAAAAAAAAAAAAAAAAAGAGAGAATGAAATATAATGAATGAATCCTGTAATCCCAGTACTCAGGAGGCTGAGGCAAAAGGGTAGCTAGTTCAAGGCCAGCCTGGGCTGTATAATGAGACCATGCTGCTAACAAAGAAACAAAACCCCACTTTCCTGTTTCTATTACCTAAGTTCATGATTATCTGCTTTGAGTTAGAGTAGCTCATTACAAGGCAGGGAGAGAAGTAGACATTTTAGTGAAATTGGCAACATCCAAGCCATGATGCCCAGTAGAATGGGCATTAAATAGCTATGCCATGACCTTCTCCATATGAGAAGGGCTTTTCATGCCAGGGTTAAGCAGTGGCTAAATGGCTATAGGGCATATGTCATAAATTTGTTTTATTTCATTATTTTTTAAGAATCATTTTTATTTTATGTGCATGAGTGTTTTGCCTGCATGTATGTATGTACATGATGGGTACCTGTAGAGGCCAAAAGAGGATGTTAATCCCCTGGACCTGGAATTATGGAAGGTTGTTATCTGGTATGTGGATGCTGGGAAGCGAACTTGGGTCCTCTGCAAAAGCAGTAAATACTCTTTTTTAAAAAAATTTTATTTCTTTATTATCACATGTATGAATGTACTGTCTGCATGTAGGTTTGTGCACCCGTGTAGTGCAATGCTGCGGTGGTCAGAAGAGGGTGTCGGAATCCCTTGGAACTGGAGTTAAAGACGGTTCTCAGCCACCACGTGGGTGCTGGGGATCAAACCCGGGTCCTCTGCAAGAGCAGTCAGCACTCTTAACTGCTAGGCCATCTCTCCAGCCCTGCAGTAAATACTCTTAACTGTCAAGCCAGCTCTCTAGCTCCATACAGCTCATATTTAAAAAAAAATCACTCCCTCTCTCCTTCCTTCCTTCCTTCTTTCCTTCCTTCCTTTCTTCCTTCCTTCTCTCTCCCTTTTTCTTTTTTTTTCATGTGTTTCCACGCAAATCAAACCCAGCTGAAACCTGCCAAGGCCAAGATGTAATTGAAGGTGGCATTTAAGCCTTCGTGTCTCCTTTGTCTCCAGGGACATCATCATAAAATAAAGAACTTCATCAGGTAATGTTTTGTTCATTATTCAACATCACAATTTCAGGGTGAAAAAAAGATAATTATCTTACAGCGCTGTCGACACATAGTTTATGAGGAGCTTCTAGTTAATTAGTTATGGTAAAAGGTTTTTATATAGTCATAATTACTTTATATTTCAGGGGAAAAGAAGCAAACATCCATGTATTTTATTTTACCTTGTGACAAGTTCATCAAAGTGATGCTGATGTTGCAATGATCCTTCCACACCTTCTCTAGACTTCCCAAGATATGATGCCAAGTGTCACAGGGGGATTTTTAACAGCACAACTCTTGTTAACTTTAATAAGAGCTACACATCTGAAATCTTACACATCATCTTGCTAGATTCTATTTTAAAAATTTGTATCTCCTCGGTGTCCCAGATCATCCATAGGAAGTTAACTTACCCTATGGAGAGATTCAGAGAATAACAATTTTGCCAAAATGTGAAAAAAAACACCTAATGAGAGTACTTTTTTCTAGTTTGATTTCTTAGGTCAGCCACTGAGGCAAAAATGGTGGTAAAATAATACACTGGAGGCAGAGGTGGTGGCTTGGTGGCTTAAGACCTTGCTACACCACTGTCAGGACCTGAGTTCACATTCCCAGAGTCCACATAAAAGCCATGTGTGCTAGTGTCTCAAACAAGTTGGACAGTGACGACTGACACCCAAAGTTGTCCTCTGACCTCCACACATGAGCCCTCTCACACTTGTGCCTGTACTCACAAACATGAATGGATGCACACACATTATTTATACATACACACATAAAATTGAAAAAATATACACTGGAAAGTATAGTATTCTCTGATATATTTGTTTAAATTACTCTGAAGATATATAAGATATCTTTCTCACCAGATACCACATGTTATCAACATCTCCATCTAATTGATAAGTGAAGAGAAGTTAAAGATTAAGATGGATGCTCCTGGCTTTTGCCTTTGTGTAAGGACCAGGCCCAAATAATGTCTTGGCTAAGGGAATAGTCAAGAGACCTTTGTCATATGCCCACTGGGTGCCCTGGAACACGACTTGCCTAGTAACTCATGATGCTTCCTCCTGAGAGAGAAAATTAGTCAGGTAGCAACATGCCTTTGATTGTTGATCTCCTAAGGCCTCATGCAGCTGGTGTATGCCTGGGTATACAATTAGAATGTGGGGCTAGAGCACAAATATCCCCAAGCCCAGCCAAGTGCTTTATGCCCTAGAACAGAAGGTACATGGATACTACCAAGGACCTAGTCCACAATTTCCACAGCACCATGAAAAATGCTAGTGTCACCTTATGCAATGTAACTTGCTTATCTTTGAGTTTCATCATCTGTTCCATGGCAACTGCTGTAAATACTCAGCAGAATCGTAACAGTAGCTAACGTTCACTGAGCATTTCTGTGGGTGGCGTTGTGCTGCTCTCCTTGCATTTATTCCTACTGCAGAGACCTGGAATCTGTACTCAGCACCCACACTCAAGCTTGTGTTCCCATCAAAAACAACCGTAATGACCCTAAGCCATTGTCTACTCCTTTGCCTCTTCCCCTTTGCATCTCTCCATAGACCAAAGCTCTGACCCTGGGATATGGCCCTCTTCCCTACCTTTTGTGTGGATCTGAAGGCACCAGAAGCCTAGTAAGAATTATTAATTCTGGGGCTGAAGAGGTAGCCTAGCGATTAAGAGCGCCGACTGCTCCTACGGAGGACCGGGTTCGATCCCCAGCACCCACATGGCGGCTGAGAACCATCCGTCTGTAACTCTAATTCCAGGAGAACTCCAGTTCCAGGGGAATCCAACACCCTCTTCTGACCTCCTCGGCATTGCACGACATGGGTGCACAGACCTACATGCAGACAGTACATTCATACACATACAAAAATAAAAAAAAGAATTATTAATTCTGTGTCTGCAAATATGTACACCTGAGTGCAGGTGCCCACAGAGATCAGAAGACGGCGTGGGATCCCATGGAACTGGATATACAGGTGATTGTGAACTGAACTCCAGTCCTCTGCAAATGCAGCAAGTGCTTGTAATCAGAGAGCCATCTCCCCAGCCTCACCTTAGTTGTTTTTTTAACTTGTCTAGCTGTAAGTGCTTCTATTATTTGCTTCTACTAAAGGAGGATGGAGAAGGAGGGTCACCCTCCTGTCACTTTGTCCACATCCTTGTTCTCTTTACCCACCTGAGTGGTGTTCTGTGAGGACTTGGAAGACTCTGCTCTTTGTAATTCTCCCTGTGTCATTTCTGTTTTCAACATTATTGGCCAAGATGCTAATGTATCTCTTTTGAGATGGATCAGCTAGAGACCCCTTTGGAAAACCAAAGGCTATCACAACATTGAGCACCTGTAATACTTCCTTTGTTTTTTTCCAGTGAACCAAATGGGGAATGGGCCTTTAGCTTAGATGTCAAGTTTGCTAGTTCAGTCCTAGAGTAGGATCACATATTGCATTAAGAACCATGTGAAGGTTAGTGAGATGGTTCAGCCATGCCAGCCTCATAAACTAACTTCCATCACAAGATCCCATGGTGGAATGAGAGAACTGAATCTTGCTCGTTGTCCTCCGACCTCCATGTACCATACCACAATCCCCTGGTGCTCTCTTGCTCTCTCTCTCTCTCTCTCTCTCTCTCTCCTCCTCTCCGTCCTTTCCTTCTTCTCACACACACACCACACAAGCAACCACACGCACGCACCACGCACAGTACTTTGGGGCTGCGTGAGATGGCTCAACAGATATAACGTACTTGCCACTTGCTATGGCTGACAACCTGACTTTGATCCTGGAAACTACATGGTGGAAGAGAGGAACAAGCCTTGAGGAATGTCCTCTACTTGACAAAGGTGCCTCCCAAACACACACACTCACACCAACAGTATATATATATATAAATAATAGATATATATATAAGATATTATATTATATATCAATCTTGTGCATGGTGTATGGTTTTCAGACCCCAACTGAAAAAAGTGACTAATTTTAAAACATTTGGTTGGCAGCACATGGAGACTGTTATGAATGTGCTTTACTTTTTTTTTTTTTTTTGGTCTTTTCGAGACAGGGTCTCCCTGTAGCCCCAGCTGTCCTGGAACTCACTCTGTAGACCAGGCTGGCCTTGAACTCACAGAGATCCTCCTGCCTCTGCCTCCCAAGTGCTAGGATTAAAGGCGTGCACCACCATGCCCAGCTATGAATGTTTTTTATATTTTACTTATTTTATATTCATATATATTATTTATATATGTATATATTTATATACATATATACTTATTTTATTTACTTATTATATATACAATTACTTACTTTCATTATGAGTGATGTCTCAGTTATGAAATTATGTTACAGACTTACACCTTAGTAAAGAGAAGTCAACTTTAATCTCATTTCCTTGAGATAATTAAGACAATATTTACTATTTCCATGTATTTTAATGGGACTATTTATAGCTAAGACTCTAAATCACTAATAATTGTCCTATAATCTAGCCAGCAAATACCAATTTGGAATGACAAAACAATGATAGGAAATAATCTTTTCTCTCTTAAAAAAAATCAAAAGTACAAGTTTTAGTATATCAAAGGTGGATGAGTTCCTAAAATTTGTGACACTTAAGATCTGATCAACATTTCAAGCTTGTTTATATGGAATGCCACAATGTTCAAAATTCCTGAATAAACAAATCTCAGTGAAGTGTGCTAATTAATTTCAATTAATTATGCTAACTTACACTAATTATGAGTCTATTTACAAAATTGAAGATTAACCTGGAAATTTGAAAGAGCGGTGTTTCTGTTAACTGAACAGGATTATATTACGTAAGCATGAGCTGAGGCAGGAGTCTTTCATTTTGTTTTGCTAGCTTGGTGCAATAGTGTGGGAACATTTGATTTCAGGAACTAATCAGCTTGCAAAATCATACAGTCAACCCAGTCCTTCGTTTCATCTCCACCTGCATCCTTAAAAAACAACTCTCAAGGTTTACAAAGCTATTTCTGACAATGAGAAAATCATGCCCAGCCACAAATGATAAAATAAGACTAGGTCTCTCTACAGCATTTTGTTAATGTCTGCTGAGGCCGTTGGAAAGGTGAAAAATTGCTAGACCTACTGACTGTTTAAGAGGACTAAGGAAGAACCAGTAATCTCTGCTGAATGCAAAAGACTCTACAAGCACATGCTCAGTGGGACTGCAGCTTGAATGACAGGGACCTTACCTTGTGAAGGTTTCAAGTAGATGGAAGAGCAAACTGGGATGACTGTTAGAGATGCTGAAGCTATCATAACTCCCTAACAGTTGTCAGAAGCCAGGGGATCCAGCCCTGCATTTAGATACTGCTATAGTCAGCACACCTGATGGTATTAAGGAGCCTCAGGAGTTAGGTTTCTCTATGACTTACTGATAATCATTCTTTTGATCTATCAGTTAGTAACCACTATTTGTGAGCATCTATGTATGTCAGTGCACATGCAAGCATGCTCATACACACATATGACTACCCATTCCTGTATGTATGAGCATGTATGTCAGTAGGAACACATGTGTACACGGGTGAGCATGTGTATACACACATGGGTGTGTATGTGTTTGTATCTGCATGGAGCTTTGTGCCAGATCTCAAGTAAGTAAAACTGAAAAATTCAAACCCTAGCCCTCAAGTAGTTCTTACCCTAGCCAAGGGATAGATGTTCTGGGTGGGGGGGGGAGGGGTGCTATGGAGGGATGGAGGAATCAAAAAGGCAGAGACCATGACTCACTGAGCAACAATTTCTCCTCCTCCTCCTCCTCCTCCTCCTCCTCCTTCTTCTTCTTCTTGGTCTTTTTGAGACAGGGTCTCCCTGCCAACCCTGCTGTCCTGGAACTCGATCTGTAGACCAGGCTGGCCTTGAACTCACAGAGATCCTCCTTCCTCTGCCTCCCAAGTGCTAGGATTAAAGGTGTGTGCCACCACGCCTGGTTTAACAATTTTTTTTTATTTCTTTTTTATTTCTTTTTGTATGTGTATGAATGTGCTGTCTGCACGCAGGTTTGTGCACCCGTGTTGGAGGTCAGAAGCCCAGTCTCCATGCTGATCTGTCTTGTACTTACAAGCCAGAAGTTGCTTTGAGGGGCCACATCTGGAATAATCCTTCACATTCCAAAGCAGAATAAAAGGGCTTCCTTTGGTTCCTTCCCTCAGGGCTTGAAGACTGGTATTGCTCCATGAGCTGGGAGAGAATCCCCTGGAATTTGGTCATAAGCCTTGTTTCTCCTGCCAAAAGATTTGCCAATATATATATCGAGACCTAAACCCACTTTTAACTCCTGATTAAACAAATCAGCTTCTAGAGTAGAGTATCCATGGACCTGGAATGCTGTGGAGAATAGCAAACAAGTATGTCTGGAGTACTTTATTTATTTATTATTTATTTATTTAATTTATCTATTTATTTTTAGGTTTGAGGGATTAAAACAGGGGCCATATGCTTGCCTAGCACCAACCTATCTTCCCACTGAGCTATCTTTCCAACCCTGACTGGAGTACTTTATACATCCAAAATGAAATTTGCCGCATTAAAGCCAAGTGTTATTAATGACAGGAATCACCAGGATGCTTAAGAACAAAGAAAGACCCTAAGCACTTATCATTCTTATGCCTTTTAACCTACCATGCATTTCTTTAATGGCAGAACCGATTTTGTTATAAATTATTAATTATAAATTACTTGTTTCAAACCATAGTATGTGCATTTGAGTAAACTATAAGTGGATTTTGGCTGTAATTTAAAGTGTTACCAAATGAGTCATAATTCATTGACTAAGAATATCCAACTAAGAGCAATAAACCCAAAGAAAAATGACTCATGGTTTCATTGCCAGAATTAGCTTCAGAGAAGTAAGAAATAACTAAATATTATTTTCAGTACCCTGGGATTAACTATCATTTCCAACTGTGCCATTTACAGCAAGCACTCTGCTGAAGAGAGAAAGCACAAAAGCACATGAAGGATCTTGCCTGCATCTCTATTAATCTCAATCTAGAGGAGAGTCTTCCATCCCTAACTCCATCTCCTCCAGGGCACTGCCAGCCACCTCAGGGGATTTTATGAAATTCTTCCAAATTCCCCAAACAAGATTAATTTTAACTTACATTAATGTTAAAAGTAAATAGATGCCATGTGACACTTTAAGGGACAAAATACCAGAAAACTAATAGTTTTGAAAAATGATTCCAACTCAGTAAGGATTTAGATAACACATTTCCCCCCCAAACTAGTAATTCTTATTAGAGTATAAAGTGAAAACGCAAAATTGTCTGTGTATATATATGTATATGGAGAGAGAGAGAGAGAGAGAGAGAGAGAGAATATGGTAGTATGTATGTATGTGTATGTATAAGATAACACTTTTTAAGCTACAAACTCTCAGTAAGTAAAAATGTAGTTCTGGAAATAACAAACAGTATATTATTGAGTTTTAATTCCTCAAATTGCATATTGAAATCTCTTGAACACTTTTCTTACTGGGCACAAGTTCTAGTTTCAAAATGATTTGCAAATCTCATTACTCTTTTATATTTTATATATGAGTGATGTTTCATCCAACACACTGTTGAACGGTCTAAGGTATACTTAGCATGAGGTAACTAGCCTGATAGGTATTGCTGGTCACAAAGTGAAAGTGAAGACTGTCTCAGGAAATGACTTGCACTTAGCTGAATCTCAACATGGGGCACAATTATGTTGCACAGCATGTAACATTAACCTTGGGACACCTAGGGACCAATGGGCACTAAGAAAGGATTAAGATTTTGCTATGCTCTTTCCAGATCCAGCACCACATACAGCAGTTAACATAATGCATGAACTTGGCTTCCTCTGTCCCACTCTCCAATATAGTAGAGGAAGGATGGCCAAGGGCTAGTTGAAGATGGAGTAAAATAGTTGGTTCTCATAAACTGAATTTAGATAAGTGAGTGAGCATTGATCACTTGGGGATCCTGGGTAAGCAGACAGGTAAACCATGTGACTATGTGGATGGAAACTGGAAGGCTCAGAATGGAGCAGTTGGAAATGCCACCTGCTAAGGCAGGCATGTGAATCCCAAAGGAAGATTCAGAGAGAGTCCCTGCCACTCTTCCAAAAAGACTAACTTTCTGTACAAGTGACAAAGTTGTGCTTGTTGTCAATAATTCTAAGGGACCAGAGAAATGGCTCAGTGGTTAAGAGCACTGACTACTCTTGCAGAAGACCCAGGTTTGGTTCCCAGCACCCACATGGAAGTTAGCAACCATCTGTAACTTCAGTTCCGGGAGGTTTGACACCTTCCTCTGACTTCCATGGGCATTGCATCACATGGGTGCACTTACATACATGCAGGCAATACACTCATATACATAAAATAAAAATAATAAATGAAATATTGTTAAAGAATATTTTTAAAAGTTTACTCCTGTTAATGTAAATATGAACCAAACTTATATTCTGTTTTTAATATTTATTCAGGGGAAAGTAATGGCAAATTCTACTTTGATAATTTTAGTGTTTTAAGGACTAATATCATTCTAATTATTCCAAATGGGATGGATTCACTGAAAGGAGCATTATAAGAAAGAAAAATGTCATAAACTTCATTAATAATTTGGGATTTGTGATTACAAAGGATTGGCTCTATCTGCCTCCTGAAGATTTATATCAGATTTGCACCAGACCTCTGCAAGTCTCCTCTCTCTCTCTCTCTTAAAAATTTTCATGTAGCTCAAGCTGGCCTCAATCTTGCTATGTAGCTGAGGATAGCCTTGAACTTCGGATTCTCTTGCCTCCACCCTCCAAGTGCTAGGATTATAGATACACACCACCATACCCAGCTCTCCTCCAAGTCTCCAAATAGTGACCCCAGAAAAATACAAGCAGAGATTGAGGGGAGTTCCAGTTCTCTTACAATGGCCAAGAATCTTTTTTGGACTCTCTGTTGTTGGTTGAATAACAGATTTCCACCCAATAACTTTCTGAAAACTCCTCAGCAGTTTATCACCCGAGCCTTTAAGAAGTCAGAATCATAGTTTTGGCCTGAGAGATGGCTCAGTGAAAACACATCACCCTCAACCCCTTGCCCCAGCCTGACAAACTGGGTTCAGTCTCCAGAAGTTGCATAGTGGGAGGATATAATATGCTCTGAGTTGTACTCTGACTTCCACATGCCTGCTCTGCATGTATACACATGTATGCATGCACACACTAAGCAAATAAATACAATACAATAATCTTTAAGAACTAAGTCATAGTTTGGTTCAATAAATACATATATAAACAAATCAGGTTAACTTTATATGAAAAGTCTTCAAAAACAGGTGTATCTATAAATCCTAGAAGTTCATGGAAGGGAGAGAAGGTGGGGAGCTTACCGTTAGCATCTGGATCCACAGACGAAGAGCAGGAGGTATCAAGTGCAAGAGAAAGGTGTTTGATGTGGAAAGAAGAGCAGCTGGAAGGCACGAGGGCACCTGCTGCGGAGGAGGAAGGTGTGCAGTCTGCCTGGGGCATGAGCGTGTGCAAACCAACAGGGAACAGGTGTAGAAGGGCACCGGTAAAAACCCACAGGACAGTAATGTAAAGGATAGACATTCTGGAAAAAGCAAGAGCATTTACAATACCCAAACCTTCAACAGAATCATACTGTAATTTGCAAAGATACTGGCCTAGTATTTGAGTCTTCTAGTTGGTGTTTTTTGTTTCTAAGAATTTCAGCCTAATGACAAAAATCAATAAGAAAGCATGCTTTCTTTTAGAATATGTGTGACAGTTTATTAGCTGGCGCGTTTATTTTACACTGAACTCAAGACTTGTTTTTTACATAGATTTGAATATATCCACAAAAAAAAAAAAACTAGAAAGGATTTTCATTCTTTGTCAGATTCCTACAATTCTTTTGGAAAACTAAAAGACTTCAAGGGTATGAGTTTAAAGAAATCACATCTACATTTAAAGCTGAACACTTATAAATGAGAACAGATTTCTATCTCCTCTGTTTCCTGTGGCCATAATCTACCAAACTCTACTGAGAAGCTGCTGAGAACTGGACCTATCATGGAAATTGCTGCATTTTCAAAATGTTCTTGGAGTCATGATGGAGTCTCAGCAGTTAAACGCCTACAATAACATCAATGTTTTGCAGATCTGAAACAGGTAGTACGAAGAGGACAGAACTAAAGCTTACAGAGGATTCCTAAAAAATCTCTTTACATCTCAGCATACCAGAGATCAGACACACGTTTTTAGAAGATTTTTAAAGATTTATTTTATTTTACTTATGTGTATATGTATGCTATGTATGTGTGCATGCATATATGGTGCCTGTGGAGGCCAGCAGAGGGCTTCAGATCCCCTGTAGCTGAAATTTCACCAGTGAGCTGCGTGTGAGACTGGTGCTGGGAACAGAACTCTGGTCCTCTAGAAGAGCTGCAAGTGCTCTGAACCAATGAGCCAACTTGCCAGCCCCAGGAGAGATGGTTTTTTCAAAGCATAAGGGGATGGCTGTAAGAACACACTTAAACATACAGTAGACAAAACAAGCTGAGTGTCTGGAATAAATGCCTAGATCTGTCACTTATAAGCTCTAAGATCTTGAGCAAGTTTTTTCTTTCATTGTGAGACAGGTTGTTTAACTTTTCTATGTGCCTGTTTCCATAGAATGCATACAGCAATACATCTCCCAAGCAGAGTTGTCATGAGTGTCCTGATACCTTTGTCTCTTTAGTTCTGCCTCCAACATGTCCTTGCTGGTTCTATGTTTCAGGAGACCTGCCCATAGAGCGTTGCCAGAGAACTCTTTGCCTTCTGACTTTCCATTGGCTGGCTGAGAGAGGCACCAGCCAGAGAGCCTGAGGCAGGAGGAGAGTGAGTTGGGGGTGTTTATCCCTTCTCTTCCCGCTGGGTGAGTCAGGGGTGCCTGTAACCCATGGCTCCTGAAGAGCTGCCTCCAGGAAAAAGCACCCTCTGTGGTTCCCTGAAGCCAGCCTCAGGAGGGGTGAAAGGCGCCCCTCTGCGGTGAGGCAGGGTGTTGCACCATCCCTTACTGCGTTCCCCAAAGCCACTCACAGCTTTGTGAATGTGCCTTTTATTCAATTCATTTCAATGTATCCAATTTGTGTGTGCCATCTGTTTCTTACCAGATCCTGATTAATAGGAGTTGGTCTTTAGCCTGAAGCACTTAGAACAATAATTGGCTGGTGGCAAGCACCGTATAAGAATTTGATAAACAAAATAAATGAGAATAGGAACCATTCATAGTCAACATTAAACACGTTTCAGTAGCTATACAGAGTAAAACATCCCAACTATTTTCCCAAGTAAAACTGCTCTCTTCAGTAGACATTACACACATAGAACAGTTGTCAATTTCCAGTCACAATTATAGTACTTTGATTTAAAATAACTCTTAAATAAATATATAAATAGCTGGGCATGGCGGCCTACCCCTTTAATCCCAGCACACTTGAGAGGCAGAGAAAGGAAGATCTCTGTGAGTTCAAGGCCAGCCTGGTCTACATAGGGAGTTCCAGGCCAGCTGGGACTACAGGGAAACCCTGTCTCAAAAGGACCAAAAAAAAAAAAAAAGTAAATAAAATATTTCATTTAGAGTTGTATTTGATCTGAACCTATGAGAAATGTATACAGGTGTATTCATGGTAATAATGGCATAGGTTATCTTTTTGTCTTCTTAAAACTTCTTTGTCTTCCCCTATACACTTTTTTTGTCTTTTTGAAACAGGGTCTTCCTGTAGCTCTGGCTGGCTTGGAACTCACTATGTAGACCATGCTGGCCTTTAACTCACAGAGATAGGCCTACCTCTGCCTCCCTAGCACTGGGATTAATGGCGTGCACCACCACCCCTGGCTCCCTATACACTTTGGTTTTTTTTTTGTTTTTTTTTTTTTTTTTTTTGGTCTTCTTCGAGACAGAGTCTCCTGTGGCCCCAGCTGCCTGGAACTCACTCTGTAGGGACCAGCTGGCCTTAAACTCACCAAGATCGTGCCTGCCTCTGCCTCCCAAGTGCTTATGATTAAATGCGGTGCGCCCACGCCCGGCTTCCGCTATACACTTTTAATCATATGTACAAGCGCTTCCTTATATTTTGAAGAGAACTGGAATGTAAACAATCATGCTTTTTCTTCAGCTGCTCAGAAAGGACCATATTTCACAGCTATTTCTAATATTAGAAATATATCTAGGCCAGCACCATAAGATGCTGCTTCTGTGTGTGGAAGACGAGAGTCTCTGCCTTTGGAGTCTACCTTTCCCTCCTTCAGAACTGGAATCTAGGGTACTGAGATGCCTCCTCACCCCCATTTCATTCTGAGATTTTGTCTGTTTTGTGTGCCACTAGTTTTTAATCACTTAGACAACAGAGCAATATCCACCTGGATGGAATGGTTACTCAGATTCATTGTACTGGTAACATCTCCACTTGGTACCTAAAATTCTAATTCAAGTCTTAATATTCTGGTCCTAAACAAGCATCAAAAAAAAGGAGGTTTAAACATCTCCTAACCTGTACGAGGTATGTACGCTTGTGCATCAGCCATGGGTTATTCTCCAAGGAGAGAGCAATTGCCAATTAGATTTGGGTATTACAGGCACTATGGCTGCCTCTGCGCACCAGTATTTACAGGCAGGTGAGGTTTTGTTTGTATACTGTGTGACGGTGGAGTTTTGCATTGACTCAGGGAGTCCATAGCTTTATTGGTTTAGTGGCACTTTTTTTCCCCCCCTCTCCTTTTTCCTGGTAACACTCTCTGGCATTTCCAGATGGCCATTGTACACCTTGCCATTGCGGTTCAATACATCACTCTCCTTGTTATCGTCAGGTCTTCGGCAGCATGGACTTATCGCCTCTCCTCCTGCCGGATCCCAACTTAGGGGCAGGAGCCCTACCTTTTGTGGGGCTTGGATTCCCTGGCCAACCATCCCCCTGGTAGAAACAAATCCATTGCTGCATGTCAGAGCTCCTGCATTTATACTTTGCCTAGTGCATAGCCCAAGGAGCTTTAATGTAGCTATTTGGTTCGAACAGAGTTATTAATCCTTCTTCACAGTTCTTATAGTCTATTAGTACAACAGGTTAGGAGATGTTAAAGCCACAGTAAGACCCTGCCTAAAAAAAAAAGATTAGGAAAAATGCTAATTCATGGATTAACATATCTCCCAAACATATGTGTCTATGCCACAAGTAACCTACCATAACTATTAGTAGCTGTCTTAATACCTTATATCTTAATGCTTGTGCTTATTGGGCTGATCAGAAAGCTTTCCTACAATAAACTTTCAGCCCATAAAGAGGAAAACAGTCAAGAATTGACCAGACTCCATAGTCCAACGCCTCCAGAGAAAGTAGACTAGTTTTACTTCTCATCCACCTGTGCCCTTCTTTTCTAAGCCTAGGGAAAATCTGTGGAAGAGGGGGTTGGTCGTTGATGATTAGGGCGTGTAATGTAAAGGCTGTGATTGGGTGATGTGATATGATTGAAACTACAGCGATGTGAGTCTGACACATTTTGATCAACTGATTGAACAAAACAACCTGCAACCCCCCCCTGAATGTGGGGACTGTCTGTGGGTTTTGCACAACAATCTGTAGATGGTTTTGCACGAAGGAAGGATGCTTATACTCATGGATTATCAACCTTATTACTAAAACAATGAAAAAAAAAACCTGAAAGATGCAGGACAGTTATGGCAGAATACATGATCTGGGATGGGGTGAGGGTGGGGGGGAAGGGAAAGGGAAATATGCCTGATCTGAATTGGAAAATGATGTATGAAATGCACAACCCATCAATAAAAATTAAATTAAAAAAAAAAGGAAGGGTTTGAGATTCTGCAGAATGGACAGTATCCTTTCTTTTGCCTATGTGGAGGATAACCACTTGTCTTTCCTGAATATCTATGGTCTCCAAGTCTTTCCCTAAGGGCTCTACAGATGATAGTCCATTAACTTCTGATTATAACAGTAGTTGAGAAATATTAGCATTGTCTGGTCTGCACCATGTTGTAACTAAGCGAGGTTGCCAGAAGACTGTGGCACAAAAATATTTTTTAACTTAAACAACAAACTTCTGGAAAATGTAAACTTATTTTTAAAAGATATTATATAAAAGACAGACCGGACATGGTAGCACATGCCTTTAATCCCAGCACTGGGGAGGCAGAGGCAGGAGGATCTCTGTGAGTTCAAGGCCAGCCTGGTTTACAGAGTGAGTTCCCAGTCAGCTGGTGCTACAGGGAGAGCCAGTCTCAAAAAAAAAAAAAAAATGACAACTAGGGCTGGAGAGATGGCCTAGCGGTTAAGAGCACCGACTGCTCTTACAGAGGATCCGGGTTCGATCCCCAGCACCCACATGGCGGCCAAGAACTGTCTGAAACTCCAATTCCAGGAGAACTCCAGTTCCAGGGGAATCCGACACCCTCTTCTGACCTCCATGGCATTGCACGACACGGGTGCACAAACTTGCATGCAGACAGTACACTCATACACATAAATAAATAAAATTAATTTTAAAAAATGACAACTAAAAGCCTAAGAAATCTAGGAATAAATTTATAAAATATTAAAACTTCATTAAAATATATTTTTAAAGACCCAACTAAAAAAGCAGACATATTACATTCATTTATGAAGACATCAATCCTCTCAAAAAGTCTATACATTGTCAGTAATGGGGGAAAATGGTTAACTGATAGATTTCTATCATACATCATATGGAAAAAAACAGTGTAGATTGAAGGCCTAAATAGGAAAGGAAAATGCTAAGCCTCTCAGAAGAAAATAAATGAGAATACCTTATTATCTAATAGTAGGGAACAGTTTCTAAGTAAGATTTAAAAACAAACATGAACCACATAGAAAAATGTGACTACATAAATATTAAGCATTTTTGCACATCAAAAATCATTTAAAAATTCTTCTAGAAGTGTAAGGAAAAGAGCCACAGTCTAGGAAATCTTTAAAAAATGTATAACTAATTGACAAAGGGTACTCAGGAAGAAAAGAATTTTTTAATTCAGTAGAAAAATGGACAAAGACAGGATAGACATTTCACAAGAATGGAGACATGAATGCTTAACAAGTTAATGGAAAGGTGGTTAACTTCATTGGAATCAAGGAAGTCAGAAAGGATTGTAATAGAAGACCATTTTATGGCAACTGGATTGGCCAAAATATAAAGTTCTGAGAGTATGAAGTGTTGCTAAGGAAAGTACAGAGAAGTTCATTCAATACTGAACAGGAGTGCAGCAGGGGCAATAGTTCTAGATGCCTATTTGACATCATCCAACCAAGGGACACGTGCTGAAGCAGAAGGGTGGAGGCACACCTGCCATTCTCAGCGCCTGGAAGTTGGAGGAGGCAAATGGAGAGGTAGAAGCCAAACTGAGCTACATAGCAAACAAACAAAAACCAAAAACAACCACAGGCTCTCTCACACCCCAGTAGCTGCACTTCAATCAAGGTCCCCAGAGGACTCAGAAAGATAGATTGCATCTCCAGACCCAGTATTTCAAATTCAGTAGACCTGTGGTAGAGCACAAGAATTTGCTTTGCAAACAATACCTCAAATAATGATGCACAAGCTGGTATAGGACCATGTTTTGATACCCACGACTGGAGAAATCCTTATAAAGGTGTGCGCAGGGAAAGTTTATGACAACATTTTTGGTAATAGCAAAAATTGCAAAAACTCAAATATTAATAGAGGGATGAAAACAACAACTTGAAACATGCACATACTGTCGAGCAGAAAATGTAATGAAGAGGAGCTATATGTACTTCCTTAGCTCCCTCAGTGCAGCTGGCACAGAATGTCACACACTGAGTAAGTTAGGAAGAACAGAGACTGATTTCTTGGAGGCTGCAAAGCTCATTATCAAGAGGCTGGCATATGGCATGGGCATTCCTGCTGTATCATTCTGGTGTAGAAGGCAGAAAGACAAGACAGTGCAAGCAAGAGGGGGCCGACTCATACTGCAAGCAAACCCACTCTGGATATAACAAAGCCACTCCTCTATGAACAACATTATCCATTCAAGAAGTGTCTGCCTTTTAATTCTCTCCTAAAAGTCCCACCTCTCAACACTGTGGCATTGAGGGTTAGGCTTCCAAAAAATAAATTTTGGGGAGGGGGCACGTCACATTTAATCTCTAGCATGTTTTCAAGTTTGATTTCTATTGCTATGAAAAACACCCTGACAAAGCAACTTAGGAGAGAAAAGGGTTTATTTGGCTTATATTTCTAGGTCACAGTCCATCATGGATGGAAGGCAGGGTAGGAACTCAAGCAGGAGTTTGAAGCAGAAACCGTGAAGGAACGCTGCTTGCTCCCTCACTTGAAGGCCCAAGCTTAACTAGCTTTCTTAGGTACCCCAGGACCATCCGCACAAGAAATGGTGCCGCCCACCATGAGCTGGCCCCCCTACATCAATGTACAATCAAGACATTTCCCCACAGACATACCCAGAAGCCAATCTGACACCGGACTGTTCACTTGGTGTGGACTGAGCTGAGTCTCAGTTGAGACTCTCTTCTCAGGTGACTCTATTTTTAGACTCTTCATTTGTTTTATTGATCTAGCTAAGACTTCAAGTACAATACTGAGCAGGAATGGAGAGAGTGGGCATCTTTGTCTCGTTCCTGATTTTAATTAGAATGCTTTACAGTTTTTTCTCCATGTATATACTTTATTTGTGGGTTCCAACAGGACAAAATGTCACCAACTTAATGGCTGAGAAAGAAAAGATACAGCTTTGCATTGAGTAGGATGTACCAGAAAGTGCCAACTGAAAGGTTGACCCGTCTGAACATTGAAAGGAAGAAAAGCCTCAGATTGCCATAAACATCGAACCCCTCTTGGATCCTACACGTAACAACTATTTATAATGAGTCCTAATGAAACTTACCTTCTAGGTGCCGCAAAGGTTTTGATATGAGAGACTTTCTTGCCTCCCCCCCATAGAACAAGGAGAAATATGACGATGATGTCGCTCTCCAACTGTAAATTGGAGACAACTATTATAGAGGTAATCTCTTATAAAACCAGTAAAACTGCCTTCTTTTTTTTTATTTTTTTTTAATTAATTTTTATTGATGCTTTGTGCATTTCATACATTTTTTCCAATTCAGTTCAGGCTTATTTCCCTTTCCCTCCCCCCCACCCCCACCCCATCCCAGATCATGCATTCTGCCATAACTGTCCTGCATCTTTCTCTCAGTTTTTTTTTTCATTGACTAATAGACATAAGAACTGTGAAAAGGATTATTCTTCTGTTCTCTGTTCAGAACAAATTAATACTAAAGTCCTTAAGCTATGCACTTAAGCGCAAAATCATATTAATACAGGTGCTCTGACATCAGCAATGGATTATTCTACCAGGGAGATGTTGGCCAGGGAATCCAAGGCCCCACAAAAAGTAAAGGCTCCTTGCCTCTAACAGGGATATCTGCAAGAAAGGAGGTGGTAACGCCCTGCTGCTCGAAGACCGATGTTAACATGGGAAGATGTGTTTGGACCACACATGCAAGTGTACAGATGGCCTCTGGAACACAGCGAGGTGTAACAAAGGCCACTAAACCAATAAAGCAACATACGGGTCTCCCTGAGTCAAGCAGACTCCACATCAGCACCAGCTACCTCACCTGTCTGGAAATACTGTGCAGCAGAGGCAAACATATGCCTGTATATTCCCAAAACTAATTTGGCTATTGGCTCTCTCCTTGAGGAATAACCCCTGGCTGATGACCACAGAGCTTACATCCTCTACAGGTTAGAGATGTTAAAAGCCACAGTAAGACCCTGTCATATTTAACAGAAAAAAAATGTAATTATGGATTAACATATCATCCAAACATATGTGTCTAACCAAAGTAACCTACTTAACAATTAGTACTGTTTAAATCACCTTATATATCTAATTGCTTGTGCTTCATTAGTAGGATCGAAGTCATGCCTTGACAAACTGTCAGTCCCTGAAAGAAACAGCCAGAATTGCCCAGAGACCAAGACAACAGCTCCAGAGAAAGTAGACTGTTTTGCCTTCTCATCCCCTGTGCCCCTTTTCTAAGCCTAGGGAACAATCTGTGGAAGAGGGGGCATGGTAGAATGTAAGGGCTGAGATTGGGGTGAACGGTGAAACTACAACAATATAGACTGGACACTCATTTGATCAACTTGATTGAACATACAAGCCCCCCCCCCCCGCTGGATGGTGGGACCCATGAGCTGTGTGAGTTTGGGAACAGCTGCTTGCAAATTGGTTCTACATGAAGGATGCTTGCACTCATAAATTATCACTTATTGTTAAAAAAATGAAAAAAAAAAAGAGAAAGATGCAGGAAAGTATGGTAGAATGCATGATTTAGGATGGGCTGGGGTGGGGTGGGGGGAAGGGAAAGGGAAATGTGCCTGAACTGAATTGGAAACTGATGCATGAAATGCACAAAACATCAATAAAAAAAATGTTAAAAAAAAAAGAAGCATCTATAGCTGGGTGTAGTGGCGCACCGCTTTAATCCCAGCACCCAAGAAGCAGAGGCAGGCCAGCCTCATCTACTCAGTGAGTTCCAGGCCAGCTGGGGCTACAGGGAGACCTTGTCTCAAAAAGATGAGCCCCCTCCCAAAAGAAGCTTCTATAGTGGTAAGTTTCCATACGGCCTTTTCTAAAGGCCCTTAGTGTTGATCTCCCTCCACGTCCTCCCTCCTCTGCCCTGTTATCTCATTCCCTGCCCTATTTAACCCTTCCCACACTATTACTCTCCTTCCCATATTTATATTACTGCATTCTCCTTCCTCATCTAGTAAGACTCCAGTCTCCCCATGGCTGTTTGTTAGTTTCCTGGCCTCTCTGGATTTTCCAATTGAAACATGCTTCTCTAGTATTTCAAAGCTAGCATCCAGCTATAAGACAGCATTCAACCTTTGTCTTTCTGGGTCTGGGTTGCTTCACTCAGGATGATTGTTTCCAGTCCCATCCATTTACCTGTGAATTTCACAATTTCATTTTTTAAGAGCTGAATGTTCCATTTGTACATATACTACACCTTCATTACCCATTCATCAGGTGATGGACAGCTAAGCTGTTTCTAATTCCTGGCTATTTTGAAAAGGGCAGCAATGAACTGAATGAACAGATATTTCTGTAGCAGATTATAGTCTTTTGGGTATATGCCCAAGAGTGACGCGGCTGTATCAATTTCCTGCTTTCTGAGGAGTCTCCACACTGATTTTGATAATTGCTGCACCAGTTTGCACACCCACCCACATAATCATATCTGCAAATAAGGATATTTTGACTTCTTCCTTTCCAATGTGTCCTTCATATATCTTATTGATCTAGCTAAGATTTCAAGTACAATGTTGAGCAGGAACAGAGAGAGTAGGCATCCTTGTCTTGTTCCTGATTTTAATGGGAATGCTTTACAGCTTTTCTGCATTTAGTATGATGTTGGCTGTGTACCTCTGGTATATGTCCCCTGCATGCCTAGGTTCTCCATGACTTTTATCATAAATAGACATTGGATTTTGTCAAAGGCCTTTTCTGCATTGAATGATATGATCATGTGTTTTCTATTCTTATGTTTGTTAATGTGATGGATTATATTTATTGATTTACAAATATTGAACCATCCCTGAATCTCTGGGATGAAACAAACTAGATCATGGTGGATAATCTTTCTGATGTCTTCTTGCATTTAGTTTTTGAGTATTTTATTGAGAACTTTTGCATCTGTGTTCATCAGAGAGATTGGTCTGTAGTTTTTTTTTCTAACTCTCCTTGGGGTCTATTGTAATTCATCTCTTAGTTTATATTAATTGGAGTCCTCTCTGTTTGATTTGGTTAATTTAGCTAACATCTTGTTAGTCTTTTCAAAGAACCAACTCTTCATTTCATTGATTCTTTGTATTGCTTTCTTTGTTTCTACTTCATTAATTTCAGCCTTGATTTCCTTTATCTCTTCTTATCTACTCTGTTCTAGGACAATTTATTTATTTTTGGACCCTCTTGAGAGTATTTAACCTTCTCTTCAGACTGAAGTTTTCTATTGAGTATTTGCTGTAGAGCTGGTTTTGTGGACATAAATTCCTTAAATCTGATCTTATGGAAAGTTGTTTTCTCCTTTAATTACAACTGATAGTTTAACTGGGTATAGTAGTCTGGGCTGGAATCTGTGTTCTTTCATGACTTGTAGGACATGGTTCCAAGCCCTTTGGGTTTTCATAGTCTACTGAAAAGTCAGCTGTTATTCTGATGAGCCTGCTTTTATATGTGACTTGTTCTTTCTCTCTAACAGCTTTCTTTTTTTAAAATTTATTTTCTCTATGTGTATGAATGTACTGTCTGCATGCAGGTCTGTGCACCCGTGTTGTACAATGCTGCGGAGGTCAGAAGAGGGTGTCAAATTCCCTTGGAACTGGAGTTCTCCTGGAATTGGAGTTACAGACAGTTCTCAGCCACCATGTGGGTGCTGGGGAATCAAACCCAGGTCCTCTGCAAGAGCAGTTGGCACTCTTAACCACTAGGCTATCTCTCCAGCCCCTCTCTCACAGATTTCTATATCTTTTTCTTGTTCTGTAGATTTAGAGTTTTGACTCTGATGTGACATGGGGAGTTTCTTTTCTGATCCTGTCTACTTGGTCTTCTGTATGCCTCTACCTTGTTAGGTATCTCTTTCCCAAGTTTTGGTGTTTTCTTCTATGATTTTATTAAAAATATTTTCTAGCACTTGGGAGGCAGAGGCAGATGGATCTTTGTGAGTTCAAGGCCAGCCTGGTCTACAGAGCAAGCTCCAGGATAGCTGGAGCTACAGGGAGACCCTATCTCAAAAAAGACCAAAAAATATTTTCTTTGAATGATCCATTTCCCCAAGCTAGTCTTCAAGATCTGATATTTTCTGTTCCATTCCTCCATTTCCCTTTCTTTCCTCTGGGTTTTTTGTTTGAATTTTTGCATTTTTTAATTCCAATTGTTGTTTCAGTTTGGCTTTTCCTCAGAGAATCTATCTCCTTATTGATTCTAATTTCATGTCTTGATTTGTTTGAGTTATTTCGTTCAACTGTTTTTGTTTTCACAGTTTTCATTTAGACTTTTATTTATATTCGCTTTGAGTTTCTTGAACATACTTATAATTGCTATTTTGAAACCATTATCTTGTGCCCCCACTAGGTTGCCTTTCTCAGGAATCACTACAATGGAGGTATTAATTTCTGTATTAGACATATGATCTTGGATATTCATGCTGCTGTGTTTTTTCGATGAGACCTAGGTATCTAGGCTAGTGTCTTTGATGGTGCTTCTTGGTATAAGTAGATTTTCTTGTCTTTGTTGAGTGGTTATTTGTATCTTTGTCTGCTGTTCCCCAAGTTGTCAGGTGAGCAGCGCCTGGTATTCAGTTTTGGGACTGCCTTACACTGATGTGTAAATGGAATCTACGAAATGTTCTCAGTTGTGTTAAGGATAACAACATTTGAGTTGAAGTTCCAGGGCTGATTCTTCATGGTTCTAGAACAGCAGGGTGAGCTGTGTGGACAGGTTAGCTGATAGATCAGGCTGGGAGAGCTCACATGTCTTGGGGCCCAAGGATCCTAGTAACCTGAGTGGGTCTGATGCAAGGAAGGTCTGGAAAAGCTCCCAGTAGCATGAAAATATACTGACAGAGCTAAGGTGGTGACGTTGGAGTCCAGGGAGGTTGGAGAAAGACTTACCAAGGCATATGTGGGAAAGCTCCCATATCTTAGGGTCCACAAGAGTCCTAACACAGCAGATATGGCAGATGAAAGGAGGCATGGGAGGGGAATGCACCAAGGCTGGGCTGGGAGAGCCCCCAGGAAAGTCCAAGGGTCCTTTAAGGGCTGGAATCAGGGAACCCAGGGAGGCGGGGAAGGAAGATTAACGAAGGTGGGTCTAAGAAACTCCTGGATCCGGAGGTCCACAATAGTCCTAAAAAGCTGGGAAAGAAAGTCCTAAAATAGCTGGCATGAGGTATTTTATTTTTGAGACTTACATGCAGACTGTGTCTAGCTTTTGAGAGGCTGCCAAATTACCTTCCGATGTGGCTGGATTAGTTTGTTTCTTCCTGAAAATATTTCTTGAATATTTATTATTTAGTTTATTTGTAGAGTGTATTGCCTGCATGTGTGTAAGTGCACCTGTGTCACGCAGTGCCCATGGAGGTCAGAAGAGGGCATCTGATCCCCCGGAACTGAAGTTGTCAATGGTTGTGCGTATGGAAGGTTGTTAGCCACCATATGGGTGCTGGGAACTGGAATGAGTCCTCTACAAAAGCAGCCAGTGCTCCTAACTCCTGGCCATCTCTCTAGCCCCCCTAAAACTATTATTTTTAACTAATGATCAGCAAACATTTGGTGCAGAGGGCCAGAAAGTTGTATTTTAAGCTTTTCAGGACATACAGACTTTGCTGCCGCCACTCATCTGTGCTGTTATAGTGTGAAAATAGCCTAGACATTATGTAAATGGATGGAAATGTCTCTGTACCAATAAAGCTTTATTTACAAAGATAGGCTTATATGTCAACTTCCAATTAGTATAACAACATACTTAAGGCAATTAACTTAGAAACAGTAAAGGTTTATTTAGCTCATGGTTCTGAAAGTTTCAATGAAGACTGAATAGCCTCATTGCTTTGGGTATCTAATAAGGGAGCCAGGTAGTGGTGATGGGGAGCTTATGCCAGAACAAACTGTTAAATAGAAAAGTCTGCGTGGCCTGACAGGTTGGTTGGCTCACAAAAGGAGCTGACACATAATTTTCCTTCGGGAAGGAGATTTATTAGAAGAAAGGGCCTCAAGCTCAAGATCAGGGGTGAGGAAGAGCATTAGGCAGAAAATGGCAAAATATTTTATATACATATATATGGAGAGAGAAAGAGAAAGAGAGAGAGAGAGAGAGAGAGAGAGAGAGAGAGAGAGAGAGAGAGATGCAAACTTGACAGGGGCCTCAAAAGGAAAGAGAGGTGCCCCTTTAAAATCTAGAGAGGAACTTTATTAAGAGGTTATTAAGAGGTATGGCTTAAAGTTAGAGAGACTGCCATCATGGACAGAATATGGGGGTGCAAGAGAAGAGAGCCTTCAGAGAAATCCCCCAACAGAGGAAAGCATCTGGCTTGTGTAAGTGTTCAGAGGCTAGTGGGAAAGTTTTATAGCTTTTGATTTAGTCCAAGACAACTCACAAGAGCATGGAGGAGCCAGGTATGGGTTAGGATCATACACTAAGATTTGAAAAGAAAACAACCATGCCCAGTACAGAACACCTTCTTGACTCTCTCTGCAGGATGGAGCTGCAGGGGCATGGCTAATTTCTCTAGGTTATGGATCTGGCCTCTTCAGGGGACAGGCTCTGACCTAATACAAATACAGGAGATAGGAAGCAGAGAGAGAGCCAGTAGAATCTCACAACCTCCTTAAGGCAAACCTCCAATGACCCGAAACTCTCCCATTAGGTCCCAGCTCCTAAAAGCTCACCCACTCCCCAATAAATAGCACCAACCCAGGGACCAAGCCTTTAACACATGTTTAACACACGGAACTCTCAGAGACATGATCCGTATTCAAGTTGCAGCATATGTGGTGATCTGAGCTTGCCCCAAGTGTCATAGTTTGCCCGCTCCTGCTCTGAATCACTGGATCCAACTGCCTCCATGGTAACAAAAATTCCTAAAATGGAAGATTCTTCCTGTTTCCCTCTTCATAACAGTGTGTATCAGAGGCAGGTCAGCCTGGTCCTAAATCTCTCCATTGGTTGTTGATCATTCCAGACTTCGGTCTGGTAGATCTTTCCAGATACTGAAACATGATTTACAGTGCAGCCGTGAACTATGATGCTGGGTCTTCAAGAACTGGGGTCAACCACAAGTAGTGACAATGATCAAAAGAAAGAGCATGTTAATGTCCATATGAGTAGCTGAATCTGTCTAACAGAGACATTTGGATGAGGACTGTGACTAAGCCCAAATCAATATGGTGGATAATGAACCATGTCATAGCTAATGGGTGGCTAAGTTAGGAAATCTGTCTGCGTGAGGCCCCCAGCAAACCTTTTTTAGTCAAAATACCTTCAAGGAGGTAGATATTATGGTTTGGGGTTGAAGGAGGATAGTGAGAGGAAATACCCAGAGGCAAGGATATCTCAAGACAATACCTCATTTAGATCCTGGCAGACTCAGAAAGGAATTATCATTGGTCTATCTATTAATGACAAACTCATTTCTACACTAACGGGCCATAGCCTCCAAAGCATGGGACAAAACATCAGTGTAGTCATTTATTCAGGTGTATTTACTCACCACATGGAGAGCTGCTTTAACAGGCATATTTCTTGGACACCTACTTAACACATGCTAAGGCTTTGGAAACAAAGATGCAGAAGAGGACATGGCCTTAGTATGAAAATAAATTTCCTAAAGGCCAATTGCATACCTCTGAGAGATATGATGATGCTGATGAAGGCGGGCCAGGGGCTACCTGAAAGTGGGCAACACCCTAATATAGGCCAACCAGTTGGAGGAACACTCATCTAGATAGAGTCTAGATCCCTAGGCGATCAAAGGGAGGACATTGGTGAGTCTGTGCTCTGGTGCATCTCTTTCTGACTACTTGAACAGGAACAAAGATAGCTCAGATACACTGCACTTAAAACACAGTACCATGTGCTAAGTACCTTATATACTGGATCTGATAAATTGAATTCCCAGGTGTGACAGGGTAGGCCTGGCCATCTCATCAGGGCCAGCTCTCTTCTGAACATTTAGAATGCTGGGTACCTCACTCAATGGCACAGAGATGCCTTTTTGTGTGTGTGACTGTGTGCTTGTTTGTTTGTGTGTGTGTGTGTGTGTGTGTGTGTGTGTGTGTGTGTGTGTAAGTCAGAGGACAACCTTGGGTATCATTCCTCAACTTCCATTCACATTTTTTGAGACATGGTCTTTCAGTAGCCTGGAGCTTGGCTAAGCAGACTAGGCAGGCCAGCCAGCAAGTCCCACAGACTCATCTGTTTCTACCTTCCCAGACCTGGGACCATAGGTGCTCAGTGGAATACCTGGGTGTTTTTTTTTTTTTTATGTGAGCTCTGGGGAATTAAAGTTGAGTCCTTATGCTGGCAAAGCAAAGACTTTACTGAATGCGCTGACTCTCCATCTGAATGCTTTTAGTTCTGAATATACGATGGTGTTCATCACCAATAACACAAAGGATGATGTCCAGGTGTTGTGAATATATTATACTCCTCTGGTAATTTTAACTTAATTACTCAAGGAGACTGTTTTATTCATCTTTACCAACTCCCATCTACCCAAAACTTGGTTCATAGTGAGAACTAGACTTTTGTTTTAATTTAATTCAATTATTTAAATTCAATGATGTTTAAATGCACATGAGATTTATGATTCATAATGTCATTTGGTCTCTCTCTCTTATAATACCTCTTCTCTAAGACATGACTGATAAAATTATCCTGCTGTTAGATTAACAAAATGCCAATGCTTTCTTGGCCCATCCAACCAAATCTTTCTCTGATTATTACTGCTGCAATCCTGTTGCCTTTTTCTTTCTAGATGGACCACTTTCCAAATGCATCAAATTGTTCACTCCTCAAGTACCTGCAAGAATTTGTGAATTAAAATATTCCTGGGTTATAGGTCTTAACTTTATTGAAAATCGGCTGCACATTTTTATCATTAAATCATGAACATCAGGTGACTGTGCTGATGGCTGTTTCCTATTAGGCTAAAGCCTTTCCATCTCTATCATTAGTGGCTCACAGAACACTAGGGAACATTTGATAATTTTCATTTTACTTGGGTTTTTTTTTTTTGAGGGTTATGGGGGTTATGGGTTCTAAGTCGGAGTTTATTGAAATTTTAAAAGGTGTAAATAGGTAGATATTAAGGCTCTTGGAAAAGTGAAACATTTTTCCCTTTAAGCACATGATTAATATTACTAATAAAAATGTCATCAGCCTTCCCTGCCAGGGTGAGCACCTAGAAACACATTTTGCATGTATGTGTGTGGCTTGCTTTCCATCGCTAATAGGACATTTGGGGAGACTGCTTAATAGAAGAGAATTGTCTTTAAAAGAAAGTCCTTGATATGGTATTCTGCAATGATTCTACACAAAGTACAGAATCTTCCTGTCTACTTAGTAAAGACATGGTTTAGCTGTAAAGTCAGTCTTCTCACTAGTTATTTAGATGAGGGTTTGAAACATAGTTTTTTTTTTTTTTTTCATCTAATCTTGCAACCACTCTTTATAAAGGCCAAATTTTGGGAAAATGTGTCTCTTTCATGTTCTTTCAAGGCAGATCAAATTTTCTATTTTAATTTAGTTTTAATCACAAGCTAGTGTGCCTTTTGCAACTATTTCCTTACTATATTAGTCATATTACATGAGATTGGTTACATATAGCAAAATATTGAATGCGCATACATATAAAGCCATAATTTTAAGCAGTTTTATTGGGTCACTGGACTTTATTTACGCACTTTATACCATGACAAAATGGTGTTTCTTCTACTCGGGGTCAAGCAATAATTACCACAACCTCATTTTAAAACAT
Source organism: Rhizomys pruinosus (assembly GCA_009823505.1). NCBI lineage: Eukaryota > Metazoa > Chordata > Mammalia > Rodentia > Spalacidae > Rhizomys > Rhizomys pruinosus. The sequence continues at coordinate 1,129,319 of VZQC01002390.1, read as the reverse complement.
TTTAATCACTCTAAAAAGAAATCCTAGCTCATTAGCAGCCACTTTCCATCCTTTTCCGTCACACCAGCCCTGGGCATCACTAATTACCTTCTGTCCCATGGCTTAAGCAGAATTTTTAAAAAATTATTTGTTTATTTCCTTATTTTTGGTGTTCTGAGACAAGGTCTCACTACAAGCTCAGGCTAGTTTAGAACTCATGATTTTGCATTGGGCTCCCAAATGCTATGATTATAGGCATGTGCTACCATGCCTAGTGATGATGTAGCATTTTAAAAAGAAATTTGAATTATCTCAAAGTTTTAGTGATTCATGACCTCATTAGAACTAGCACCTTCAATATTAAAGGCAAGTAATAACATTTTTCATATTGTTAGAATTTTTACCTTTAAAATAAGCATCTGAGTGGGGCATGGTGGCACACGCCTTTAATTCCAGCACTTGGGAGACAGAAGCAAGCAGGTCTCTGTGAGTTCAAGGCCATCCTGTTCTACATGGTGAGTTCCAGGCCAGCTGGGGTTACAGGGAGACCCTGTCTCAAAAAGACCCCAAAAAACCCCAATTTGAAAACCATTGATTAAAGTGCAGTAATATTTTACCTCTGCTACTTCTCTACTTAGTTTTCTATTTATACAGATACAAATGCATGGCTATTACATTAGAAAGAAGGCAAATATATGAATATTTAGCATGAACCCCACTCAAAACAAAGTATCTTAGACAACTGGATCATTCCTCCTTTTTATTCAGGTTCCCTTCCCCTCAACAAGAGGAAAGAGAGGAGAGAGAGAGAGAGAGAGAGAGAGAGAGAGAGAGAGAGAGAGAGAGAGAAAGAGGTCATGGTTGCATATAATGAGTGCAGGCTTTGTGTATCGGTAATGCATGTATAAGACTGACCTATTCTGTTGTGTGTTTTGACTCCATGTACATAGAACTTGTTTCTAAATCACACTGAGAGTCACAAGACATTCTCTAGAGATTCAAGAGGTTAGATTCTAACCTAGAAGTCAGGCATTTATAAACTAGTGCTTAGAGGTACATGTGTGATTTTTTTCCTGATTGTATTCATGGCATTATTAGAAAACCTGGGAATCATTCATCTATTTACTCATTTATTCAGCACACGTTTATTGATTAATGACAATGTAATAGAACTGCTGCAGCTCTATTTTGCTTACCTTGGGAAGTATCACCCTGCTACAGCATACGAAAGGCTGTCTTCTTACAAGGAAAGAGCTTAAAGAATCATGCATCTTTTCCTTTTTTTCTTGAAAAATTGTAGACTATATTTTGCAGAAAATTCAACATAATTGGTATATACCCATCTTTTTAGATGAATTAGGCCTTAACTGACAAATAACCCATTTTGTTCCAAAATTCTACAAACTCTCAGAAAATCTTGTTCCACACAATCTTTTGCCTATGCCATTTGCCATTTATATTTGATGGCCTTAAGCGAAAAAGAAAAAGTTAGAAAAAGGTATTAATGCAAGTTGATAATAAAGCTGAATTCTGTAAATCTATAGCAGCTTACAGTAATCATGAAAGCATGCAAAAGTCTTTCATCTATTCAAAAATATGCAGTGCACAGAATGTCTGCTAAGGTGCATGACAAGTCAGAGTTAAATATATATTAATAAATGAATTAGCTTCATAAATAATAGCCATAATGACATTTTAGGAGACAATAAGTCTGAGGATTGTCAGAAAACGGTTGATGTATGAGCGTCACGTTTCAGTGATTCTTCAAAATGAATAGGCTTTGCAAGATAGTTCAGACCCGCGACCAGCCTATTTCCTTGAATAATTTACTTGTTGTCAATTTGTACAGCCACATTACACATGCAAATTGTGCTGCCTGTGCAAACACCACTTGGAGATGATAAAAACAAATTTACGAAGGCTATAGAAGGAGGATTTATTTCACTTTCTCACCCAGGTCAAGCAATACATGTATCTGACGATTGTGTGTACCCAATTTTGTTGTAATTATATCAGCAAATTATTCCTTATAATCTTATTATTTTTAGCAGTCTCCTTGTGCTTGGGATAATTAGCTTTCTTCACTCAGTGTAAAAACAATTCAACTTGCCAGCCAGGCAGGGCATAGCTCCATTATCTGTTTTGGGTTTAAATTTATTCCCTATATTCTTGGACACTTTGTGTAAATTAAAATTTTCATAGTCCCTAATACTGTACACGCTGTTCATTCAGTGATGAATTAAGGCCCCTAAACCTCTCCGTTTGCTATTAGGTATCTCACCCACTTTATATGTTAATCTGTGCTAATGAATTCCACAACCCCTAGCCACAGCGAGATGACTAAAATTATTACCACTTACAGAGATATGCCTTTTTCATTTAAAGTTCAATTCAAATTGCTCCCATAAACAGTCTGCCACACAAAGATACCTCCTATAAAGGAGAGTTACTTACCTATAAGTAGAGTTCTCTGAAGGTAGGATTATCTTTGGATGCACATTCCTAGGTCACGTGCCCTCAGGTCTGTGGCACTGAGGGGAGAGGATTTGGAACTGATGGGTGCGTCTTCCTTTCCTTGGGGCTTTTCATTAGTTCCATGGCCTGTATTCTTGAGGGTTACTTGTGCCACACCCCTTCACCCAACCAATCTCCTCCTGAGCATGACAGCTTCATTCCACTACCAAAAAAAGAGTTGAAAGACTAGTTGTCTTGAGAAATTGTTGATGAGCAAGAAGCCGTTTCTACTTTAAAGAAGTCACCTAAAATAAATAAATAAATAAATAAGAAGTCACCTACGAAATCATGTACTAGTAATAGAAAAGCAAATCTAGGGACTTTTAACCTAAAATGAAATTTAAAATCTGTTACCTTGTATATGAGTAACATTTTTATTGTGGAAACAATGTATTCTCATTATGGAAAAGTTAGAAAAGATAAACATTAAATAAATAGAAATTACACATATTCCCACCATACAGTGATAGCCACAGTTGGTGCCTGCTATCTATTTTTATGGGCTACTTTTCTACTTAGATACTTTCTTTTTCTTTGTCTTTTTGAGACAGATCTCCCTGTAGCCCCAACTGGCCCAGAATTCACTGTGGAGACCAGGCTGGCTTTGAACTCACAGAGATCTGCCTGCCTCTGCCTCCCGAGAGCTGGGATTAAAGGTGTGTGCCACCATGCCCAGCAGATACTTTAAGATGACAACCAGCAATGACCACAGTGGCTTATACCTGTAGTATCAGCACTTGGGAAGCTGAAGCAGGAGGATGGCAGAGAGTTCCAGACCAATCTGGGCTGTACAATGAGTTCTAGGCCAGCTTGTGCTATATAGAAGACCATGCTTCTGTAAATAAATGGTAGCAAAAGCACTAGTCTTAACCTGTCTCTCTTCAACTCATTCCAACCAGGAGGGCACACAGGGCACATGCTGGATTTGCTCCAAACACTCTGACTTTGCTCATTTTAAAAATGGGAGCTGCAAAAAAAAAAAAAAAATGGGAGCAGCATCTACTTGTTAAGTTGGATGATTTGAGGAATCTTCTGTGCTGAGCCCTTCCACTCTTCCTTCCTCAACAGAACATCCAAGCAAGTTCTCCTGTTACTTTTGCTCTAAAGTATTCTCTGATTATCACCTTCCAACACAGCCTTTCCTAAATGAGACAGCAAGGCACAGAGCATAAGGCACAGTGTCAAGGAAGGGTCTTTGTGTTAGACCTTGTGTAAGGCTGTTGATGTAGATGGAACCTCGTGTTTGCTGCTGGCTCTGCTGTCATTCCCAGAGCCTCGTTGGGACCTCTGGAGCAGGTGCTGTCATTCCTGCTTTGCAGAGAAGAACAGCAGAGTCCAGCAGACTAAGTAACTTGCCCAGAGAAAAGGATTAGTGCCTGAATCTTTGGAACTCTTGGTCAGAGCAATTTCCTGTTTTAATTCTTGCCTTTAATTGTTGCTGATGACTTTGGTATTGGGTAGGATAGGGGACATTCCATGCATTTCAGTATTTCTCTTTAAAGAATGATAATTTCCAAAGGTAAACCTTTGGAAACCTTTTTGGTTAGAAATTCAGAGCCTCATGCATTATTTTATTTGGAAGTTCCTTAATTATTTATTACCTTGAGAAAGCTATTTACATAAAGCAAATATTTTACTTTAGGAGAGTTTATAATAGTCTACCTTTTATAGTATCCTCTGCTTAGAAGTCAAAACAACTTCTTGGGAATGAGATCTTTTTTTTTCTTTGTTTCAGTCCATGGGTAAGACAATGTCCCTCCGATTAACATCCCTCAAGATCACCCAACCTCACTTCCATGAGAACCAGCCCCAGTCTTCCTGGATCTTCTGTTTATGCCTCAGGGTCACTCATGGTGTTAACACACCCATGCCAGTCAGCAAGGCAGATGCACATGATATATTACCACACCGGAGTAACATCCAATTAGAGGAAGAGTTTAACACACCATCTTCAACTATGAGAGCATCACTCAAATGATAGATGGAGCAGCTGCAATTAACCTGAGTTAATATTTGGCAGAGCCGGATGGACTGTTCTTAACACATAATCTCCCTCAAGGTGCGACATGTTCTTAAACAAGGATTAGGTGTACTTTAGTGTAGCATCTCCCCTGGAACACAGAGCATTGGTCTCATTGTTTTGTCTCCACTTGGGAATTCTAAGTGTTTGATTCTACTCCCAAGACTAAGCTCAGAAAAAAATGTGAAGTAGGCAAAGTGGGCTTTCTGTTCTTCAACCTTAGGACAGTCTCCTTCCTGCCTCCCTCCGGTCAACCCTGCCTCCTCTTGGGTGCCTGTGGCCCCTTAGTCCTTTGTCACCTCATGAAAACCACCATTCTGAAAACAGCTCATCATTCAGTCACATTGTCATAAGTTGGGTAATAAATCTTAGTGTTTTCAACCCTCCTAAGCATTAGTTTCATTTTAACAGAGATTAAATCCTAGAGCACATGTCTGGGAACCAGGAAAATATTCCCAATGACCATCAAATGATGTGGCTTAGCTCAAAGTCCTCAGGTATTATGGACATTGTAGGACTGTTGAATGTCATGTGAATGATATGGGTTCTTTTTCCGGTCAATGTTACAACATATATTTGGCATAGTTTCCTCATATAGAAAACAGAGACAATCAAAAATCTCGCTTCTATGATTGTTCTGAGGATTAAAAGAGTTGATCTGTGTAAAAGCACTTGGAATGGTCCTGATATTTAGGAGGAACTCAGTTCATTTCTTAGTCTCCTTCCCCCTTACTCTTCTTCTTCATTTCTTGGAGGAGACAGTGTGGTATAGAGGAACTTAGATGGGCTTAAGGGGCAGGTGTTATGAGATAGATCTGGACTCTGACATATGATAGCTGAGTGACAGGAGGCACATGACCTTTCTGAACTTTAAGCACCTTTATTGTCAAGGGATGGTCAAAGTAGTTCATAATTTTGCTGTGACAATTAAGTTAATGCATACTCGGCAAGGTGTGATATGCCCAGTGGAAACACAGCAGCAAATTATGATTGCAGATGTCAATAAAGACAAAATACATACAGATATTTCTATTCAATGGTGCAATTGGTAAACATTAAATTGTCTCTGACAATTACATGACTAAATATGTGCGCCATCTTCTTTGCATTTAAATAGTTAAGTTTCTAGGTTTCTGAATCAGAACTGCCATTTCTTTTAGATGGATATTTTCATGCTATCCAAGGGAAATTAGCAAATAAAAACTAAATTGTATTATTTGGAAAAAACATTCCAGTGAAGTACTAACAATATGCTAGAAAATGGACTATTGCAAACCCACAAAGTGGGAGGAAACCTTCACCAGTGATACATCTGACAGAGCATTAACTTCCAGAATATATAAACTACTCAAAAAACAAAGAACTAAGAAAACAAATGACTCACTCAAAAGATGGAGCAAAGAGCTGAACAGAGACTTCACAAGTGAGGAAATAGAGATGGCTAAGAAACATCTTAAAAAGTGTTCAACATCGCTAATAATTAAGGAAATGCAAATTAAAACCACTTTAAGATATCATCTCACTCCGATAAGACTGGCTAGGATCAAGAAAACAAATGATACCAAATGCTGGAGAGGTTGTGGGGAAAGGGGAACACTCATCCACTGCTGGTGGGAATGTGAACTCATGCAACCTGTGGTGGTTTGGATGAGTGTCCCCATAGGCTTTAGGTATTCAGATATTTGTTTCCAGTTGGTGGCGCTGTTTTTGGAGGTCTTGGAGGGTGTGGCCGTGCTAGAGGAAGTGCGTTGTTGGGGGCAGGCTTAGTGAGTTTTAACAAGCCTTGTGGTCTCCAGTCTCTCTCTCTGTTTCCTGTGCTCTTTGCGAGATGTGACCCTCGGTTTGCTGCTCCATATCCAGCCGCCATGCCTCCTGCCACAATGGACTCTAATTCCTTGGAACCGCCAATCGTAAGCTCAAATACACTCTTCCTTTTATAAGTTCCTTGGTCATGGTGCTTTATCACAGCAACAGAAAACTGACTAATACACAACCACTATGGAAAGCAGTGTGGAGAACCCTTAAAAGACTCAAAATGAGCTTACCACCTGACCCTGTCATACCAGTCCTTGGTATATACCCACAAGACTCATCCTACCACAGAGATACATGCACAGGCATGCTTATTGCAGCTCTCTTCACAATAGTGAAGAGCTGAAACCAACCCAAGTGTCCCTCGGCCAACGAGTAGAGAAAATGTGGTACATCTACACAATGGAGTTCTATGCAGTGGTAAAGAAAGATGGCATCATGAAATTTGCAGGTAAATGGATGGAACTAGAAGATATGTTAAATGAAGTAACACAGTACCAGAAAAACAAATGATGAATGGCATCTCTCATCTGTGGATGCTAGCACCAAGTACCTAATTGTAAGGCAAACTGAGCAATGTTAATGTCATATTCCTCGTGATCTGAGAACAACTGTGCTCTTATGTTGTGAATCCCTTAACAGATTCTAAAATTAACCTACCATTTATTTTCAGACTTTGGAATTTTGGTATATGGGTGGAGGGTATGTATTAATATTTTAGAGTAATATAAAATCAAAATTGAAAAATATAGGGCTGGAGAGATGGCCTAGTGGTTGGGAGTGCTGACTGCTCTTGCAGAGGACCTGGGTTTGATCCCCAGCACCCATACGGCAGCTGAGGACCATCTTTAACTCCAGTTCCAGGGGAATCCGACACCCTCTTCAGACCTCTGCAGCATTGTATGACAAGGGTACAGACAGTACATTCATACACATAAAAAAATTGAAAAATATAAATCCTGAAATATGATTTGGAAATAACATACAGTTTGTTTTCAGATGACATAATTTTAATATAGGTGACACACATACACACACACACACACACACACACACATATATATATATATATATATATATGCATATGTTGAAGCAATACAAGTTGGAGGGAACAACAACAAAAGAACTGGGACCAAAAAAAGAAAAAAAAAAGACTGAAACAGTGAAGTTCTCCCCAAAACAATAATCGTCTGCTTTGAAAAAGTCTGGAAAGACTCAGAAAAAGATGCAAGTCATGTAATGGCAGAATGCATGAACTTGGGTGGGGTGGGGGGCATGGAAAGGGAAATGAGTCTAAATTGGATTGAGAAATGATGTATGATGTATGAAAAAGTTTAATAACAATAAAAATATATTTAATAAAAGAAAAACAAGAAAATGGATGATTGCAATAAAGATTTAAAATTTTAAATATAGGCATATGCTAAAAGATCAGTGAACAAAGAAGAAAAGAATGAATTCTGAAAAAAAAATGAATTCTGTTATTCAATATGTACAATATTGTATTCAGTATGTTAAATACATATACAATATTACATTGTATTAATTATAGAGGAATTTGAGTTTCTACTTAATTGAAAACCAGTTGATGAAATTATTTTTCTCTTGGTATCTTTAAATTTTCATTAACTATTTATGTTATATTAAAATATATTTCAGATGGTTGCTTTTATATCAGGAAAAATGAACCCTCGGCATACTAAATCCACAGTAGGATAATATAATATAATAATAATATAATATAACATAATAATATAAAATCATCTTTACAGTGATGGTTCAGAAAAGAGTTTTCAAAAGTTAGTTCTCCTTGCTATCAGCTCCTCACATCTCACTTATTTCCTCCTCTATAGAACCAACTGTCAAGTGTTTTATATTCATATCCTCTTTAATAACATTTCCCAGCTCTACAGTTGAAACAGAAAATAGTCTCTTGCTTTTGGACTCAGAGTATCATTGCCTGTATTCTTTTTTTTTTTTTTTTTATTTTATGTTTTTGTTTTTTTTTTTTTTTTTTTTTTTTTTTTTTTTTGTGCACCCGTGTTGTGCAATGCCGCGGAGGTCCAGAGAGAGGGTGTCGGATCCTGGAACGGGAGTTCTCCTCCTGGGGTCAGTGTTTCAGACGGTTTTCGGCCGCCATTGGGTGCTGGGGATCGAAACCCGGGGTCCTCTTAAGAGCGGTCGGCGTCTAAACCGCTAGGCAATCAGCCCCGCTGTATTCTTTTTTTAAAATTTTCTTTTCATGCTCGCTATTCTTTTTTCATATTATTTTATTTTTTATGTGTATGAAGTATTGTCTGCATTAGGTCTGTGCACCGTGTCGTGCAATGCGGCGGTCAGAAGAGAGTGTCCGATTCCCCGTGGACGGGAGTTCTCCTGGAATTGGAGTTACAGACAGTTCTCAGCTGCCATGTGGGTGCTGGGGATCTAACCTGGGTCCTCTTCCAGAGCGGTCGGCGCTCTTAACCACTAGGCCATCCCTCCAGCCCCCATTGCCTGTATTCTTAACCTAAATCATCACTACCAATCAACAGATTCCTTACCTGCAGTCTGCATGCCTTCACAAATGTCTCTTTTGAGGGTCTCCACAATTTGATGTCTAGTCAACCTTTCAGTTTTTCTGAAGGTGAAACTCAGATTTGGGGAATTTTAGATAGTTAAACAGAGCAGATTTCTTTGTGATTCTAAGTACAAAGTCTTAAAAACAGCTTCTGATTTCCCAAATGAATTTACCTATCATATACATCTGTTCAGTTCTTCACAAATATATTGATCTTAGGATCAATATATTTCTTACTTTTATCAAGAAACTCTCCAGGTAGTTCCCTCCCATGGGTCAGAGTTGTGGTCCTCTCCCATAAAGAGAAGTGTTCCCTAGGCTTAGAAAAGGGGCACAGGTGGATGAGAGGTAAAACAGTCCACTCTCTCTGGAGCTGTTGACTTGGACTCTGGTCAATTCGGGCTGTTTCCTTTCATGGGCTGACAGTTTGTCCAGAATAACCTTTCGATCCTACTAATGAAGAACAAGCAATTAGATATATAGGTATTAAGACACTAATAGTTATGGTAGGTTATTTAGCATAGACACATGTTTGGATATGTTAATCCATGAATTACAATTTTTTTTCCCCCTGTTAATATGACAGGGTCTTACTGTGGCTTATAAATCTCCTAACCTGTAAGGATTTAACTTGTGGCATCAGCCATGGGTTTACCTCTCATCCACCTGTGCCCTTTTTTCAAGCCTAGGGAACAACCTGCGGAAGAGGGGCATGGTAGAATGTAAGGGCGGCGATTGGGGTGAATGGTGAAACTACAGCAATGTAGTCTGGACACTCATTTGATATCAACTTGATTGAACAAACAACCTGTCACCCCCCCACTGGATGGTGGGGCTGTAGGTGTTTTGTGCACAACAGCCTGCAGATAGGTTTTGCATGAAGGGAGCTTATACTCATGGATTATCACTTATAGCTAAAAATGAAAAAAAAAACTGAGAGAAAGATGCAGGACAGTTATGGCAGAATGCATGATCTGGGATGGGGTGGGGGTGGGGGGGGAGGGAAAGGGAAATAAGCCTGAACTGAATTGGAAAAAATGTATGAAATGCACAAAGCATCAATAAAAACTAATTAAAAAAAAAAAAAAGAGAAGTGTTCATTCTGCATCAAAACAGGGTGGAGAACATCATACAGTGAGACAGAGAAAGCCCTGGTCCTTCCTGTGTGTTGGAGCTATAGTCCCTAGCTGTGAGCCATGGTTATATTCTACTAATGTTAAAAAATTGAATTAAAATTGTTTGAAAAGAGAAGTAGGGTTCTGAATTTTGGTGAGAAATTCGAGGATTTTTTTCATGAGTAGTGGCAATTTCTTGGAAAAAATACTATGTGTGTTCTTGCACATAGAACAATTTTTCTCAACAAGAATACATTCTGTATAGTACTGAAAGCGTGTTACATTTAACCATTTTTCATCACTTAAGTATTTATCAAGTACCTATTGTATGGTGCTGTGGATAATGCACTGTTGAGGAGGTATTGGACATGGACTTTATCTGGTCTTGATCTTAAAGGATATAAAGTAATGAGGGTGGCAGTGAGTGCAGAGTACCAAGAGTACATAGGGCATCTAACTCATCCTGTTCAACGCTAAGGGAACATGATAGAAGAGGTGGCAGTAAGAATATAAGAACCTGAGAAGACAGCGTGCCACCAAAAGATGTCTGGAGAATCTGCCAGCACGCACTCATGAACTCCTGCAGCAATGGTTATCTGCACTGTATTGGGCCCGGCACCATTTCAGCACAGAGCGATAGGGGTGCATGAGGCCTCCCCGCTCCCTGAGGGACTGTTGGCAATTAAGGGTTGCTGGGAGAGGGTGTGTCATCTTTGGTTGTTAGCCTGAGCTATCCCTTCAGCCCAGTAGGTCATCATTGTCAGTGGTGTAGCCACTGAAGAGTAGCCCAGGTCCAGTAAATAACCTCGCACCTATGCTACTTAAATTCAGTGGGGCACACACACTAAAAACAGACATGAAAGTTGGAGGGAGACAACCTAGGAAGAAGAGTTCCAGTGAAAGAGGAAAGAAAGAGGGTAATAAAGGTGGACGTTACTAAAATGCACAATATACATGAAGGAATAATTTTTTTTCGTCTTTTCGAGACAGGTGTCCCTGTAGCCCCAGCTGTCCTGGAACTCACTCTGTAGACCAGGCTGGCCTTCAACTCACAAAGATCCACCTGCTTCTGCCTCCTGAGTGTTAGGATTAAAGGCATGCGCCACCGCGCCTGGCGGGAATAATTTTTTAATGTTGAAAAAAGAACCCAAGTAGCCGGGTGTGGTGGTGCACGCCTTTGATCCTAGCACTTAGGAGCAGAGGCAGGCAGATGTTTGTGAGTTCAAGGCCAGCCTGGTCTACATAACAAGTTCAAGGACAGTCAAAGCTACAGGGAGACCCTGTCTAAAAAGACCAAAAAAAAAAAAAAAAAAAAGAACCTAAGCTCCAGGGAACAAATTCTAACAATAACAAGAAGGCTCCATGAGAGGGAGCCGGGGAAATGGATCAGTCAGTAGGCATTTGTCTTGCAAGCAAGAGGACCTGAGTTTTGATCCCCAGCATCCACATATGAAAACTGGTTTTCACATTAAGAGCACTGGCTGCTCTTGCAGAGGAGCTGGATTCAGCTGGAGAATTCCAGATCTGAGTATCTTCTGGCTTCTGTGGGTCCAGAAGAAGCATGCTGAAAATGTAAATATATACTTGTGCTGTCTTAATTTCTGTTGCTGTAATAAATCATTTGAGTCTAGTTAATTTGTACAAATAGTAGTTTATTTGGTGCATTGTAATGCAGGCTGGGAAGACCAAGAGCAAGGTGCTGGTATCTGCTCAGCCTCCAGAGAGGAGTTCATCCTGCATCAGAACAGGGTGGAGGATATAACAGTGAGACAGAGAAGCTAGTCAGAGAGAGCCTCCATTAAAGTAAACCCACTTCCATGGTAGTCCATAAATCCACGAGTGGACTAATCTACTCATGAGGGCAGAGCCCTTATGTTTTATTTTCTTTTTTCGTATTCATGTGTGTGTGCGTGTGTATGTGTGTGTGTGTGTGTGTGTGTGCACATTTTCGCATGTATGTAGGTGTGTGCACTAGCCAGGGAGAGAGAGAGAAAATCAAGTAGATAAAAAAATCTGAACACTATTATTAATTAACTTGATTTAGCTGATGTTTATAGAACAGTTCACATAAGGATAGAAAAATCTACATCCTTTTAAAGTGCATGATCAACTTTAATTGAAAATGAAAACAGTTCAACTTATAAAGGCATAAAACTATGAAATTCTTAGGTATATTGAAAATATGTCAAAAAAGAGAAAATATGTATATGATCTTTATGTTGAAAAATCACAAAATACTCATCAGAGAAATTAAAGACCTGCATAAAACCCAGAAATAAACTTTATGGATTACAAATCTTGATGATGTTCACATCAATTCTTTCCAAACTAACCTACAGATTCATTTCATCTCCAATAAAAATATCCATAATATTTGAAAAATACAAAAAAAAGGAATTGAAAAATACTAAAATTTGCATTAGAAAGCAAAGAAACTAGAACTGTCAGAACTATTAGAAACAAACAAAAAGATTGTAAAGCTCATACTATCTTGCTTCAAAATATATTATAAATAAAGCCACCGTAATTAATGTAGTGTAACAGTGGGGGAGACCAGTGGAAGGGAATTCGAGGTCTAGAATATGGATTTACACCTATGTTATCAATTTGATATTCAACAAAATCGAAAACAAAGACAACTCAGATGGAGGAATTTCAGCAAATCTTGCTAAAACTATTGGACATCTGCATGCCAAAAATAAACTTTGATTTTTTTAACTGGCACCATATACAGAATCCACTCAAAAACGGATCACACATGTAAAACAAGACACTATAAAATGTATAGAATAAATAGAATATCTTGATGACTTAGGTTAAAAGAAAAACTCATTTTCCTAACACACAGACAGACACACCACTTCACTCCACAAAAGAAAAAAAATCCAGAAATTGAAATTTATTAAAAGAAATCTACTATTTGAGTCCTGGAGTGAAGAAAATCAAAATACAAGCCAGAGATTCTATAAGTCACTAGAGATTTTAAAGTACATATCACAGGTAGATACAGTTACATATCTATATAAACAGACCATTATTCATTCATTCATTTATTTATCCTTTGTTTTCTTTCTTTGTTAACAAAATTTTAAATATATATTTTGTACAAGATTATCAAATCTAGACCTGTTTCCCCCACCCTATCCCCCCCACCCCACCAGAGCTCATGTATTCTGCCAAACATGCTTTTCATCTCTTTCTCAGTATTTCTCGATATTCTCCATGTGGAAGTTGACTGTTTTGAGCAGAAGTTCACTGTTTCAGTTCTTTGATGCAGTCCTTTCTGTTGTTGTTGTTGTTGCTGTTGTTATTTCCAATATGCATCACTCCCAACTTCTTGGACAAAAGCTCAAGGGGCACTGCACAAGAAATACTTACAACTAGGTAATTGGCACTAGCATCCACAGATGAGGGATACCATTCGTCGTTTGTTTTTCTGGGACTGTGTTACTTCACTCAGCATGATGTCTTCTAGCTCCAGCCATTTTCCTGCAAAGCTCATGATGTCATCTTTCTTTACTGCTGCATAGAACTCCNTTTTTGGTCTTTTCGAGACAGGGTCTCCCTGTAGCCCCAGCTGCCCTGGAACTCACTCTGTAGACCAGGCTGGCCTTGAACTCACAAAGATCCGCCTGCCTCTGCCTCCCAAGTGCTAGGATTAAAGGCGTGCACCACCACGGCTGGCTTAAACAGACCATTTTTAAAGCCCAGTCCTAGACCATAAAACAATAGGAACTCTCCTGTCTTGCTGATGGGAATGCAGAATGGCACAGCCACTTGGAAAATGGCTGGGAAGTTTCTTTTTTTTTTAATTTTTTTTAATTTTATTTATTTCTGTATGTGTATGAATGTACTGTCTGCATGTAGGTCTGTGCACCCGTGTCGTGCAATGCCGCGGAGGTCAGAAGAGGGTGTCGGGTTCCCCTGGAACTGGAGTTCTCCTGGAATTGGAGTTTCAGCCGGTTCTCGGCTGCCATGTGGGTGCTGGGGATCAAACCCAGGTCCTCTGTAAGAGCGGTCAGTGCTCTTAACCGCTAGGCCATCTCTCCAGCCCCAGGAAGTTTCTTATATAATTAAGTTTACCATACAACTCAGCAACCCATGCTTTGGTATTTACCTAAGAGAAACTGAAACCTTTATTAACACAAAATCCTTGTATCTTTTTTACACAATTAATAAGTGTTAAAACCTGAAAAGAGTCCAAATATCCTTCAACTGGCGAGTAGACAAATTATGCTATCACTGCACAGGGAATTCTGTTTAGCAATAAAACGTATAAATCCCTGATCCATGTGGCAGTGTGAATGATCCTCAGGTACATCAAACTATAGAAAACAGGCCAGACCCAAAAAGTCTACCTATATTTTATTTCATTTCTGTGACTCCATTCAGAAAATGTCAAAACTACAAGGCTAGGAAATATTTCAGCAGTTTCCAGGAGTTAGGGGTAGGAGAAGTTCTTTACAAAGGAGCCATAATCTGTGTACTGATTGTGGTGGTACCTACATGACTATATACTCTTTAAATCTCCACATAATGAGCTAAATGTATATGTGTTGAATTTAGGATTACAATTTAACTTACAATTAAAGTAAAATAAAATTCATATAGAGATCTAGAACATCTATTGGCAACATATCTAGACTACATGGATGGCATCCTGAAAGGAATTCTTTAGAATAAAGAAAAATGTAAGCAGATGTAAACAGGTCTAGAGGATGAACAATGACTCGTAAGTACAATGTATATAGGTAAATGTAAAAAACTATTTTTTTCGCTAGGCATGGTGGCACTCGCCTTTAATCCTAGCACTTGAGAGGCAGAGGCAGGCAGATTTTTGTGAGTTCAAGGCCAGCCTGGTCCACAGAGTGAGTTCCGGACCAACTGGAGCTACAGAGAGACCCTGTCTCGAAAAGGCCAAAAAAACAAACAATTTTTTTCTTTTTTCATCCTTTAAAATAGGTATATGAACTGAAGCAAATGAAGTATCTTTACTGTGACATTCACAATGTATGTAAATGTAACATGTAGGACAACTTCTAGGACAGATCAAGAACATCACATGAACTTACGCAATTCCCAGGTTCCTATGTTTTGCATGAACTGTTAGAACATGCACTCTAATTAGAAGTTAAGGATAAATACTGTAATCCATACTAATAAGACAAAGGGACATTGATTAAAGGGCCAGTAACACAATTTGGAATGAAATTCCACAAAGGACCTGGAGAGGAGCTTGGGAAGAAAGACAATGCTCTAAATGTGGGCAAATTCTCTGGGCTGAGCAGGCAGATGGCATGCTCTGTGTGGCTCCATATCTGATCTGATCGAGTAGGCTGAGAACACATCCATAATTCAAGACCATTGAATAACAGATGCTTCTGAAATTGAACTTAAGTGGTAAGTATGCTTAGCCTAGATTTAAAGATAGGAGGTGCTGTAGTCTGGATATGGAATGCTCCATAACGTCCCAGGTGCTGCTGCAGGCTTGGTTACCTAGGGTGATGGAGGAGCCTTTAGAACGTAGATCCTTGAAGGAGGTCTTCTCTGTAAGGGGATAGTGAGATTCTGGTTGCTTTCTCTTCTTTTGTCCCCTTGCTCGTGGTGAGGTGAGCAGTTTGCTCTGCCATGTGCTAATGGTCTGACATGCTGCCTTGGTGTAGACACAAAGCAATGAGATCTATCCATGGCCTGGGTCCTACAAAACCATGAGTCAAGGATATTTTCTTTGTTTGTTTGCCTCTTTCTTTCTTTCTTTCTTTCTTTCTTTCTTTCTTTCTTTCTTTCTTTCTTTCTTTCTTTCTTTCTTTCTTTCTTTCTTTCCTTCCCTCCTTCCTTTCTCTTTCCTTCCTTCCTTCCTTCCTTCCTTCCTTCCTTCTCTCTCTCTCTCTCTCTCTCTCTCTCTCTCTCTTTCTTTCTTTCTTTCTTTCTTTCTTTCTTTCTTTCTTTCTTTCTTTCTTTCCTTCCCTCCTTCCTTTCTCTTTCCTTCCTTCCTTCCTTCCTTCCTTCCTTCCTTCTCTCTCTCTCTCTCTCTCTCTCTCTCTCTCTCTCTCTTTCTTTCTTTCTTTCTTTCTTTCTTTCTTTCTTTCTTTCTTTCTTTCTTTCTTTCTTTCTTTCTTTCTTTCTGGTATTTTGTAGACAAGGTCTCCTTGTAGGACCAGCTGACCAGGAACTCACTATGTAGATTAGGCTGGCCTTGCTCTCACAAAGATGCCTCTGCCTCCCATGCTTGGCTTCCAGGTATTTTCTTATGCTGGGAAGCCAACCAACACAGAAATCAACTTGCGGAAATTTCTAATATATAAAACATAGTTGCCAGGCGTGGTAGCCCATGCCTTTAATCCCAGCACTTGGGAGGCAGAGGCAGGCAGATCTTTGGGAGTTCAAGGCCAGCCTAGTCTACATAGTGAGCTCCAGGACAGCTGAGACTAAAGAGAGACTCTGTCTCAAAAAGACCAACAAAACAAAACAAAACAAAACAAAACAAAACAAAACAAAACACCAAAAAACCCGTAGTTAATGGTGAGATCATATGAGGCAGATCATTGTGGATGCCCTCAATTTAGCAAATATGTGGTTTCAGGTGTTCATTTTTATATAGCTACAGGATAGTAGGAATATTTGTTTTACTGGAGATGGGGTTCTGGGCAATCTGATTGTCAGGCCTTAGAAGATAATGCCATACTGCAATATAATTAAAATCACTAAGAAATGACCTCCACCACCACCACACGCACACACTATTTTGAATAATGGAGATTTTTTTAAAGGTTCTGAAAGGTTCTTCTGGTCACGTTCAGGTGAGGTGCCAGTTCTTCAGGTATTTTTAAATTGTAAATGTGTAGCTTTTTCTTCACAGGCACTTCGCCCCCCTGTGTTTGTCAGTTAGGGTCAGTGCAGTGGGCAGTGGTATTCTGTGAATCACAAAAAAGATGGAGAATAAGAAACTTGATAGAAAAGTAGTTTCCAGACAGTGTGCCTGTACTGGTACCCGTTCCTTCTTTTACATCCCAGAATCTGACAGTTACTTTGGACTGTAAAAATCCAAGGAGACATGGAGCACTTTTTAGGTTTCTCTTTATACCAAGAGGAAAAGATATTGGATCAGCCCCTAAGAGGAGTACCAGGATGCCACTCCTATGGCTACCAGCCACCAGGATCAGCTTTACAAGCAGCAGCTCAGAGTCCGATGAGTCCATTGTATCTGTCTGCCAACTTTATATTCCTTTCCCTGCTTCTACACATGATTAGACCTGTGGCATTAGGCGAGCTCCTTAAATGCTTTAAGTCTTAATTAACTCTAAAGGATACACCCATATCTACTTCACAGGATTGAATAAGATATTAGAAGCAAGATATATACATACCAAATGTTCCTTCAGCTTCCCTCTTGTGTTCCCCCTCTTTCCCTACCACCTATTAGACTTGACAGATTTTTTTAAAAATTATTTATTTTTTTATGTGTATGAGTGTGCTGTCTTATACACATGTAGGTTGGTGCACCCATGTTGTGCAATGCTGCGGAGGTCAGAAGGGACATCAGAGTCCCCTGGAACTGGAGTTAAAGACAGTTCTTTTTTAAATTAATTAATTAATTTATGTGTATGAGTGTACTGTCTGCATGTAGGTTTGTGCACCCATGTCGTGCAATGTTGCGGAGGTCAGAAGAGCGTGTCGGATTCCCCTGGAACTGGAATTCTCCTGGAATTGGAGTTACAGACGGTTCTCAGCTGCCATGTGGGTGCTGGGGATCGAACCCGGGCTAGCTGGAACCATGTCTCAAAAAGACCAAAATATAAAAATCCAGGTAAATTGACATTTTTTTCAGTCTCGAAGGGTATCAACACAATTTATGAAATTTAGAACTTCCTGGTTTCAATTCCTTTACCTAAGTCACTAAACCATTTTTTTTTCTGCAATGTTGAAAGAGGGGTACTCCTCTGCAAGAGCAGTCTGGGATCTTAACCGCTAGGCCATCTTTCCAGCCCCTAAAGACAGTTCTTAAGCCAGGCATGGTGGCACACGCCTTTAATCCAAGCACTTGGGAGGCAGAGGCAGGCATATCTCTGCAAGTTCAAGGCCAGCTTGGTCTACAGAATGAGTTCCAGGCCAGCTGGGGCTACATGGAGACCCTGTCTCGAAAAGACCAAAAAAAAAAGACAGTTCTTAGTGCTGGGAATTAAACCCGGGTCCTCTGAAAGAGCAATAGGTACTCTTAACCACTGAGACATTTTTTTAATTAATTAAAAGCCCCGACATTTTTTTAATTAATTAATTAATTAATTAATTTATATACATATTTATCAAATCTATACCCGTGTCCCCCCCCATCCCCCACACCACCAGAGCTCATGCATTCTGCCAAACATGCTTTTCATCTCTTTCTCAGTCTTTCTCAATATTCTCCATGTGGAAGTTGACTGTTTTGAGCAGAAGTTCACTGTTTCAGTCAGTTCTTTGATGCAGTCCTTTCTGTTGTTGTTGTTGTTGTTTCCAATATGCATCACTCCTAACTGCTTTGGACAAAAGCTCAAGGAGCCGTGCACAAGAAATACTTACAACTAGGTAATTGGCACTAGCATCCGCAGATGAGGGATACTATTCATCGTTTGTTTTTCTGGGACTGTGTTACTTCACTCAGCATGATGTCTTCTAGCTCCAGCCATTTTCCTGCAAAGCTCATGATGTCATCTTTACTGCTGCATAGAACTCAATTGTGTAGATGTACCACATTTTCTCTATCCACTCATCAGTTTTGAGGGGCATTTGGGTTGGTTCCAGCTCCTTGCTATTGTGAAGAGAGCTGAAATAAACATGGTCGTGCATGTATCTCTGCAGTGGGGTGAGTCTTGGGGGGGAAGCCCCGGTATTTTTAAGCACTAGATGTGAGCAATAAGGAAAAGGTCCCTTTCTTTAGTTATACCTTATATTATGGAAATTTTCTTTTCTCAAATGTCAATTCTTGCCAATATCATAGTATCAGTTCTTAAGCATATTGTTGAAAATCTAACATTATTTATATATGTTTTAATCTAAAAATGTAAAAAAAATATCCAGATAGCCAGGCATGGTGGCACCCAGGAGGGTTGCCTTAATCCCAGCACTCAGGAGGCAGAGACAGGTGGATCTCTGTAAGTTCAAGGCCAGCGTGGTCCACATGGTGAGTTCCAGGCTAGCTGGAACCATGTCTCAAAAAGACCAATATATGAAAATCCAGGTAAATTGACATTTTTTTCAGTCACGAAGGGTATCAACACAATTTATGAAATTTAGAACTTCCTGGATTCAATTCCTTTACCTAAGTCACTAAACCATTTTTTTCTGCAATGTTGAAAGAGAGGTACTTTGTATAGAAGGAAATTAATTATTCTTTCCAAGTTTCAGCAAAAAGCACATTTATTACATGTTCAACAAAGTTGTATTCACTTTATCCAACTAAGAAATAGTTAAGGTATTTCATTATATTTGGAGAACATTTTCATCAATCAGAGATTTAGCAGCCACCAAAGAGTGCCACAATTAATCTTTTATAACACGGATTGACTTACCTCTACATTAAGAAAAAATGTTAAATATAAGGGAAAACTATTCATAAACATTAATATTTCTTGGCAAAGAAAAACTGCTTTGTATTTTTAAAGATATGGTGAAGAATTTAAATGAAACTTACATGCTTGAAATTAGTGCCAGATGCAATCCAATTCAAGCACAATTCTCTAGCTACATTCCATATTTCACCATGATTTACTAGAAAGTATTCAATGATTCTATGTTTCATAGAAATCTCAAAAATACAAGTATTTCATTCACAAAACACACAGCTTGGCGGGTTTCCAGAGCAGGAATTTGCTGGAGGGAAAGTGAATTTATTTATTAAAATAAATCAAATAAGTGACATTTTCCTTAGAAAACGGGAAAAACAATACTATTCAAAAGTTGAAGGTCTCACAACTGGAACCAGAGCAAAACTCTGAGGTATTACTCATGTTTGTTATCAGAATTCATTCATGCCGTAAGAGATTGCAGCGATCGCATATTTGAGAATTCTCATATTAACCTTGAGAAACTATACATGTAAGACTTCTTTAAAACCTTTGATATGAAATCTGATGTTTCTAAACCCCTGGAGTACATCTCTATCCAATGCACAAACATATGCATTAAATCCTGAGAATTCTTGAATGGGATGTGTGTAGAAGTAATCCAGATACTTCTCAAACACAGTGATGTTATTTTCTTCCACCCCATGCTCTGGCTTTTCTCCTTCTGCCCTCTTGTTATTCTGGTCACACTTCTGCTGTCAGTAATTGTTAGGGGCTACTTGGTTGTATACTCCCCCCAAATTCACGTTGAAGCCTTAAGCCACAACAAAGCTGCATTTAGAGATGGGCCACTAAGGAAGTTAAATAAGATCAAAAGGATGGGACCTTGACCTGGTATGATTAGTGTCCTTATGAGAAGGAAGTCTCCAGAGAACTTACCCAACTTGTGCTCAAATGAAATCACCTTGAGCACAGGGTGATCACAGCTGCCTTTAAACCAAGAGAACAAACAATACTGGTAGACCTCACAGCATCTAGAACCCAAGAAATGCATTTATTATTTCAGCTACCCAGTCTTAATTATTTTGCAATCAGGGAGCGCAATGCAAACAACTCCAAAAACAGTCTAATGCACCTCCTTTAACTACTTTAACTTTTTAAGGATTTAGAGTCAAAGAAAATCTTCTTCCAAAGCCTGACAGAGACATGGAGGCACACAACTTTAATCCCAGCACTCAGAGACAGAAGCTGGAGGATCTCTGTGAGATTGAGGACACCCTGGTCTACATAGTGAGTTCCAGGCCAGTGGGGGCTACAGGGAGACCATGTCTCAAAAAGAGAAAACCAAAACAAAACAAAAACTGGACAGGCTTATCCTGGGGGAGTTTCCACATAGATCCACGAATTATTCAGCTCTCCTTTTAGAATAAAGGAATGTTTGAGAGGGGAGCTCAGCCATGTAAACATGAAATTAGGATTATATGCCATAAACTTGCCTATTTCCAGAAGACGTTGGCAGTAGCATCTGGGTAATGAATGGTTAAGTAGTAGACTTAAATATCTGATAATGCTAAATCCATTTATATTAATGAGTGCAGGAAAAATTTGCATGTCATTAGAATACTTTTTTGTTGTTGTTCTTTTCCATACAGGGTCTCCCTGTAGCCTCAGCTGTCCTGGAACTCACTCTGTAGACCAGGCTGGCCTTGAACTCACAAAGATCCACCTGCCTCTGCCTCCCAAGTGCTAGGATTAAAGGCGTGCACCACCACACCTGGCTTAGAATACTTTTTTTTTTTTTTTTGAGACAGGATCTCCCTGTAGTCTCAGCTGGCCTGGAACTCACTATGTAGACCAGGCTAGCCTTGGACTCACAGAGATCCGCCTGCTTCTGCTGGGATTAAAGGCATGTGCCACCAAGCCTGGCTTCATTAGAATACTTTTAAAAAGGTATTTATCAATAATGGTAACAATAACAACAACACATAGCTACAACTGAAAATTACTGTGTCAAGATTCCACTTACAAGTAACTCCTTAATTTGAATAAACTCAATCACAGCAGCTTTCAACCAGTGTGAGTTATCAATGTTTATATAAAGCAAATGCCCACATATGACCAACCAAACTATTTTATCAGTTCCTTTTTTAAAAAAGCCTTATTTTATGAGAATGAGTATTTGCCTGCTTTTATGCATGGGCTCCACATCACGCCTTGCTCTCTGAACGTTGGTGCAGGGCACTGCCCCAGTCATAAAACAATTATTTGATCAAGTAAGCTCTGCTAAACTTAATTTCTCTACTTGATTGGTAAGCTGGTTGTGGCGCCTTTAATCCCAGCACTTGGGAGGCAGAGGCAGGCTGATATCTGTGAGTGCAAGGCCAGCCTGGTCTACATAGTGAGTTGCAGGCCAGCTGGAAACACTGTCTCGAAAAGATTAAAAAAAACAACAACAAAGCTTTATGGGTATTTTTTTGTGTGCACGTTCCTATGAGTCTGCACATGTGCACGTGTGTGGAGTTCTGAGGACAACCCATGTTGTTTCTCAGCCTCTGTTCACCTTTCTTTAAAAATTTGTGTATGAGCGTATTGCTTGCATATAGGAGCACCTGTTTCATGCAACGCCAGTGGAAATCAGAAGAGGGCATTGGATCCCTGGTAATTGGAATTACAGAAGGTTGTTAGCCGTCATATGGGCGCTGGGAATCTAACCTGGGTCCTCTGCAAGAGCACCCAGTGTGCTTAACCGCTGAGCCATCTCTCCAGCCCCATACCTTCCTTAAAAAAAAAAAAAGGCAGAGTGTCTCACTGGCCTGGAGCTTTTCAAGTAGGCTAGGCTGGCTGGAGAACCCCAAGCATCTGCCAGTCTCTGTCTGCCCAGGGTTGGGATTACAAGCATGGGGGCCACTGTCCCTGGCTTTTTTTACACAGGTTCTGGGGGGTGGAATTTAGGTCGTTCTGCTTGCCCGGAATGAGCTGTCTCCCACAGTTTTGTATTTTCTTATAACAAATTAGAAAAGTCTATTTAATCTGATTATAGAGCACTAGATCAGAAAATGGAAGCCTTTCTGGATTAGTTCCATTCTCAATCTCTGCTTCGTTGCCAAGTTTTATTGTATTTACAGTGATATTTATTTTCTTGTTTTTCTTTCTTCCATGCTTATGTTTTCCGCTCCCCCAAGTTCACATCAGAACCTGAACAAGGAGCCTGTCATGCAAAAGGGGTGCACAGCAAGACCCTGTCAACTAGATCGAGAGCGCCCGGAGCAGGCAGGAGGCCTGGGAACACAAAATTATATGCTGAAAGTTCAAAAAAAAAAAAAAAAAAAAAAAAAAAAGGAGAAAGAAAGGAAGGTAGGAAGGAGCAAGGGAAGGAAAAGGATGGATGAATGAACACATTTGAAGGCCTCGAGGACATCTGCAATAATTCTAGCGCGAACTTAGTTCAGTGTCCAAGTTAGTACTTTCCTCAGCCAGGAAGTGGGGAAAGAATAAAGCCTTTTATAAAAACGCTCTCAAGAAAGAGAAAGACAAGTGTAGGAAAACGAGGAGTAGTGGGAGAGCAAAGAAAGGTACCGCCTCCAACGCTCTAGCCAAGCCAGGCCGTTGCCAGGGCGACCATAGAGCCAGAAGGGACGCAGCCTATTGGCTGAGATGCCGGAGCCAATGAGAAGGCACGATGTTGGCGGGGTGCTAAGATGGCCGCTGGTCCACCGCATCCTGACCGGTAAGTTCGGCGTATCGCCGGGCTAGAAGGCGGCAGGCTGGGTCGCGGGTCTGAGGGGCGTGGGGTTCGGGGGTCGTGTGGGCGGAGGAGGCAGCTGGGCGGCATGGAAGCGCAGTTCTTCTGCGGAGGCGCCTGGAACCAGCCGGAGAAGCGCGGGGTGGTGGAAACAGGTCCGTTTGCCCGGGGAAGGGAAGCAGGCTCCGGGGTACCGATGCGGTGTCTCGGACTGCGGCTCCCGCTCAGGAGAAGGCCGGCAGGCTAGACTTCCGTGGTGTGTGCCCGGGAGGGTATTCGAAACCGTTGAGACCTGAATGTGGCCCGGCCCACAGAGCCTGGAGACGTCCCGGCGGTGCGAACGGGCGGCAGGAGGTTCACCTTCTTAGAGCCAACCTCGTGTAATATTCAACTCGTAAGTACTCGCACTGCAAATGGGCCTTAGTTTGTAAATCTTACCTCCAAAGTCGAGAGTCTGGGGGCGCAGTGTTTCCTAGGCCTCGGCTAAACAAATGTTCTCTTAATTAAAACACACCAAGCCACCCCCCCCCCAAACCCGGTTAAGTAAATAGTTTATCTAGAGTGAGCAGATTGGCAATTTAAATGCCAACTCAGGCCTGTGTTCCTCTGGTATTTTCTGTACCTTTTTGAGAGGAAGGAACATATTTCGTAACGTAAATGGGACATTTACATTGACGTTGGTATTTTATGCTTAAAAAAGTACTTTAGTTAACTAATTCCAAAGTGCAGGAATTAATTATTAGGTCATTTAGTAAGCTCCTTCAAATTAGAGGATTGTAGGTTATTTTACAAGCAAGATTGAAGTCAAATCTCCATAGTTATTTCTAATTGAGTATAAAACAAGGTCATTCATATAAGAGTTTTATTTGATGAAAATGCAGTTTGAATTCTGGCATGTTAGAGACAGGAATTGTTTATCCATTAAAATGCTAGATTGTATGTTTGGGGTATTGGTTATAAGTAGTTGTTTGGTCTTCTAGAAAATGCGCTGCTACCCAAACCTCTGAATGTGACTCTCAGTATGCACTTTAATGTAATATCTTATCTGGCTCTCCATATGTAAAAAGCACAGAAAAAATTCATACTAAATTTTAGAAATTCTACAATTACAGCCTAGAATCATTTATTTGGACCCACTCCTAAATCATGGTCTCCAAGAATGTATTGACACATCTTCCCTTTAAAAGTTCACAATTTAAAGCCTTGGGGGCTCTATTTTTGTAAAATAAGCAGATCACAGTGGATTGGGCAGAGTCAGTACCTTATTTATCAAAAGGGTATAGATGATAATTTCTAGTGGAAGGGTTGTGATGAAGATTGATGGTGAATCATTGCCTGCCATTTTATTGGTAAGGCGTATGTGACAGTGGCCTGCTTTGTTTCCTCATAGTGGTTCAGTGTCTTCTGTCGCAACAGGATTTCCTATGTCTCTGAGGTGCAGTCTCTAAAAACCAGTACATTTTTGGTCTGGATAGTGAGGTAGAGAAGAGAAGACACGGTGGCTACTGGGGTTTAATCAGGATTCTATGATTGAGAGAGAATGGGATATTACACCAAAGAGTGAGACCACAGTGGGCATTTGGGACACTTATAATGTTACGGTCATAAACAATTTGAAGATACAAGACATGTCAGGGATCAAACCTTCACTTTAAAGCTTAGCAAGAGTGGAGACTCAGGCAGATGCAGTGGCCTGCTCACCTTTCAAGTTTAGTTTTGCTCCTTAACTAGAGGTCCCCAATTCCTGGCACAATAAGAACTTATTTTACCATTGAGCTTTGGTATCTCTGGAGATTCTATATTTTGAAAGATTATATTTACTAAATTGTTCTTTTTTTTTTTTTTTTTTGTCTTTTCGAAACAGGGTCTCCCTGTAGTCCCAGCTGACCTGGAACTCACTCTGTAGACCAGGCTGGCCTTGAACTCACAAAGATCCGCCTGCCTCTGCCTCCCTAGTGCTAGGACTAAAGGCGTGCGCCACCACACCTGGCAAATTGTTTTTCTTATAAAAATCAGGTGTATAGTCAGCATCTCTGGAGAACTCGTGTGAAAGAAGGTAATGCTTCACCGAGTTTAAGTCTCACCAAAATGTGCCATGCCAGTAGGAGGAAAAATAAAATCTTAAAAAATATATATATATTGACGATTAGCTTAGTGGCAGCCCCCCCCCCCCCATTGCTTTCATTATGAAATAGAAACCATAGATTAACAACCATGAATTGCTTTGTTCTGAATGCATTGTTTTCTGCCAACCTGTGCTAAATGATGGCTCTGGTTGGTTTTAAGACACTTGGATGGTGAAGAAATATTTTCAGTTCGTAGTAAATTGTGTCAGCCCAGGACTAAAATATTTGTTTTACACAACAGTTTGTAGGATAATAGTCAACTGAATTAGGTCTTAACTGCAGAGGTGATGGGTCTCTGACATGAAGGAGCTCCTGCTGCTTGAGCTTCGGAGAGGAGGCTCACGGCTCATTTACATCTTCCTTGAGGCTGTCATGATTAAATTAAATATTATTGGGTTGCAGGCTAAAAACTGTAAGGCTCCAAATTAATGCATTGGCTGCTCTGTGGACCTGGTTATAATCTACACAGAAAAAATGAAGTTTCTGTTTCTCTGGTATTACACATCTGTTGAGATTGGTGGGTGAATTTTCTCGGCTAACGGGTAATTTGGGATTATCCGCCTTAAATAAAGAAATACACTCTGAAAGGAATGAGAAAGACACTTGAAAGAAATAAAAACCCATCCTCAGAGAAGCCAAAACAGGAATGACAGGAGGGTGGACATAATGCTAGTTGGAGAATGTATGAATGACATGTATTCCATTGACTAGGAGACTGTCTTCAAACATGAGCCCACAGCTCCATCCCTTAGCAGCTTCTCCATATTGGCTGGCTGACAGCTGAGCTGCTTTTGCATGGACAGCTCCATTTTGCAGGCTCCTTACCAGCAGTTACCTGTTTATCAGTGGGAACCTAAGTCTCCCTTATATCTACTTTTCTGTTTTGTTTTTGTGCAGCCCCCCCCCCCCAACACCTTTTTTAATGCTGAGGGAAACGGGCATGTGACTTTAAAGAGATTAAAGGACTGGGTTAAAAATAGACTTTATTTGAATTTTGCTTTAGAGATTTAGAGGTAGATTTGAGTTTTTAAAAGTTTTTACTTTTTTCTTCTTTCTGTACACATATTGTGCCAGGCAAATACCATTGGAGGACACTTTTTAATGGCATATCAGCAGGAGCTAAAAGTAATTTTGAGAAAGTCCAAAAAGTTGTGGAAACTGAATAGCTGTCTGAAAGCACAATTGAGTGCCCTAAACTATTAAACTGGAGAAATAATAAAACTGGTCTGGCAGGAGACCTGTGCCTCTGTCCCTTTTGGGAGGCACATGCCACTTCAGATCCAGACTGAGTGACAATTCCTTGTTGTGGATGTAAATGATACTCCATGAGGCTACCAGTTTGGGCCTGTTTTGGGTACTTATATCCACAATGCAATGTTTAAAAAGTGCCATGAGCAGGTACTTTTTTAAAAAAAATTTTCACTTATTTTTTTAAGGGGTTCACAATATAAGAGCACAGTTGTTTTCAGATGAGCAGGTACTTTGTACAGCAGGCCCAGAGCATGCCAAAAAATGTGAGTCTGAAATCTGGTACAATTTTAAGTCCTCAGATAGATAATGTGTATAAAGACATTTTGTCAGTAGCAAAGTGGTTTTGGTATCTGTCCTTCCTCTCCCTGTTCCTGAGAACAGTGGACATGTTATACCAACCATTTTCCAATATTGGCAAATTTTACATGATTGTCTTTTATGCTATCCAAGTATCTCAAGAGTACTTTTATCCCAACTTTAAAATCTGCAGACCTGGGGCTGGAGAGATAGCCTAGCGGTTAAGAGCACTGACTGCTCTTGCAGAGGACCCAGGTTCAATCCCCAGCACCCACATGGCGGCTGAGAACCATCTGTAACTCCAGTTCTAGGGGAATCCGACGCCCTCCTCTGACCTCCGCAGCATAGCACGACACGGGTGCACAAACCTACATGCAGACAGTACATTCATACACATAAAAAAAAAAAAAAAATCTGCAGACCAAGCTATGTTTAGTGGATGCAGATTTTGTTTTATGGGGCCAAACATGTAATTTTGTGTCTCCACTTTAAAACTTGAATGCAGATTCTGAGTAGAAAATTTAAAACAATACTTTGGAAGGACCTCTATTTATAAATGGGAGCATTGAAATTTGAGTTCCATTGGCTCCTGATAATTTGCCTCTTATTTTATTGTTCTACTCAAACCCAAATACCAGGTTTATTTATAGAAACTTAATTTCAGACTGTGGAAATCAGGAAGGAACATGGTTTCTTCAATTGCTGAGTGAATGTACCACAGATATTATAAACTTCAAAGCTGTCTTATGTGCCCAGTTTCCCATAATAGAAATGATAAAATGCAGTACATGGCCACAGAAATAATAATACCAGGAACTGAACTTGATTTTTCTGGAAGCACAGATGGAGTTTATGAGGGTTTCAGCACTGAACATTGAGTCCCTAGAACCTCCTGAACAGTGTTGAATGTTTTATCTCATTTAATCCTCAGATTAACACTATAATTATCCTGTGTTACAGATAAAGAAACTGAGAGTTGGAGATGTTAAGTGATTTTTCTCATACCACTAGTAAGTAGTGGAGTCAGGAGTCTAGTGGAGCAGCTTAGATGCAAGAGTCCTTCATCTTAAAAAGCCAAGAGAATGTTTTGATTATAGAGTCAGAAAATCAAGTACTGGTAAACCTAGACCAACACCACAAAAAGTAAGATCTGCTTCCTTAAATCCGAGAGGAGATCCTTATAAGAAAACAGAAATCTATTATTCAGAGTAATACAAAGATTCCTGACGCCTATGTCCCCAAGAGAATGGGGGTGGTTTTCTTACTAGACTAATTACAGTATGGGACAGAAACTCCCCAGACAGCTTTCTGTTCTCCTATCCTTCTGACTGATAATAACTCACGAGAGTAGCTACCCGCTTTGTAGGCATCTTTTTTTTTTTCTTCAGAAAACCGTAAGCTCGTCACTAACAATCTGCCGGTAATTCCAGCTATTTTGTGTAGGCATCTTTTGAATGAATTTTTTTTCAGCTCAGGTTGTATGAAAAAAATACACTGCACTTTGGAGGCTAAAAGTGAAATTGTTGTAATTTTGCAAATGGTTACACTCATTTTAAAATCATTTTCATTAAACTTAAATCAATGGGCTATTCAGATAATGCCAAGTATTATGTGAACTTCTTGTTCCCATAGTATTGTTACTTAAGAAAGCTGTTTTTGTTGTTGTTGTTGTTGTTAAATGTTAGAATTATATTACATTTAGTATTATTTTAGGAAACTGTAAAATTTAAAACTAGGATAACTTTTCTACCTATCACACTTTAAAAACATGTACACAATTTAAATTTTTCCTTTACCTAGTTCCCTGCTCCTTAGACAACAATAAGCCTTTGAAAGCTATATGTGCTTAAATGTAGGTGAAACATCCACCCTTATTCTTTAATTGCTACAACTTGAAATGTAGTATTTTAAGTCTTAAGCTGGGTGTGGTGACTCATACCTGTAATCCCAGCACTTATGAAGCTGAAGCAGGAGGATTGCTGGGGTTTAAGAATAGCCTGGATTCCACAGTAAAACCATGTCTTAATAAAAAAATAGCAAAACTAAAATTTTAAAGTATTTTAAGTTTTAAATTCCTATGGAGTATATTATTAAGTGTTTAACATCCTTGAGCCATTTTGCTTTACTGATTTTCATCTTATACAAAATTACCCGTATATTAGAGAATCAAGATTCTGTTTTATGTATGGTTGCATGTTGTACTAAACTTATTTAAACTGTTAAACTACTTTAAAACTTTTGTTTTTACTTAACACAAGTGAAAATTTTAGCTATTTTATTTTATTATTTTTTTTAATTTTATTTATTTCTGTATGTGTATGAATGTGCTGTCTGCATGCAGGTCTGTGCACCCATGTCGTGCAATGCCGCGGAGGTCAAAAGAGGGTGTCGGATTCCCCTGGAACTGGAGTTCTCCTGGAATTGGAGTTTCAGACGGTTCTCGGCCACCATGTGGGTGCTGGGGATCGAACCCGGGTCCTCTGTAAGAGCGGTCGGTGCTCTTAACCGCTAGGCCATCTCTCCAGCCCCCATTTGAGATTTTTAAAAAGTTTAGATAGACTGTTCCTAGATCATTGGTAGACTAGTAGCTCCTAGGGTATCTTTCAGTGCTTTTAAAATAGTTTCCATGACTACTATTTGAGTTTAAATTCATCTTCATCTTTCTAGAAGAAAAGATGTGGAGTGGTCTGCTACCTCCTGGTTTAAATGAAAGTGATGTCGAGTTGAGTTCTGAAGATGAAGCCACACTAGAGAACTCAGAACTTAAACAACAGGAGAATGAAGAGGCTGGTACCAGTATGAAGTTAGAAATCTCTGACTGCCCAGCCAATGGGCCAGGCACTACTACCACAGAGGCTGATACAAATGCATATGAAAAATGCCCTTCTGGGATTCCCCAAGATATGTGGAACGTAGGTTTTGTTTGTGTTGTTAGGAGTGTGCATGTGTGTGCTTTTGCTCCTCTGTGTCTATGCTGTGTGCACAGTGTGTGTTGTTGGGAGTACAGTGGATGGGAAAGGGGGCTCAGAATACTTTTCACTGTTCTTTGAGACGTTAGAATAGTTGGATTTGTGTGCTGTGTTTCATAAAGAGAGGAAGAACAAACTTCTTAGAATTTATCTAAGGTGATAAATGAGTTCGTATCTTTTATTTTATGAATTATTGAACTTAATTCTCAAATTATTAAAGAGCTTCTATCAAAACAAATGAATATCTGTACTCAGCTCTGAGAGTTTTCAAAACTGGAGAGTTTCAAAAGCTGCACTCTTTCCTTTAAGCTGATGTCTTTATAAATGTCAGAAGTTTATTATTTAATACAGTAGATTTTAAGTGTATGCTTTTCTTCAACATACTTTTTTTCCTTTTTACATAGAAATTTCAAGAATTGCATAAAAAACATTCTGAACAGAAAAATTCAACATCAAGATTCAGACACAGAAAAAGAAAACGCTCCAAAAAAGGTGTTTGTTTTATTTTATAGGTTCTCAGTAGTGCTAACTCTAATTTGTGACCAAATGTGTTCATAATTTTTTAAAATCTGGAGAGGCTGGAGAGATGGCTCAGCAGTTAAGAGAACCGACTGCTTTTGTAGAGGACCCAGGTTCAGTTCCCAGCACCCACATGGTGGCTAAGAACCGTCTTTAAGCCGGGCGTGGTGGTGCACACCTTTAATCCTAGCACTTGGGAGGCAGAGGCAGGTGGATCTCTGTAAGTTCAAAGCCAGCCTGGTCTACAAAGTAAGTTCCAGGCTAGCTGGGGCAATAGGAAGACCCTGTCTCAACAAAAAACAACAAAAAAAGAAATCATAATTTTGAAATAACATCTAGATACTTAAGTAATTTCACTCAATTCTTTTCAGGTAAATTGAAGAATGAAAAAGAACCTCATAGGTAGGTAGAATTTGAAATTATTACCTAGTTTGTTGAACTTGCCTAGAGAGCTGAACTTCTCTCTGGTACTGATCAAACATGGGAAATAATTGTGTAAATGTAGCAGCCAGTTAAAACTAGTGAAAGCACAAATAGGTAGTTTGTATACACAAGGCTTACCTGTCTTATTGCAGTGAGCAGTCCTCCAGTGAAGCACAGTGGAAGGAGCTCACTCAGTATTTTGGAGCCAATGAAAGATTTGAACCCCCTGTTAAACAGAAAAAAGTTGAG
This sequence comes from Rhizomys pruinosus, assembly GCA_009823505.1. NCBI lineage: Eukaryota > Metazoa > Chordata > Mammalia > Rodentia > Spalacidae > Rhizomys > Rhizomys pruinosus. The sequence goes on along the minus strand of VZQC01002390.1, from coordinate 1,098,201 downwards.
AAGGTAAGAACTTTTTAATTCTATATCAGATTAGTAGGACATATTTGTGATTATCCTTGCTTAAGGTACTTGTTCATTAATTCATATAATTAGAAACCTACAGTATCTACCATCTACTCAAAGATGCTAGATGAAGAAGTAGATGTCTGGTTAACTTCAGAAGGAAAATACAAGTTGTGAGTGCTTAGAATGAGGGCCTCCTTGTTTTCCTTGAGTGTTGAAGGAAAACTATTTTTTTAATATTTTAATAATTTTTATTTTACAGATGTGGTGGTTTGCCTGCATGTATGTAAGTGTACCATGTGCATGCAATGCCCACAGTGGACAGAAGAGGCTGTTGGACCCTCTGGAACTAGAATTATAGATGGTTATTGGCTGCCATATGGGTGCTGGCAATCAAACTTGGGTTCTCTGTAGGAGCAGCCAGGGCTCTTCCCTGCTGAGCTATCTCTCCAGTCTTGGGAAAATATTCTTCTATGAGGCTGTTTGACTGAGACCTGAGGGGTGGTAAAAAAAAAGTCATTTATGTATTAACAGTGACCATGCCGAGATCACTAGAACATGGGTAGAGCCCCTAAGGAAGAATTAACATAGGACCTTTTAGTAACTGAGATGCTAGACTGGCTAGAATCGAGTCATTGAGGAGGGCTGTAGCTCAAGACTAAATAATACTGTAGAACTGGCAAAACTAGATGAGTCCTCGGAGAGGGAAGGGAATAGGCTTTATTTACAGTGCAGCTGACCATCAGTCAGCAAAGGGCTTTAAGAGAGTGCTATGATCCACTGGGTGTTTTAAAGTTTGCCCTGGGATTAGAGAGGTAGCTCAGCAGTTAAAAGCACTGGCTCTTGCAGAGGACCTGGGTTTGATTCCCAGCATCCACATGGTGGCCAACAACCATCCATAATTTCAGTTCCAAGGTATCTGACACCCTTTTCTTGCCTCTGTGGGCACTGCATGACACAGATACATGCATAACAATCATACACATAAATTATAAATAAATAGTTAAATTTAAAGATTTTCCTGAGGTCATATAGAGAACAGATGGTAGGATAGGAAAAGTAAAAGAAGAAACAGCAGACTAGGCACAAGATATTTGCCGATTGAATGAGAATTGTGCTGATGAAGACGGAGAAAAAAATGTAAGTGGCTTTGAAAAGGAAGTAGAATTGGTAGTGTTTGCCTTTGGATTGCTTATCAAGTGCTCAGGAAGGTTTGGGGTTTGTGGGGGTCCAGGCCCACTCCTTGCTTCCCGTGAGTCGTGGCAAGAGCATTGAGAAGACCCATTAGGGCAGCCTCCAGGAGATTTGCCTTTACTGTAAAACCTCTTTAAGCAAGCATCACACAATTCCTGTATGAGTCTCAGGAAAACTTCTTTAAGTCTTTATGGCAGGCCTCATGGCAAGCCTCTACAGCAAATTTCTGTGGTAAGTTTTTGGCAAAATCTCCATGGCAAATCTCTGTACAGCACATCTCCGTAGTAAGTCTATGGCAAAATCTCACTATCTTGCCTTTGTTCCAAGTTTATATAGGGGAAAACACGTGGCTCTCAGAAAGTGTGTGAAAAGGGCTAGGCTTCTAAGGAAAGTGCTTCACACAAAGGAGATGAGAGGAGAGGTAAGACTTAGGTGAATTAACAACCTTGGAGGAAAGTACTTAACCATTAAGAGCATACATAAATCTTGGTAAAAGCAAGGAAGGCAGTCTAGCAGTAACATGATGTACTCAAATCCTAATCTAAGGTATACACTAACTAGGAGAAAACCACTAACCAGGAGGAGAAATGGATATTAAAATAAATGGAGACTGTCCCAGGATGGTTTTCCCGTGGAACCAAGGGATTTAGGGCTTAGCAGTTGCATCCCATCTGGCTTTCCAGTAACAGGACTATAAATGAGCTCTTGTTTTAGTATCCCATTTCCCTGCCTGGGCTGAGTTGCTAGCTCAGAAACTCCTGAATTCTGTGTTGTTTTAAATTAACTTATTCTGGGCTACAGCAGGGACTTACTGAAGGAGAGGTTTTTCCTAAAGCAATGGTGTGCACAGTGAAGCTAGTTCGAAAGTTGAGAAAGGTTAGGAGGAACGATTTAGAATGGCGCCTATTCAGAATTCAGTTTGGGGTAGGGAAGGAATTAGAACACCAGAACAGTATGAGTAGTTAGTATAATGAGATGGGGACTCAGAGCAGCTTCTAAGCTTGAAAAAACATGTATTTCTAGTTGTTAGTCTATAGAGCTTAGAAAGGACTGTGAAAGACTAATTCACATATTCATCTGGAGGGGGTTGGGGGATGTTGGTATGCCCTAAGGTGGGGCTAGAGGCCTAAGGAGCTAGTATACCTTTTGCATGGGTCATTGAGGAGAGGACTGGGCACTTAGAGACTGTTGTTTCTGATCAGTTGTTGCTACCTGTGAAAACCCTCTAATTCTTAAATGTAATTTAATTAATTTATTTATTGAATCTTATGTGTATGAATGTTATGCCTGCATATATGTAAGTGCACCTGTGCAGTACCTGCAGAGGCCAGAAGAGGGCTTTGGACCACCCTGGAACTAGAGTTGCCATGTAGGTGCTGAGAATTGAACCCAGGTCCTCTGCAAGGGCAGCTAGTGCTCATAACAGCTGAGCCATCTCTCCAGCACCCATAAAACTTCTGATTTTAAATCCATGATTAGAGGAGTTGTTAATATTGAGGAGATATTAGGGGACTGTCATAACAATTTCCTGTGCTTTGTTTGGAGTTTAGTTTGAGATGGGATTTTGTTATGTTGCCCAGGTTAGTATTGAACTCTTTTGAGTCTAGTCAAGTGATCCTCCTGCTTTACCTTATGAGTAACTGGGATTACAGTTACATGACACTTCATTTGATTTTTTTTTTTTTTTTGGGTGTTTTTGAGACAGGGTCTCCCTATAGCCCCAGCTGTCCTGGAACTCACTCTGTAGACCAGGCTGGCCTTTAAGATAGGGTCTTACAGTGTAATCTGACTGGCCCTGGAACTATGTAGACCAGGCTGGCCTCAAAGAGAGGCCAGCAAAGATCTGCTCCTCTGTCCCTCTGCCTCTCTGCCCCTGCAAATGTTGGGATTAAAGGCATGTATCACCATACTCAGCACTTATTCAACTTTTTAAATTCCAGTTCTGCAAAAAATTCCCATCATCCAAAATAGTCTCTATAGGACTGTATAATTGGTACATGTTCATTTTCTGCAGCTGATTATTAGTATCGAGTAATAACCTTCAAGCAGTTGTGGAAATGATAAAATTTCTTTTTTTTTTAATTTAAAATTTTATTTATTTTTGTATGTGTATGAATGTNTCAGCACTTATTCAACTTTTTAAATTCCAGTTCTGCAAAAAATTCCCATCATCCAAAATAGTCTCTATAGGACTGTATAATTGGTACATGTTCATTTCTGCAGCTGATTATTAGTATCGAGTAATAACCTTCAAGCAGTTGTGGAAATGATAAAATTTCTTTTTTTTTTAATTTAAAATTTTATTTATTTTTGTATGTGTATGAATGTACTGTCTGCATGTAGGTTTGTGCACCCGTGTCGTGCAATGCCGCGGAGGTCAGAAGAGGGTCTCGGATTCCCCTGGAACTGGAGTTCTCCTGGAATTGGAGTTATAGATGGTTCTTAGCCGCCATGTGGGTGCTGGGGATCGAACCCCGGGTCCTCTGCAAGAGCAGTCGGTGCTCTTAACCGCTAGGCCATCTCTCCAGCCCCGATAAAATTTCTTACAGAGATCACTGTTAGACTTGAAATTAAAATCTGAGTCTCATGATACCATGCTTGAGTTCCCTGGGCTCACTGTAGAAGGGATACTAGGCTTTTGAAAGTTTGTTACAGTTTTGACCCTTGTGGGTCTAGTGCACTGGGGACAGGTCATGTGAATGAGGCTGTTCTTTACAACCTGGCCTCAAGCAGGTAGGTGGATGGTGCTGACAGCCCTGGGCACTGGGCCATCTCTGGCAGACCTGCTATAGAGTTCCAGCCACTGACTAGATCTTTCAGGCTAGGAATGGCTAAATATTGGTTCTACTGAGTTCGGTGTGTGTGTGTGTGTGTGTGTGTGTGTGTGTGTGTGTGTGTGTGAGTTAAGTGGCCTTTGATTTTTCCGTTATTTGCAGTATTTGTTCTTTTTGTAGAAGTATTGACTGTAGATCTAATTGTTAAGAGAAATTAAAGCCATGAAATGAGCTTTTTGGCCATTCTAAAAAGCAGAGGTTTAAAAAGAATAATTTTCACAGCCTGTTAGAACTCTATTGTTCCTTCCATGTGAGTGGTGCCATCTTGATACTGCCAGATGGATCATGAGCAGCTTTTACTCCTATAGAACTCAGAGTTTGCATGGAGTTACAAGGATTCTTTGTACACTATTGTTTAAAGAACTCAGTTTTAGGTGCTAGTGACTTGCTTCACATTATGAATTAGATGTGTTTGAGAAGAAGATCCAAACACTTTTAAAAGTGAGTTTTCTGTTTCAGAGAAATTGCCTCTTAAGTCTCACCGTGATTACATGTCTGTCCGCTTTGAGTTTGGGCTGCTTTAGACATTCCTCTGCATAAATGATACCTGCCCGAGGTGTGAGTGTTCCAGCCTGGGAAGCTGTTGTACGCTAGGCTTATAGTTTGACAGTACTTAATATTCTACAAATAAATGCAAGCATGAAAGGGAAGGAGGGATTTAGTGAAGCTGAATTATGTGGTGTTCTCTTGGGAGCTGAATGTAATTGCATGCCAGCAGGTCTACGCTCATTTTTTGGGTCAGGATAATGGTTTTACATGATGTTCTTTGTGCTGTCATGCTGAGGTCTCTACTGTGAAGGCAGCAGAGTAAATAAACTTAAAAGAAAAAAGTCCATATTGGAGACACCAAGATAAAAGCTATGAATAAATGTAAGTCCAGTGGCTAGTTAGGAAATCAAGTGAGGATTTTGCAGACTCATGGTGCAGTGTAAATAAATATGGATTTCCAGTCTGTCATTTTGTTTCTCTGGAGTAGAGGCTAATCTGTTACCATATCAGAAAGGGTGGTTTTTTTTTTTCTGTTTTGTTTTTGTTTTTGTTTTTTTGTTTTCACTCAGCCCTCAAGAACAGTAAAGCAAAGCAAACTTCCCAGTCTTGTGTCTATCTACAGCTTCCTTCCCCTTTTTTGGAATCTTGCCAAACCAAAGTTTGCTCAGCCCAGTCCATCCCATCCCAGAATATGCATCACAACACTGCTGTCCCCTGCTTGCCAGACAATGCAAAGAGACTTGTACTTTTTAAAAATATAATCTTCCGGGCTGGAGAGATGGCCTAGCGGTTAAGAGCACCAACCGCTCTTACAGAGGACCCGGGTTCGATCCCCAGCACCCACATGGTGGCCGAGAACCGTCTGAAACTCCAATTCCAGGAGAACTCCAGTTCCAGGGGAATCCGACACCCTCTTCTGACCTCCACAGCATTGCACGACATGGGTGCACAAACTTGCATGCAGACAGTACATTGATACACATACAGAAATAAATAAATGACAGACGTGGTGGCGCAAGCTTTTAATCCTAGCACTTGGGAGGCAGAGGCACGCGGATCTCTGTGAGTTCAAGGCCAGCCTGGTCTACAGAGTGAGTTCCAGGACAGCCAGAGCTGCAGGGAGACCCTGTCTCAAAAAAAAAAAAAAAAAGACCCCCCCAAAAAAAAAATATATATAAAATCTTCCTAATATCCAAAGCTGTTTTAAAGTGCTCTTTGTATTAAATACAATAATTGTGCTTCTGGTGGTAATTCTAGGACTTAATAATAATCCTGTAATAACATAATTATTTTGAGTCTATGTGGGAATTTCTGTGGAATGAGTTTTACTCATCAATTTAACTACAACTGTCTCCAGTATTCTTTGCTAAGTCAGTTTGATTAGTTAGTAGTTATTGTTGAAGCCTGTGTCTAATGTATACTTTTTGGAAAATCAAAGGTACTTTTGTTTTTTAGAGTTATTGTCTTTGATGTCTGTGTAAAGTTCTTTGTAAGAGGAAACTGCTCTTCAATAGAGTAGCTTTTCAGACTTCTTTTCTGTGGTAGAATACTTTTCCATCTAGACTTTCATGTGGAACTCCACTACATAGATAACATTAGCAACTGGCTGCTTTTTTGGGTGGTGAGAGAGGAGGGGGGTGTAGGGTGGGCAGTATTGGAGTACTGTGAAAGCTGTGCTGTCAGGCACAGTTGTTTTCTTCCCAGCCCAGTGGTAAACTGGTATCCTAGGGAGGGCCAGTGTTAGTCTCTTAACACAGAGGAAGAAACAGAAGTTTAGTTTAATTTGTCTTGAAAAACCAACCTGGGTGTGGTGGCACATGCCTTTGCTGAATTTAGTTTTTAATTGAACTGACTCATGGGAATATAATTTATGTAAAAGATAACAAAATCATAAGTATATGATTTGTTAGTATATGATCATATTTGTATTTAAAAGTTGCTCCTATCTCTTGTTTATGGAGAAATTTGGCTCATTTCCTTCTAGATATTTAAATTCAGTCATAATAAAGCAAATTCCAGTAGGTAGTTTACTTATATTATGCTTTAAAAGAGTAAATATATTATCCAGCTAAGTAAACATTTAGCAGTGAGATTTGTGTAGAAATGCATTGTGGCTCAGTTGGACAGAAAGAGCTTTAGTCACATACGGAGAGAGATTCCTGCTGGGCGTGGAGGCACACATCTTTAATCCCAGCACTTGGGAGGCAGAGACAGGCATATCTCTGTGAGTTCCAGGACAGGGTTGATTCCTCATGTGTACCTGTGGGGTAGATCTGTAATGACAGCCTAGTGTCTCTGCAGTCCCTCACTAATGTGTGTCATTGAGCCATCCTGACATCCTATAGGAAAGCTTTAGTTAGAGGTCAGGTATTACCTTGTGGTAGGTAGTGCCCTAAAGTGCCTTTTCCATTTGTGGCTAAATGAATTGCCTTTCCTAAATTTACCTGTTCTGAGACGTATCTTAAGCTAAATTCTCATTGAAGCCCCAAAATTCAGAAGCACATAGAGACACTGTCCCTGTCAGCAGTACCATGGAAGACCTCCTGTGTGTGGAAGGTATCCTGGACAAGTCGAATAAAAGCAACTTTGAACATGCTATCTCCCCTGCCAGGTAAGTATGGAGAGATGGCCTAGCGGTTAAGAGCGCTGACCGCTCTTACAGAGGACCCGGGTTCGATCCCCAGCACCCACATGGCGGCCGAGAACCGTCTGAAACTCCAATTCCAGGAGAACTCCAGTTCCAGGGGAATCCNGAAAGGAAGCTTATCTTATTGTCAGTTTCAGGAAAGCGTTGCTGTTTTACTTTGTCTTTCCTAGAGGTGGTAAGTCAGGGGTGCTAATGACAATCCACTGTGAACACCTTAAGACACTGCAGTCTGGGGCTGGAGAGATGGCCTAGCGGTTAAGAGCGCTGACCGCTCTTACAGAGGACCTGGGTTCGATCCCCAGCACCCACATGGCGGACAAGAACTGTCTGAAACTCCAATTCCAGGAGAACTCCAGTTCCAGGGGAATCCGACACCCTCTTCTGACCTCCGCGGCATTGCACGACACGGGTGCACAAACCTGCATGCAGACAGTACATTGATACACATACAGAAATAAATAAATGCCGAGCGTGGTGGCGCATGCCTTTAATCCTAGCACTTGGGAGGCAGAGGCATGCGGATCTCTGTGAGTTCAAGGCCAGCCTGGTCTACAGACTGAGTTCCAGGACAGCCAGAGCTGCAGGGAGACCCTGTCTCAAAAAAACAAACAAACAAAAAGCAACTTTGAAAACTTCTTTTTAAAGCTTAGATATTTACAATTAGGCTTTATGAAACAACTCACTGACTCAAAGTTGAATTCTTGAGACTTGGGCTTGGATCTAAGTCCTTGATGAAAGCTAATGAAGTGGGTAACCTTATCTTTGCCTGAAAAGCATCTGATATTTAGAGATAATTGTTAGGTTTGCTGTTGCCAAGAGGAAGGCCAGTCAGTCCAAGTTAAAAGTAAACACTTGGGAGGCAGAGGCAGGCGGATCTTTGTGAGTTCAAAGCCAGCCTGGTCTACAGAGTGAGTTCCAGAACAGCTAGGGCTATAGGGAGACCCTGTCTCGAAAAAACAAAAACAAACAAACAAACAAAAAAAAACAAAAAAATAAAAGAAAACAAAGGCAGGCTTTATTGAGGGAAGGAAATGTGCTCTTGGGCAGAACCCAGTGGCCCACGGGGAGTGAAAGGAGTGAAAGGTGAAGGAAGTGAAAGGCCAGGAGGAGTGGAAATAAAAGGGAGAGGCCCAGGGTAACCCACTAGGATTACCTTGTAGGGCAAGAGAGGGGAGATTGTGAGATGTTAGAATCTGGCCAGTTAGGCCAGGGGAAAGCCCTGAAGGTGAGAGTTGGATCTGGTGATCTCTTTGAAATGAGGTGTTAGCCTTAGGTGGGCTTGCTTCTCCCACTTTCAGTAACTCGGGGTCCCAGTCTGAAGAGGAGAGCAGGCACCTCGCAGTGCACACCGTCTTCATTCCCGTCTCGCTGCCTCCAACCTAACATCAATAGGAAGAGCGCAACACTTACTGGATGATTGCTGTGGTCTCAAACCTGGCAGGATATTTCACATGTATTTTCTTGACCCTTACTTACCTTTACTTTGCAGAGGTGGTTTGATTCTCTTTTTACCGAATGTGAGATAACTACAACCACAGTTCTGAAATTCACCCCCAGTTGCTTAATTCATGAATGGAAGTTATTCATTTGACCTTCTCAGCAGTGTTCTTGAAGACTACTATGAATTTGGGGTCTTATGGTAATGGTAATGTTTTATAGAACAACTTTTTTTTTTTTTTTTTTTTTTTTTGTCTTTTTTGTTTTGAAACAGGATCCCATGTAGCCCACACCCGTTTGGCCCTAGCTCACTGTATAGACCAGGCTGGCCTTGAACTCATAGAGATCCGCCTGCCTCTGCCTCCACACCCTGCAAAGAAGAGGTTTTTTTTTTTTTTTTTCATTTTTATTACTTTTATGTGTATGAGTATATTGCCTGCATGTGTGGAATATGTCATACAGCACCCCCAGAGGTCAAAAGACGGTGTCAGATACCCTGGAACTGGAGTTAGGGACAGTTGTTAGCCACCATGTTGGTGCTGGGAATAGAACCTTGGTCCTCTGCAAGAGTAGATGGTGCTCGTTACCTCTGTACCATCTCTCCAGCCCCAAAAGGAACAGTTTTTATAATAGAAGCATTTTGAATGTATTTGGAATATTAACATTATAGATACAAAATGGAATCAGAACTTTTTTTTTAATTTTATTTATTTCTGTATGTGTATGAATGTACTGTCTGCATGCAAGTCTGTGCACCCGTGCCGTGCAATGCACGCGGAGGTCAGAAGAGGGTGTTGGATTCCCCTGGAACTGGAGTTCTTCTGGAGTTGGAGTTTCAGACGGTTCTCGGCCACCATGTGGGTGCTGGGGATCGAACCCGGGTCCTCTGTAAGAGCGGTCGGCACTCTTAACCACTAGGCCATCTCTCCAGCCCCAGAATCAGAGAACTTTTAAGAGCCATAAGGTGCTATTCTATTTTACTTTCAGTGGATTGCAAGAAAGAGCCAGATTATATGCCTATAATCTCAGTACTCTGGAGGTTGACGTAGGAAGAGTGCCACAAGTTCCAAGCCAGTCTTGAGTACAGTTTGGGACCCTGTCTCAAACAAAACCCAACAAACAGACATTGCATGAAAGAAGAGAACCATCAAGAATCAGTTATATTTAGGGAAACTTTGTTACAGGTTTTAATTTAGTAGTAGATATAAAGTTGAAAACATAAAAGAAATTTAGGATTTCTTTCAGAACGTTAGTCATCCAAGCCAGGGGATCATTATTTGGGGGTAAACTGAGTTTTAAGAATAAACATCTGTCTACCTGGAACTGCAACCATATTTCTTCTGAATGTCTGGGGGAATGGGAACTGGTTCATGGTGAAAAGGAAGACTGAAAATCTTAGCTTACCTATTTGTTTATTCTACCTGTATTTCATGGACATTTTAATTAGGATTTATTGAAGTATTTTTAGTAAATTAAAACATTTCCATAGGAAGATAAAATCATTGTTGTATGTTGCTTCCTTCCATGTTTAGTAGTCAGCCTAATGGTCATAGTTGAAGACAGTTAAAAGCTATCGAGTGAAGTCCTGAGTTGTGGGAATGGACCATGGTTTGAGAAGCAGGCTTTGTGCAAACCTGGGTTCATGTGGTAGGTTTACAAGTTAGAATCTAAGACTCTTTAAAATGAGATAACATTTCCTTGTGATGTTACAAGGATTCAATGACAGCTTTAATAAAATAAGCCCAGGGTCTGTTGGGTGTGGTGGCACACGCCTTTAATCCTAGCACTCGGGAGGCAGAGGCAGGCGGATCTCTGTGAGTTCAAGGACAGTCTGGTCTACAGAGTGAGTTCCAGGACAGCTTGGGCTACAGGGTGACCCTTTCTCAAAATAAATAAATAAAGAAATAAATAAAATAAAATAAAATAAAGTCACATCTCTATTTTACAGTTAGCTTGAGAAATTATATGACTTTGAGTTAGCCATTGAATGTTTTGAAACTTGTATTGATAAACAGGAGTGGTGGTAAGCTTTGTAAGTTCATTGGGAGAGTTTGGTGGTCTACAGATGTAATACAGTTGCTAAAGTCCTATGATACAGTCTTGGTTAACAAGTGGTCAATCTTATTTCCTCCCTTAATTTTTAGGTTTCTTTTCTTTCCAGTCAGGCCTTGAAAAGAGGATAGACCAAGCTGTGGAGGAATGGGATCTTGAGAAGGCTGAAGAGCTCAGCAACCAGCTAGCTACTCGAGAGGTGAGTTGGACTGATTATGCGCTGTCGGCATTGCCACATTTTCACATGTTTTTGGTGAGAAGTTCATTATTAAAATAGTTGATCTAGTTGGGCATGGTGGTGCATGCCTTTAATCTCAGCATCAAGAGGCAGAGGCAGGCAGATCTTTTGAGTTCAAGGCCAACCTAGTCTACATAATGAGTTTCAGGCCAGCTGGGGCTCTAGAGAGACCCTCATCTCAAAAGACCCCTCCCCCCAAATTTAAGATTGGGGGGCTGTTTTCTTCCCTCTTTGCTGTTTATTTCAAAATGCTAGATTTTATATTTTCTTTAATGCTTTTGAATCATTCTGGCCTAAAAGTTAGGCTGGAAATAGTTGGTACTTGACTCTCCTTTACCTGGATTAGGGCAGATTTTGTCTTTGTTTTTGTTGGGTTTTTTGGTTTTTGTTTTTTTAGGTATGATGGTAGGGTAGCTTTCTTTTCTCATTTATGTCTAGTTCAGTGTAATCCTTGCTGAGGGCTCTGAGGTTACGTCCTGCAGCCTCTTTGTAACCTTTGCTTCCATACTCTTGCTACAGATTGTGCATGTGCCGCCCAGCACTACAGGGTTTCCAGCCAATTCCCCAGGCTGTAGTATAAAACTAATAGGTATCCGGGTGTGGAGCCCTGTAGACTAAAGAGCTCATGCCGACCTGCATTTTGCTGTTATTCTATAATTCCATTCTATTCTTTATAGAAAAAAAAGTTGCCATCCCAGTTTTTATTTTAGATACCTGACTCCCTACCTCCTCCATCCATAACTCCTTGGTGTTTAGTCACATACAGAGCACCACGGCTCATCAGCAGTACTGGCCTCTGTTCTGTATTCTAACTCACTTGCAGGTGATCTTCTTTTGCATAAACTGAAGTTAAAATTTTCTTTCAGTGGATTATTCTGTGGAAATACTGTCACGCTCTATTATCAGTAGTTGTCAGAAAATTCATCATTGATGGCCATTGTGGTTTGTGTGTGTGTGTTTGCATTTTGGACTATTTTGGACTGCAGGCCTTAAAAACCTTGTGAATTTCTTATTTTTAAATAGGGAATAAATTCAAAAGGAAGCTGGAGGATTCCAAAATTATCTTTTTTTCCCCTAAAGATAATTCAAAATGATTGGTCACATTAAATGCTATATAATATTTGTGCATGTTGTATCAGTGGCTCATATCAAGGAAATTATAGCATTGTGGATTTGAAGGACATTGGCAAGAAATGAAGGACAGATGGCTTTTCAAAAAAGTAATCTGATATTTTAAGCCTGGTATGGTGGCTCATATCTGTTATCTCAGCATTTGGGAGGCTCAGGCAGGTGGATTACTGTGAGCTCAAGGTCAGCCTTGGTTCCAGAGTGAAACCAAACAAGACAAACCCTGACATTTTGTTAATTATTTTTATTGTGGTAAAAATATATATATATAGTCTCAAAAAGACCCCATATATATATATATATATATATATATATAAAGTATATGATCATAATATATAACTTAGTGGTATTACATGCATTCACGCTGCTGAATGGCCATTGCCACCATTGTTTCTGAAACCCTTCTCATCTTACAAAACCAAAACTCTCTGCATTAAATAGTTACTCTGCATTTCCCCTCCACCCTGCTTTTGACAGATACATTGCTCTATAGTATTTGATTGCTGTGGGTACATCATATAGGTGGGATCATATGTCTCTAAATATCTTTAGTAGTTATCTGTGTTGTAGTATATGTCAGAATTTTCTTCCATTAAGACTGATTAATACTCTGGTGTATCTGTTGCTCTGGGTATTTGTGCCATTTGTTTAACTGCCTGTGGATTCTTGAGTTGCTCCCACCCTTTGACTGCTGTGCACTCTGCTACTGCAAACATGATTGTACTAATATCTGCTTTAATCCCTGATTTCACTTCTTTTGTGTATTTAGCCAGAAACGAAATTGCTGCATCATTTAAGAAAAAAAAAATTCCTTGTCAAGCATTTATATCTTTTCTTTGTGACCCAGCATAGCCATCAAAGCTTTGATACAGTTACCTTATAGGTGAGCTTTAATTGAATTTCTTTATGTTTGCTTTCTTGTTATAGGAAATTCTCTTCATCTCATCCTATAATGCTCCTTGTACTTGCAGTTTGACAGTCGCTCTATGTAAAAAGCAGCCACATTTGAGACATTGAGTATAGCTCACATTGGGTATAATCTTATCACTGTTTTGAAGGAGAAAGATAAAGGTACTACATTTTAATAAAATGTATTTGAAAGTATTAAATGGTGCCACAAGTTGAGTGAGATTTCATGTTAGCTGTTGGTTAGCTGTGGCTGCTTCAGTGTAAGATAGGACTCCTTATTACAGTAATCTGTGCTTCCATTCAGCAAACTGTCTTGTTTGCTTGGCACTGGGAACTCTTTCTCTGTAGGTGTGCTCTTAGAAATACTACCTTAGCTTCTTGGTCGGTTTCTTTTTTTTTTTTTTCATTTTATTTATTTTTGTATGTGTATGAATGTACTGTCTGCATGTAGGTCTGTGCACCTGTGTGGTGCAATGCCGCGGAGGTCAGAAGAGGGTCTCGGACTCCCCTGGAACTGGAGTTCTCCTGGAATTGGATTTATAGCTGCCATGTGGGTGCTGGGGATCGAACCCGGGTCCTCTGCAAGAGCAGTCGTTGCTCTTAACCGCTAGACAATCTCTCCAGCCCCCTTGGTCGGTTTCTTAAAGTATAATTAACACATTAGATTACAGAATTATATCAGTAGTTTATCTAATCTACAAATTTGGACAAGTTGACCATGAAAGCATCAAGGAATGGTAGGGAGAGCAGTGCTTGGGTTCGAATGGACTATAGGTGGTAGATGTCTGTCTGTCTTGGCTCCAAGGATTCAGGTACAGGACATTGTGATTGGACTAGGGCTAAGCATGTGGTTGCCTTCTAAGTTTTAGCAGTTCTATGAGTTCTGTCTTCACTGGTCCTCTCAGGATCACACTCAGGGTCCCAGGGCTCAAACTGGTGTCCTGTTGCTTTTTTTTTTCTTCTTAACACCCGAGAGTTATGGACTGCATGCTGCATGGCATCTTCCACATACTGAGGCAGCTGTCACAGCAGATTCCTCCTACCAGACAGTTGCCTCAGACTCTTGCTTTGCTGGGGGGGAGAAAGGGTAATACAGAGAAAGCATAGTTGATCAGCACCTGAGACCTGGGAATTCACAGAGAAGCATTTGTTGTATTGCAGGTTCTCAGTTCCTTTTAGCAGGGCTAGTTATTTGGTTTGATTTTAAGAAATTGCAAAGTTTAGAGCCAGGGAGATGGCTCCATAGGTAAAGCTCTTGCTGAATTGGCCCGGCAACCTGAGTTTGATCCCTGGAACCCATGTAAAGGTGGAAGGAGAGAATGCTATCCTCCTCTGCCCTTTGCATGTGTGCCACTGCGTGCTCCCTCCTCCACAGACACACACAGTATAAAAATTTTAATTAAAAAAGGAAAGTTGCAAAATTTGTTAGTTTTTTCTTTAAGCCATATACTTTAAGTTTCATTTGTTTCATTAATTTCCATAATAGCAAAAGAATTTCTTCATCCCTGACATTGCATTCTGTGGTGAAGTTTCTTATATCTAGAATTATTGTTGCTTAATACCTTAATGAGTAGAGACCAGTTAGTATGCACCCCTCCATTGTGTTTTGTCTAGCATCTCTTCATGAATCATAGTGGTGATGATGTGACCACCTCAGTGAGGCAGTCCAGAGGCACATGTATCTCTTTGTCCCACTTTTTGATGATTTTGATTGCATCTCTAGGTTTCTCCTCTGTACAGTTGCTATTTTCCCTTTTGTAATGAATAAGTACCTTATGGGGAGGCAGGAGATGATTTGAGATTGCAAATACTCCTCATTGTACTTTTATACAGTACATTTAGCATCTATTGCTGATTCTTTTCTTGTGTAGGATAACTATTTTGATTGCTAAATGACTTTAGATCTTTTAAAAAAATCTTTCGAGATTTTATTTTGATTTGCATGTATGTTGGGGGGTGCGCATGCATGCTTGTGCACTTGTGTTTGTGTGCTGGTGTTCTTGTGTGCATGTATGAAAGGTTATGTACCTCAGTGGCAGAGGAAGCCATAAGAGGGTGTCGGATCTCCTGGAAGGGGAGTTTTCAGGTTGTTATGAGCTGCCCAATATGAGTACTGGGAACGAAACTCTCTTTTTTTTTTTTTTTTGAGACAGGGTCTAACTTTAGTCTCAGCCCACCTGGAACTTGCTATGTAGACCAGGCTGGCTGGCCTTGAACTCACAGAGATCCACCTGCCTCTACCTCCTGAGTGCTAGGATTAAAGGCATGCACCACCATGCTTGGCTTAAAGATGGTTTTTCACCGCCATGTGGGTGCTGGGAATCGAACCTGGGTCCTCTGTAAGAGCAATAGGCACTCTTAACTGCTGAGCCATCTCTCCAGCCCCACAAACTCTCATTCTTTACAAGAGTAGCAAACACTCTCATTTCTCAAGACCCACTTGATTATATTTTTCTTGGCAAACCAAGTCTTGAAAATTGGCTTACGTGAAGTATTGGATTATAAATTCTTTTTGGAATCCAAACCAAATCTCTCACAAACCTGGGAAGTTTCTGAAATGATGGGTTGGGAAGGGGTTCCATGAGATACCCTGACCTGTCCATTCCTGGTGACCTTGCCTTACATGTGCAGTGTGTGGCTAGCTGCCTGGAAAATTATCCAGGACCTGTGCCTCTGGGGTTTCAGAAATGGGGATCTCTGAAGATGCTGGGGTTCTGGTTTGGTGTCTTGTCATCCTGTTATTTCCGAGTCATCCTGTTATTTCTGAAATTAGAATTTTATAATTCTGTTGAGGCCCTTTATTTCAAGGATTGTCATTTCCTGTTATACTTTATGACAAATAAGTTTTAGAAATACTCGATATTTTCAGCATCCATGACAATAACATTTTTCTCAGTTGTTTTTATTTTTTATTTTGATACAAATATAAAGCTGTGTTCTGGTAAATTCAAGTTGTTGTGCATTTAAAATATTCTGATTAAACGAAAAAAACTAGTAATTTGAGTCTTATACTTTGTCTTGGGTAGCTGGAAAGACAACTAGAAAATGTTTGCTATTCAGCACCCATAAAGAATAGCCAATCAAGATGGAACTCTGGAATGAATAGTTGAAGCTTTAAATTTTTATATTCACCCTAGAGCCAGTCACTGGCTATGAGATGGGATTTTAGAGAAGTTTGAGTTTGGGGCAGAAGCCCTTTATATGGAGTGTATACATGCATGGTAGGTGTCCTTTTAAAATTCAAGTAGATTGTTTTTTAATAATAGTACCATTTTCTTTTCTCAAGAAGCAGTGACTGGGACCTGCCTGATAAAGCCTTTGCTCAGAGGCACAGATCCCAGAGTTCTTAAAGCCCTTTCCAGCCATTGGTGAAACTAATTTCTGATGTTTAACATTTATAAGCCTGTGTAATCATTAGGGAAACATTAATTTTGGGAAAAACAAAGCCCATAGTAGAAACATGTCTGAATAGGCCTTGAAAACACTCCTTAACATAAAGGAAGTATGCCAAAACAAGGGGTCAGTGCACTCTCATTGTGACATAGCAAGCCCCTGATTGTCCAGAAATTCATTCCCCCAAACTCGTGACAGTAGTGAGGATGTATGAAATTTGGTTTGGTAGGAGTGGGGGTGACTTAAGTTCTTGTGTTTGAAGGTAGGCAGTGCCTTCATATTGAGTTTTGCCATGAAGGTATAGATTGCTTTAAGACTGCCCTTCCAGTCAGCTGAATACTTTGTTACAAACCGTTTTGAAGGGGTAATAGAGACATGTCCTTAGGTTCGTGTTATATTAATAAAACTGTTCTAATTTGGAAAAAACTTTCCTTTTTCTAAAACTCTCATTTTGAGCATATTTGTGACTGAACTTACTCTCAGACTTGGAAAGGCAATCTGTTCGTTGATAGTGATCCTTGAAAATGTCATACTTAGTCCTATGTTTTCTGACATGTTATCTTCATTATAATGCACATACCAATCTATAGGGACCTGTAGAAATAAGTAGGCAGCAGTTAGATTAATTACCTTTTATAAAGAGGATTTTTTTTCTTTAAGCATCTTTTTAATTAGCTGCTGGAGATTAAAAAAAAAAGAAAGAAAAAAGAACACAACAAGAAGGAAAACTTAGTTTGGCATTGCAACACTGTTTCCCACCCGAGATGAATCGTCCCTGCTCTCACTGTCATGTTCTTCAGCTGGATTTCAGTTCCCCTCTCTAGGCAGAAGTGAGCGGAAGGTTGTCTATAAATTTCATTTGTGCTTTGTACAGCGTATTCTCTTTAATAAGATTGAGTCTTCAGCAGCACAAAATAAACTTGACTCTTGAAGTTATCAGTACTTATATGCAGTTTTGTGTAAACTGGAAACAGTAGTCATGTCTTTTTAATTTAATGATGGAAAATAATCTGTGTTCATGGATGTGCTTTGGTCAGAATCCACTGATGTTTTTTTCCAAGGCCAAAACCTTTTGTTGTAATGATGTAAGAATGTTTCCTATTTTAAAACTCATTTTCTCACATTTAAAAATGAGGACCTCAGGCTCTGGCTTACTGTTCAGCATAATATGCATTTAGAATCTAATCAAAGTATCAGGTAGAAATGTTTCGATGTATAATTGTAATATCATCTTTATAAATGTAAATAAATATTAGTTTGTATAGTTTGCGGAATTATTAAACCAAGAATTCACTTTTACTATAAAATAGACTACTGACATTTTTAGATTGTAAAATGAGGACATAGGTAAAGAAATTTTGGGGGGGGGGTTGGAGAGATGGCCTAGCGGTTAAGAGCATTGACTGCTCTTGCAGAGGACCCGGGTTTGATCCCCAGCACCCACATGGTGGCTGAGAACCATCTGTTACTCCAATTCCAGGAGAACTCCAGTTCCAGGGGAATCCGAGACCCTCTTCTGACCTCTGTGGCATTGCACGACACGGGTGCACAAACCTACATGCAGACAGTACATTTATACACACACAAAAATAAATAAAATAAAAAAAAAAAAAGAAATTTTTTTTTTTGTCTTTTTGAGACAGGGTCTCCCTGTAGCACTGGCTGTCCTGGAACTCACCCTGTAGACCAGGCTGGCCTTGAACTCACAGAGATCCGCCTGCCTCTGCCTCCCAAGTGCTAGGATTAAAGGTATGCGCCACCACACAAGCGTAAGTTAAGAAAATTTTAATAGCTTGTTAGCATTTAGATGAAGATAGGAATGATTATTTTAACACTAAAGTTTGAGTTACCTTCTTTCATTAACTAAGTGAATCCAGTGCTCTCTAAACTTGGACACACTACTAATTTGCAGTCTTTGCTCTGCTTTTATAGTTATTTCTTGGAAAACTGAAGTACTTTAACTTAAGAGTGATATGCATACGTCGGAGTGCATAGCTCCTACATGTTAAGTTGATGTCTGATCTTGGTCCTTTCTCAAAAATCCTCTTGATACAATACTGGCATTGGGGTTTTCCAAGTCAGTTCGTTGTTAGGCTTTGTGGTTTCCTAGTGTTGACTGCAATTTACCCTTCTCAGTTATTGGTTTTATCTAGGCATGATTGGTTTTAATGAAACGGGAGCTGACCCCCCCCCCCCAAAAAAAAAAGAAAAACCCCTCAATATAGTGTTGACAGGTTTGTAAAGTACCTGGATTATTACCAAGTCTAGAATTCAGGATTGAAACATTCAGATGTAAGTTTAAAGTTCTGTGTAGTCAGAGCTCCTGTGTTTGTACCAAAGCCAAAATAGAAGCAGAATCAAAAGATACAGTGAAGCAGATCTAAGTTCTAAACCCTAGGCCAGATGGCAAAATTGCTCTCTTCCCATTTTCCTGTATCCTCTTTTGGGAAGAAGAATCTTGAAACACAAGTTTCTGAGGTAAAACAATTTGCTTGGATGTAGTGCTGAGTGGTATATTCCAATTAGCTATTATAAAAATTTATCACTGGAACCTCTGACCCTGCTGAAGAAGGCCAGCTCCTTCTATGGTTATAATCATTGTAATTTCTAGCCACTGAAAATCAGGGAAAAGCGGTAAAAATGTCTCATAGATTTTTTTCATGTGTATTAAGAGTAAATTTCATATCTACTTTTCAGCATCTTGTTTTTATGGATAGGTGGTTATTTTGTTGCTGTTACCGGGTGTGTATGTGTGTGTGACAAGTACAGTCAACCATGAGTTTTCTTCAAAAGCAAACTGTTGTTTTTTTCTAAATCATTTCATATGGGATCATTTGATGTCTCCAGACTCTGGCAAAATATTTTATGTCTCCCAAATTTTAGTACCCTGCCTTCCAGTCCTGAGTTTTCTTTGACTGACTGACTGACTGACTGACTTCTCTTTCCAGTTAGGTAGTTAGTACAGTTTAGCATCATTTTCTTTTTAGTATATTTCACTGATTGGCGCTGTGAGGGAGTATGGGGCACTGGGAAGGAAGCCCTATCATGGAGCTGGCTGCTGTTCCTTTTGGGGGTGGGGGATGACACAGCTCTACCATCTACCTAGAGAAGGTGGGAGCTTCCTGCCTTGTTTGGAGTGTGTGTCTACTGAGGTCATCCAGAACTGGCCCCTTCCCCTTAGCTTGTGGCCACCTCTTGGTGCTTTTTGATTGAAACATTCCTCCATGTTATCAATCTCGTCTGCACATAGATGGCAGGTCGAGGGTGGGGGCGACCTTTAAAAGGCCTTTTTAATTCTTTGAAGCCTTATTTTCCTTAGCTCACACAAGTAAATCAGTTGTTAGTGGAGTGTATAGAAAATAAGCAGTCTCTGTCCAAGTGACAGAGGGCCTGGATAAATTCCTTTACATCTAGTTAAAGACATGTTCATTTTCATAAGATACCTGGAGCATGCTAGCCTCAGAAAAGTAAGATTGGTGTTCAGTGATGGGTTTCCTCCGCAGTTTTTAGGAGCGCTTATTCACATCTCTGCACTGTGGATGTTGCTGTTTTCCTTTAACCTTTGGGGTCTGGCTGCATGATCACCCCCAATGGCATTCCTTATGCTCTCTCTTAATTATGTTTATCTGTGCCTTTAACTAACCTTAAAAAAAGATTTCAGATGTTACAAGTCTAATTAAAGAGACAGACAAAGCACAGTTTATACTGTAGATTTTTTCTGCAGTTCAATTAATCAGCATGTTTTCTCTTTTAATTAAAACCATTTTAGTAAATTAAAGCCCACAGCAAAACACATATATAATTTGTTTGTAATTAGCTCTTAATTGGTGGTAGTTGAAGCTTAGCACCCTTGGTTTCTTTCTTCATGATTGCCATTTTATTAGCAGCCAGTCATTAATTAATCTTTTTCTAATTAGCTTATAAAACTGTTGATGGCACATTATTGTAAATGTGATTTTAAGTTCAAAGCTTGTTAATAGGCTTTCTTACTTAGAAGAACAGAGATAAAGAAATTGCTGAAAACAGTACTACAGTTCTTTTAAAAAACTGTCTTTCTTATGGTGGATGTGTAAAGCATCTAACAGCTTATGGTTAATTTTTTAATGCCTTTTTTCCCCTTCATGAATAGAATAAGTTGTTTGAATATAAATGTCATATCCAGCTGTAATTTCAGCAGTATTATATCTTTTCCCTCTACTTTGGAATACTGAAATCTACTTTTAAACAGGTGTTTATGTAAACAGGTGTTATGTAAACTATTTTAAACAGGTGTTATGTAAACTATTTAATAAATCAACAGAACAAGTATTAAATAAAAGTTGAGCATATGAATCATCACGTGCATATGTACATCTTTCTAATGTGCTTTAACATAAGGTTGATTGGTAATGCTTTGAACTAAACTGATAGGATGTTATGAGTATAGAGGTAGATAAGAAGTTGTACACACAATTGTACACACAGACACAGATGTGGTATATAAACATAGGCATGCACATGCCAGCTTGTGCGTGCACACCATGAGATGACAGTGGAATTACATACCAGAAGCAGTAAGAAGATGACTTGATAGAAAACTGAGAATGAGAGGAGGAGCAGCAGCGCCGAGGATCTGCTGTCACCAGCACAGGCATCCCAGGTGCGGCCATGGAGAGAGAGGTACCATGCACATGCAGGCGTCTCTGGTTTACTATAGCAGATAACCACGATAAACTGTGGTTTGGATGAGACACATTAGCCCTGTTCCGTTCTTTCTTGAAATACACTGATAATTTCCTAAGACTGAACGGCATGGCATTCTGAGCTGTTTTTAAAAATTGAAAGTTATTTTAAGAAAATAGTCTTAAAAGTCATTGGAAAAGCTTGTTTATTTGTATTTGCTTCTTGAACTTTGTGTGTTATTTTGACTCTGGCTATTTCTTTGCTTGTTTTTTAGAAGGCATTTTATGATGCCATGCAAGAGACACTAGAAAGGGATAGCTGACAAGGAAAAAAATTAAAAATTGGATAAAAAGTAAATGAATAATGTCATATTACTAAAAAGATGAGAGGCTAATTTGTGCCGACTTTTTGCTAATTTTGTTCAAGCCTCAAAATGAGGAGCTGTCACCGCTCTGTGTAGCGCTGATGGCAGTGCCAATGATCCATGAAATAAGCTGCCGCTGGCTTTGTTCTGATAAGAATGAACAAATCTGCACAGTGTTCGGCTCCCAGAACCTCATTTTCATACTTGCATGCAGGCTAAAAGAAATAAGCTGTTTGCAGGCTTGATTAATCAGACATTGGAGGGGTTTTGTCTCTTTGATCTCTTTCGTCTCCTAGGTAACTTGCTTGACATTAATGTTGAGCTTGAGTAAAGACAATCAGGAATTGTCGACCAAACTGATATAAAAATTAAAGACCTTAACACTTTAAGTACTCCAGTAATGGTTCCGCTTTACTTCAGAAAACATCTGTTTTCATTTAATTAAAGAACAAAAGAGAATGGCATAAATATTTCTCATAGAGACCTATTATTCCATAAAAAGTTAAAGTATGATAATTGGTATTTTTAAATAAGAGCCTTGAAAGTGTTCAAAAGGGAGGAAAACTTCATAAATCTGTTACAAGCTAGTAATTTTGAGATGAGTAAAATATTTTATGAAATGGATAAGAAGTTTTATAGTTGTGCTAGATTAAGCTGTTTGAATCAGATGCTTCAAATGATTATCAGGAAACTTTATAATGACAACATTTTGCAAGAGGTACTAACTATTTTGAAGTTTAAAAAAAAATCTGTACTGTTTATAAGGATGTGTAGTTATATCTGTTTTACAACCCAATATGATTTACACACACTAAACCTGTAAAATTGAAAGGAATTAAAAAAATGTCACCGTGCATTTGCTTGAGGTTATGCAGACGCCTTTACAAATCTTCCAAGTGGCTGTAAAGATGAATGCCTCAAGGGTCCAGCCAGGGCCCTGCTTTTCCAACCAGCTAAAGCCCTTATCTTAAATCCAAGCAAAGTACCATTAATCTTTTTGAAAGACCTTTTATGGCTTTTAATATATCCCAAATTAGAACATTTTACACCCTTGGTTCCTGAAATATGGTGATAAAAAGCCTTTAGAGCTTAATTTTCCTTACCGCATGCTCTGACCAATTTGCAGTTCTTTGTGATAATGTTTAGACACCTTAATTAAAATGCAGCAAAATATTGGATGTTCTATATGGAAAATGCTGATACTTTGGCTACACATACAAGAAATTCTGTATGTGTTTTTATTCTTTTAACAAAATTCTTCTCACCTTGTGTTTCTGTAGTTATCTGATGACCCCAAACTGGTTTTTTTAAAATATAAAAACCATTGACCAAGCATTGGTAATGTTTACATTGGGCAGGAAGGTGCATTTTTCTTTTGATAGGAGTGAAAGGGTAATTCTTGTCTGCTATTTTATTGCTTGTAATACGGAAACACGGCATGATACTCTTTTATGTTCTGGAACTTGGGTTAGTCATCTTCACTGGAAAAATACAATTCTTCTCAAATTTTCTTCCATTGAAGGCCTTATTACCCTTTTCTATTTCTAAATATTCTTGTCCTTTTTCTTTCTCCACAGAAATAAGTGAAACATGTTCATTTTAAGCATATGAAGGACGAAAAAGGCTATGGATTTTCACCATCTTTATAAGCCAAAAGATTTTTTTCAATAAAAAAAATTTATGTATGTATCTATGTACACACATAATTATACCAGATTCATTTTATGTTTATTGGTTAAAGAACATTCCATTTAACCTGGCCTACAGTGTGATGTAGTTATAATGTACTGTTTATAGGAGCAAGTCTATTTGAAAAGGTTCTTATGTACCTGATGGTTTATTTTATTAGTTCACAGAATGGTAGAGCCCTCTCCTGTGAATTCTTGCTTATGGAATATAATGAATTCTCCTTAAAAATGTTCTGATTGTGGTTGCTGTGCCTTTACCATGATGAGTTTGGCTTTTGTTCTTAGCTTTGTAGGAACAGTAGAAGTGTTTCCATGTGATTGGTAAGGTCAGTCCATTGGAGAACTGAGATGTTCTTGGTTTGTCTTTCTTAAATCTGTGAAAGCTATAGTAGGAAATTTTAGTATGTCAGAAATGTGGAGACTGGGAGAGGTGGAACATGCCTTTAATCCCAGCACTGGGAAGGCAGAGGTAGGCAGATCTTGGTGAGATAAAGGCCAGGCTGGTGGTCTGTTAGTGAGTTCAGGCTATCAGGGGCTACAAGGAGATCCTGTCTTAAAAAAAAAGGTATAGAACCACACCTTAATTTTCAAAGTTCAGGGAAATGATTTTCACTAATGGTTAATGGTACACGGAAAATATGTTTCTGATCACTTTTGTTTGGTAGCCAAAGTGTAGACTGAATTTATATATAACAAAGTATCTGAGACACACATTTGCATTTGATATGTGATACATGGGGATGGAATTAATGGAAAAATACAGATATTCAGGGGACTGGGGCAGAAAAGTCATGAATGTTGGCAGCTTGTTGCCCCTCCTAAACAGGGGCGATAAGCTGCATTTTGTAACAGGGCAGCTTCTTGGGTGCACTTTATGCTCCCCAACTATACCGCCATACTTCCCTGTTCCGTTGCACTTAGGTGCAGCCCTGTAGTTTGAGGAAGCAGTGTCTATGCCACCTTGGGATTGTAG
Source organism: Rhizomys pruinosus (assembly GCA_009823505.1). Lineage (NCBI taxonomy): Eukaryota > Metazoa > Chordata > Mammalia > Rodentia > Spalacidae > Rhizomys > Rhizomys pruinosus. Next base: position 1,074,190 of record VZQC01002390.1, on the reverse strand, counting down.
CATTTATGAGCCAGTAAGAGACCCTTCAGTTCTGCCACAGTTAGCCTGAAGACCACATGTGAACCATAACTGTCCTCAGAGACTTCACAGGAAACAAAAGTTTGGCCATGGTGACTTGGATTTGTTTGGTACTGCACTGTCCACTAGCCTAACCCTACCAGCAGGTACTAACTTGAGTTTTTCCATGTATAAGTACACACCTTTTCAGTGGATAAGAATTTCATCTTAATGAAACATGATGCCACTGTACCTTCTCAGTTTTGTTTTTTCATGAGGTGTAGTGATGTTCAGCTCCTTGATTCTTAGCTTTTTTTTTTTTTTTTGTTTGTACTGTGTATGGAGGACTGTACGTCGCATGTAGGTTTGTGCACCTGTTGTGCAATGACCGCGAGGTCTAGAAGAGGTTTCGGATTCCCTGGAACTGGAGTTTCAGACGGTTCTCGGCCGCCATGTGGGTGCTGGGATAAACCCGGGATCCTCTTGTAAGAGCGGTTTTGGCGCTCTTAACCGCTAGGCCATCTTTCAAGCCTGATTCTTAGCTTTTAAATTGTGTGTGTGTGTGTGTGTTGTGTGTGTGTGTGTGTGTGTACATACATACATACATACATACATACATACATACCTCTGTACTATGCCTTGGGAGCGGAAGTCAAAATAATCTTGAATGTCTGTCTTCATTTTCCATCTTGTTTGAGAGAAGGTTTTGTGTTATGTCCCTTTGGCTGCTCTGTGTTGAGGCAGTCATATATCTCCAGCACCCAGTGTTTGAGAGGAAGCCACTGTGCCTTAGTGCTGTGCGTCCAGTACCTAGAGCAGTGCCTGGCAAAGCATGCATTTGTGCCTCCATAAAGGCTATGAAATCAGTGTTCTTGTGAAAAGATGACGGAGTGGTGCTGACCTAAACCAGGTCAGCACCAGAATGATTAAAGGCTTTGTTGGTTTCTTCGTTTTGTTTTTTGTTTTGTTTTGTTTTGTTTTGTTTTGTTTTGTGGGGGTTGTTGTTGTTGATGTTGTTGCTGTTTGTTTGTGTTTACTCTTTTGAAAGCATCTGATCATACAGCTGTAAACAGCCCAGCACTCACTGTGTAGCCCAATCTGGTCTCTAACCGCAGCATTCTTCTGGAGTGCTGGAATTTCAGGCATGGGCTACTACTACTTGGCCTGGCTTCACCTGGGTTCTTCCCAAATCTGTTTGAGCAGTACATGTGGCGCGGTTCAGCGTGGACTATTTTATCACTGTCAATATTCCTTATCTTTTTCATTTTTTTTTTCCTTTGGGGTTTTTTTGAGACAGGGTCTCCCTTTTAGTACCAGGTGTCCTGGAGCTCGCTCTGTAGACCAGGCTGGCCTTGAACCCACAGAGATCCACCTGTCTCTGCCTCTGGAGTGCTGGGATTAAAGGCATGCGCCACCACGCCTGGCTCATGTGGGTGGACATTTTAAATGAAGAACTTACCAGAGCTAGAAGTACCAACATTCTTGCTCTGGAGGTACTCTCTAGGGAAGGCTTCAAAGCCTGGGAAGGGTTAGAGAAGTGTAGAAGCAAGGGCTTATAGGCTGAGTTAGAGATGACTGGATGGTGTTCATGCTGAATGCACCTTGTAGTGTTGGCAGTCAGGAAAGCATGAACAGGGATCCTGCCCAGGAACAGCTGGGTCCTGGGGTCCAGCTTCTTTACTTTCTGGCTCCCCTTATACTCTTTTTCTCTCTCAGAGACTTAAAAGCTGTTGCCCATCATGCAGAGTGCATTTATGAAGTAGTAATTAGCTTTCCCATGTTTCATTAATCCCATCTGTGACTGCCAATCAGAGTTTCTGATCAGCAGGCGATAACTGGTGTGACCATACTGAGTTGCTGTAATTCTAGCCCAGAGCACGGAGAGTTGATGTCTCTGTCAGTCTGTTTGCAGCCTTATCAGGATGAATTCCTGTTCAGCCTACAGCCTGCAGAGATAGCTTGAAGGGCTCATTACTACTTTTTTGGGCCCTCCAGGGGTCTGGGTTTGGGAAGGATTTCCACCCAGGAGATGGAGTAGCAAGTCTCTGGGGAGAAGAGGGAAGTGCAGGTCCTGTCTGTGTTTTCATTGTACTTTGTTCAAGGGGCCTGAGCATAGGATTTCTCATTTTTAGATGTTCCTTTCTTGACCTTGTGCTCTCTGTATTTGTATTATAAGGCTTACATTAGCTGGAATATTTCTTTTCAAATATTTTGTTCTTGTTCCCGTTTGTAATTCTCAGCTTGGTGTGAAAATTGCCAAAGCTATTGCTTGCCACAAGTTTGTTAAAGCCAAAAAGGAGGCTGAAAACTCACAGGCTGCTCGAAAAAAGAAGAAGCTGGCATGGGGGTAAGTTTGCTTAAGCCCTCTGACTTGATTCTGCTGACTTGCTAGGAATTACAAAAAACCTACTAATACATTGAATCCAGTTTGTAGGTAACAGTTACCTACTGTACTTTATGTATCTGATTGGTTATGAGGTTATATAGAGGCATTTATTTAGCCTGTGATGTTGATTTTGGGAGCAATGAAGTATGTGAAAATGTCAGGACTTTGGTCCTGAAGCAAAGCATTTTATCTTGGAAATAAGTTGATATTTTTATGGTCTTCATTTTAGGTTTGAAGCAAAGAAGAGATGGGAAACCAAAAGCAACATGGGATATATGTAACCTTGCAGTGCTCTTCAGGACACGTGTGGCACACTTCATTTACCAGAAAGATTTTCCTGCTTAAGTTAAATATGTCAGAAAATTGTGATAATGGTGGAAAAATATAAGCATAAAACTTAGGAGTTGATTTCCCCCAACTCTTTTCAGTTTTTTGTTTCCGTGTTCATTCTATTGAAGTGAAAGAAAAGAACTCCCTCTCCCTTTGTGTGAGAAATTTTAAGCATACTATAGAAAAAAGGATAAGATTTTATTTATTTGTATAGACCTGTGTTTAAAATCAGTTTTGTGTTTCATCTGTTTGGTGCAGCATAGCCTATGAGGGCCTTGTATTTTCTTTTCTGTTCTTAGCATGACTGTACTTTTTCTAGAACTGTGTTTTTAACATTAGCTTTTGTTTAGAATGGATTAAGCATAAATACAAAAATTCTTAATTGATACTAACTTTACAGATTATTTTAATACTATAAAATAATTGATTCTTTATTAGAGGCAGAGTTACTATTTCATGATCACAAAGTAAAAGTAATTTTTGTGTACCTTCAGATGAAATGTAGCAAAAAAGGAGGCAGAATGTAGTATTTAGAGAATGATTCAAATTCAGCTTTGCCTAGAAATGCCTTTTTAAATATCTCCTAGCCATGTCCTTTAAGTTATGAGATGGTTCTTAGAAGAGAAAATGGTTTAACTGTATTAGCATATTAAAGCTTAGATAACTTTGGACTAATAACTGATTTGTTTTTACCTCTCCTCTCCATTACTCCTTGAAAGAGAATGAATCAGTGAGGCTGAAGAGAGAACTAGTTACCTGGGAAGTTGCCTTCTTAGATATTTTATGATCTTAATGGGAAGAGGCTTTGGAAAAAGGCATATGGCAAACTGGCAAGTCCCTGTGTGGGTGCTACAAAAGAATGAGGCGTGATTCTAATTCTTTCATTATATTACTTTTAGACTTAAAATAATAACATTTTTATTAATTTATGGTGATAAATGTACATTCTCTCTATATTCAGAATAAATAAGTAGTTGCCAGGCATGGTGGTACACACCTTTAATCCCAGCACTCCAAAGGCAGAGGCAGGCAGATCTCTGTGAGTTCAAGGCCAGCCTGGTCTACAAAGTGAGTTTCAGGCCAGCTGGGGCTACTGGGAGACTCTGTCTCAAAAAGACCAAATAAATAAAACAAACAGTTAGTTGCTCTTAGAGAGTCCAGTTGAGAAAAAGTAGTGTAGAGAGCAACTCTAGGAGATGGTATGTCATGAAGGTGCCCATTTATAGGTCAAGTGGGGGCTATGTGCCTTCTGCATTGTATTTCCAACTCCTGCTGAGTGAACTCTTAACAGTGTAGGGACCTTTCCTCTGCCCACTATACAATTAACTGGTTTTGTCTAAAACATAAAACACATTATCTCTGAGCAGGTTCGTGGTATGGCTAATCTCATGTACAGCCTCAACAGGCCTTCCCTTGGGCCTCTGCCTTGTTTTTCTGTTTCCCCACAGGTACTTTCTTAGGGTTAGTGATCCTCACAGGCACATTTTCTTTCTCTTCTACTCATTTTTTAGCAGGATGGCCTCCATTAGAGTCCAATTTATGAACCTCTTGACACAAAGTCTAACCACCGAAGGTCTCTTCACCCGACTCTAGCACTTACAATGCCCTCAGTGCCCTATCAGGGTCCTTAGGTCCACAGGAACATTTTAACTGATTGAAGCCCAGTCTGTGGGGAGGGTGGTCAGACATAGGAGGGGACTTACTTGACAAGGGAAGGAAGACACATCTTATGAGTCCCTGCTCCTTTGGGGATATAGGTTGTAGAAAGCTTTTTAATATACTGCTATAGCCAAAAAGGGAGGGAGGGAGGGAGGGAGGGAGGGAAGGAAGACTGACTGAAGGATAGACTGACAGGAGGCATACAGTGTTTTTGTTTATATCTGCTAGCTTCTTGTTTGGGACTAGTTTCATTTGATCAGCTTTAATACAATGTAGAGACTTTTGGTTAAAGCAGTAAAATGGTAGTGTTATTCCTATAGTACCTGTGCTGCCCAAGGTGTCGTCATTTGTCCTTTCCATTCCAGACACTTAAGGATTCATTGTGGATCAGTAATAACTTTGGTCCCGGAATCTTCCAACGTGTGCATTTATGACCTCCAGAATGCTTGAATTAGAGTAGTACTGTAAATGTCAGTTACTGTTAACTGAGACTAATATGTTTTAGGCCATCGGTATGGCATTAATGTTACCATGATTTATGGTCTTAAGTACTTTAGGTAAAGCCGCTTGCTAGAGAACAGGAATCTGAGCTCTACAGCACTGGCTGCGAGAAGTAAACTCAGTAGTGCACTCTTGCTTGGAGCCCTCAGGATGTTTCTGATTTCAGCTGAACATTCTATTTCTTTCACCAAAAGGAGAGTTTAAATATATAATCTCAAGCTTGCTATAATTAGTTCTGATGACAGAGTTAAATACCTCAGCCAAGATTGTAAATCAGCAGTTAAACAGGTTTCTGCAACTGGTCATAAATCTCAAACACCATATTTTAAACACTCATTCTGGGTCCAGACAAATAAGGGAGGGGCAGGCCTTGGAGGGGAATAAAATGTTATCTGAACTTCAGGTGACAACTGTGAACCTTAAATTTCAAATCTGAAATCTCTCAAAACTTTTTTCTTAAGTATTTTAGTAACTTGGGTTATTATGCAGGAGAGGTTTAAACTGTGTTTGTATGCTATTGGGTGCATGCATGTCCTTCTCTGTCACTCTCCAACTCATTAAAACAGGGCCTGTCCCTGAGCTTGGACTTAGGCTGGTGGCTATCAGGCCCCAGTGCACTGGGGTGCAGGCATGCTCATGCTTCAAGCACTCCCCACTCAAGTAATTCAAATTCTTAAAATATGAATATGACTTACCAGATGTCTACATTCCTTTTGTTAGGTAAAGACTGTTAGGCTTTTAGAATGTGTATCATAATAACTCAAATGTTATATGAGGCTAACATTTAGATAAGATGCCAGTGGTGTATTTATTATTTATTTATTTGTATGAATGTACTGTCTGCATGCAGGTCTGTGCACCCGTGTCGTGCAATGCCGCGGAGGTCAGAAGAGGGTCTCGGATTCCCCTGGGACTGGAGTTCTCCTGGAATTGGAGTTACAGACAGTTCTCAGCCACCATGTGGGTACTAGGGATTGAACCTGGGTCCTCTGCAAGAGCAGTCGGTGCTCTCAACCCCAGTGGTGTATGTTTGGAGAAACAAGCTGGTGTTCCGTTAGGTCCCATTTTGAAAAATTAACTTAGTGAAACGTAGTCATCCAATTCAGAACCAACTGAGACAATTCAAGTTTTTTGTGTTGGCAGAAGTTGCCTTTATTTTTAGTCTCTGGCAGGGTTACAAATGCTTTGCATGTCAATTTAATATTTTTTCAAGCCAACTGTTTATTCATTGGCTTAAAATTTACACTCTACTAAAGTCTTAGCTGACTTTCATGAAACAAATAGCAATATTTGGACAAAATATGTACATGAAAATCTTTTTCCAAAAGCAAATGTAGATTGTTATTTGTGGCATTGGTGCCTTCTAACCTGGTAACAGATCTGAAAGCACTCTGTAAAGTCAAGGCCTTTACAGACTCATGCCAGCACATTTCATGTATGCTTTCCCCATGCGTGGTGTGCTGGTGTATTGCATATGTGTGTTCATGTGTGTGGACATACATGTGGATGGGTACGAGTGGGTGTATGTCTGTCTGGAGGTCTGAAGTTGGCAGCAGGAGTCTTTCTCCATTTCTCTTCCCTTTATTTGTTGTGGCTGGGGCTCTTACTAGACCTGGAGCTTGCAGTTCTGGCTAGTTGAGCTAGTCTGATTGACCCAGGACTCCCCGACTCTGTCTTCTCAGTACTAGGATTTCAGAAGGCTGCTGTGCCTGTCCAGATTTTATGTGGGTTCTGGGGATCGATCCAAACTCCAGTCCTTGTGCTTCTGTGGTAAGTGTGTTATCCACTGATCCATCTCCCCAGCCCCATTTCATGTTACTTGGCATGAATTAATCAAAATATTTCTTGAAGTTTTCAGACTTAGATTAATAACTTTGTGCTAGCAAGTGCAATATGTTTTAATAAGTTTCAGTGAAGTATAGAGATACTTTATCAATACATATGTGTTCTTTTTAATTTTTGTTTGGGTTTTTATAGTGTTGATTACTTTTTATTCTTTGACAATTTCATACCTGTAGACAATATATCTTAATCATATGCACTTCCCAACATGTCTCCCCTCCCTTCAAATCCTCTTCTATAGCCCACTGGGTCCTGTTCACGCTGTCTGTGTATGTATGGGTACGGGGCCATCTGCCAATGCATGGGCAGCTTACTAGCTACCACATACCCAAAGAAAAATGAGTCTCCCTTCCCCAGCAGCCATCAGCTGTCAGTAGTTCTTCAGCTAGGGGTGGGGCCTCATGAATCACTCCTCCATCCATGCTGTGAGTTCCTGCATGGGAGGGTCATGTCATGCCCAGAAGACTGCTTTTCACAGCACTCCTCCCTGCCCCTGGCTCTCCCTGAGTCTTGGGCATATATGTTTTTGATCTTTATAATATAGAGACCCCCGTTTTCCATATTTGAGGGTGAGATGCTCTGTACGTTTTGATAAAATGAACAGAGCTGCATTCTTTAGTCTTTGTTTTTATTTTCTGCTCATACTAAACTTTTAAAGGAAAGACACCTCATGCACATGTTAGTGTTATAGCTGTAATCAGCAGCTTACTGAGCACAGGAGCATTGACTTCAGTGAGAGCAAGATGTGATGATGGCCATGAAGAAACTTAGGAGTCGTAGCACTTGGCTCTGGGGCTGCACAGTGTGTGTTACCTCTTTGCCACTGCCCCTGTGCTCACCTCACTGCTGAGTATTCTGCAGGTGAGTGCTTGGCCACAGCATCTTCAACTAGAGCAGTGCCCTGGAGTAGCTTCCTGCCACACCGACTGTAGAATCCAATCCCTGGAACCCAGCTACAGGCTCCGGTGGGACAGTTAATGAAGTACCTTATGTGTTCAGATCTGCTTATAAAATCAAGAATTAGCTGAGGCATAATTATGTTTTATTAGTATTAGTAATCCCTTTTTAAATTCAAGAAAAAGCAATAAAATTTTCCAAGTGAGATGGCATTTTTAAGAAGTGGATCTTGGGGCTGGAGAGATGGCTTAGCAGTTGAGAGTGCCAACTGCTCTTGCAGAGGACCCGGGTTCAATCCCCAGCACCCACATGGTGGCTAAGAAGCGCCTTTGGCTCCAGTTTCAGGGGAATCCGATGCCCTCTTCTGACCTCTGCGGCACTGCACGATGCAGGTGCACTGACCTGCTTGCAGACAGTACATTCATACATGTAAAAAATAATAAATAAATAAATAAATAAATTGCATTAAAAAAAAAAGTGGATCTTTAGTATATGCCTTTTATAGCCAGATCAAACTTCTTAAGGAAATGATGCACAGGAAGGATAGACGAAAGGAGCAGTGCTTAGAGAAGCCAGGTTTCTTCCTGTGCCTGTTCACTGGCACGGCCTGAGCAGTTGCTGCCAGCACCGCCTCCTGGGTCTGTGGCCCGCCTCTTGTTAAACTGCTTCAGGGGGCTTGCTCAGTGACAGGTATGGAATGAGGTAATCCTTTCCCACCTCTCATTTCTGAAGGGTGTGTTTGTCCAGTTATTACTTGTTCATTGAACCCCGAGCTTTAGAAACCAGTTACCTACAAGCTGTAATTATTGATGTCTGTTTCATTTTCATCTGTTAAGTTCTGGCATTAGGTCAAGAAGTTAATATAGCACTTCATCTTAGGCTAACTGTCTCAGCTATCGAGGTTTTATTATTTGATGTATAGCATATAATTATGACTGCCCAGAAAAAAAAAAGTGTTCTCACTAAACGGAACTGTGTGACAGTGAAGCTTTGAGCTCTTTTGAATTCCTCCCCCTAGTAATATCTGAGAAACATTTACTGGACACCTCCTGTATTTCCAGTACTGAAACAACTTTGGCACATGCAAAGATGAATAAGCACAGTCTACTGGAAAATAGATAAGACTGTTGTGGACAGCTTGGTGCTTAGTTATTAGAAAATCAGTGGCTCTGTTGAACACAAAAATAATCCTCATGTGATAAATATCTCAGAGTTAAAAATTATAGTCGGTGTGCTCAGTAGTCGGCGTGCTCAGTAGTTGGCGTGCTCAGTAGTCGGTGTGCTCAGTAGTTGGCCATGACTGCTGCATAGTCAGTGACAGATGCTCATGTGCTCATGGGAAAAGGTGGTGTTGCCCTGACTTTTCTGTTTCCTGTGTTTTAGACGTCACTGGTGGCGTGTGATTCAGGAACAGATGTACTGTTCTGTACATTACTTAGTAATTCTAGGCTGAAAGTTTTTCTAGATTGTATGACCATGTCCCTTACATTAGAAAGGCTATATCACAGTGTTGCTTAGGGTGATACTAGTTAGTGCCATAAATGTAGCATCCAAAATATAATGACTGGAGCACAGTAGAAGTTTTATCTGTTCACACAAAGGATGATGGCTGATTCTGCTCCAGGGGCCTCTGCCCTATGTAGCCATTTGAAAGGTCCAGTCAGCCAGTAACTGTCTACCTTCTTTAATAATCCTAAGTGTCATGCCTTTTCCTATGAGGGAAAAGAGCCCTCATGGAAGTTACAGGGCTGGCCTGGAAGTAGATACCGTTACTCTTTCCCACTCTGCGCTGACTGAGCCTTCATTACTTTCACACTTAACTACAAGGGAGGCTGGAAAATACCTACTGCTGTTCCAGGCAAAAGAACAAATCAACTTTAATAAATAGTGTCTGATGCATTGCCTCAGTCATACATTACCTTGGTTTATAAACTTCGATAATGTTAAACACAGACTGTTCTTTGTGATTTGATCTAGTCATTTTTACTTGGATGTGTTGACAGATCTGAGTCAAAATAGCTGCTTGCTTACCATGTGGTGTGTGGTGTCAGAGTGGAGTAAGAACTGAAGGAGAGTCCTACTCAGTGAATGAGGCCCAAGGCCTGAAAGACTTTGGAACTTTAATAGGAAGACATTTTAACCAATAGTGTTGCAGGCAAAAATAGCAAGAGATGTATTTGAGGAGCAGCAAGGAACTGAGCACAGAGAAGCGTGAGCAGGAGGCCGTGAGGCCGCAGAGTTGGAGTTTGGACTTGTACCTGGTGAGAATGGGGCTTTGTCTAGGGATATTGTACGCAAGGAAGGTGTAGGACATGAGACTTTGATTGTCTAAATAAACTTGCTATCTCAAGGTTCCTGGAGAACATTCTAGAAATAGTAAGTGAACCACTGTATAAATAACAGCATCGAGTCAGAGGAGGTTAGTGTAGAAGATAGGCTAAGGAAAGAGGTTTTAAAAGGTGGCTATTACCATCACTAGATGCTATTAACCAGCAAGAAGACAGAGGAGAGGCCTGGTATGGTGGCGCACACCTTTAATCCAAACACTCGGGAGGCAGAGGCAGGTGGATCTTTGTGAGTTCCAGGCTAGCCTGGTCTACATAGTGAGTTCCAGGACAGCTGGGGTGACAGAGAGACCCTGTCTCAAAAAAATAATGACTTTTTGCATGGCACAGAGTGTGTGTGACCACATGAACCATTGACCTGGGTTTACTAAAAGTGGTGCCTCAAGTCTTATGAAAGTGATGAAGACAAGTGTCCACTTAAGGAAAAACCTAAAGAGAGGATGATGCAGAGTTGACAAGATGGAAGTAGCTGGATCAGGTGAGGCTGGTACACAAGGAGAGTGTGATATGAATTCTGCATGTGGCATTCTACTGTGTCGTCAAGTGGCCAGTGCCTGTAGAAAAGTGACCCTGGGTTCAGAGGTATTCTTCAGTGAAAGGCAGTTCTCCAGAGGAGGGACCAGTGTGTAGTGCTAGAGAATAGACACACCAAGGTAGCCATTTGGGCATGTGTCCAGGAGACAGGAGTGCTCATTTGTGCAGCAAACACCTGGATGACCCATCTTGGACATGGGTACTAGGTCAGCATCTATCTACTACATGCAATGAGTGGTGAGCTTGAAATCAATAGGGTTTAAGTAATGCACAGTCTACCTGGTCATTATGATTAGGTAGTAAGTATTGGGCTGTAGATGGAAACCTGATGGATCTGAAAGTAAATACTTGAATAATGATTGAGAATGAAACTATTTGAGACTTATCTTTAAACATTTGTATTTTATATGTATGTATGTATTGTGGAGTTGGCACGAAGGCCAAGAAGAGAGCATTGGATCCCTTGGAACTGGAGTTAGGGATGGTTGTTAGTTGCCAGATGAGTGCTGGGAATCAAACAGACCAATGCAAGAACAGTCCGTGCTCTCAACTGCTGAACCATCTCTCCAGCCCCAAGGCTCATCTTATTCCTCTAGATTTTGCTTGATATGTACCATGGTGCTCGCATCCACAAGACCCTCATCTTGTATAGCTCAACCCAGAGAGACTTACTGAATCAGTGATATTATGATATTCCTATCTTAGACATTTCTACAAAGGTTGCATAAATAGCAGGTTAAACTATTTATGACTGGCTTTTTTTTTTTTTTTTTTTTTTTTTTTTTGGTCTTTTCGTGCCAGGGTCTTCCTGTGGCCCCAGCTGTCCTGGAACTCACTCTGTAGTCCAGGCTGGCCTTGAACTCACAGACATCCGCCTGCCTCTGCCTTCCAAGTGCTAGGATTAAAGGCATGTGCCACCACGCCTGGCATGACTGGCCTTTAATCCCAGCACTTGAGAGGCAGAGTCAGTAGGATCTTTATGAGTTCAAGGCCAGTCTGGTCTACATAGTGAGCTCCAGGCCAGCTGAGGCTACAGGGAGACCTTGTCTCAAAAAGACAAATGAATAAATAAATAAATAAATAAATGGATGGATGGATACATACATATACATACAGAGATAGATAGATAGATAGATAGATAGATAGATAGATAGATAGATATTGGGAGACCTCATCTCAAAAAGACAATAAATAAATAAATAAATTAAATAAATAAATAAATAAATAAATAAATAAATAAATAAATAAATGCAGGTTAAATCTTTGTTTCCAGACAGTGCTCTTGCACCATTCTTTCCAGGTTAAATCTTTGTTTCCAGACAGTGCTCTTGCACCATTCTTTCCAGGAAGCTTTATATTTTGTTCTATAGATGAGGTAGTAGGAAGCTTATACTCTATACAACTAGCATGAAAAGGCCAGGATTAGAACCTAGTCTTATTATGGTGTTCTCTGTGTCCCTAAAAGTTGGAAACTTGGGCTGGAGAGATGGCCTAGCGGTTAAGAGTGCCAACTGCTCTTGCAGAGGAGCATCCACATGGCAGCTGAGAACTGTCTTTGACTCCAGTTCCAGGGGAATCTGACACCTTCTGACCTCTGCTGCATTGCACAACACTGGTGCACAAACCTACATGCAGACAGTACATTCATACACATAAAAAAAAAAAAAAAGACTAAAAAAAAAGTTGGAAACTTAATCCCTAAATTCCTAGGGTATTTTCAGATGGAGCCTTTGGAAGGTAATTAAAATTAGATGGAGTTGTGAGATTGGAGCCCCCGTGATGTGGTTTTATAAGAGGAAGAGCCAGGTGTGTGGCACACACCTTTAATCCCAGCATGTAGATCTTTGTGCAGAGAAGCATGTAGATCTTTGTGCATTCAAGGCCAGCCTGGTCTAAAAAAGAAGAGTGACCTAAGGTAGCACATATGCTCTGTCTCATTTTGATGCCCTCTGTGTCAACATGCAGCTAGAAGGCCTTACTGGATACCAAGTGGATTCCAGGCCCATGCTCTTGGGTAGTCCAGCCTCCAGAACTATGTGCTAGATAACCTCAGGGTATGATTATTTGAACACCTATGCCAGAGTCACTTGTTAACATGTAAATGGCAGAGTTTGGGATTCTGTATTTTAAAGGGTTCCTCTGTGGACTGAGGAGATGGCTCAGTTAAGTACTTGCCGTATAATCAGGGGAACCTGAGTTAATTCCTAGAACACATGTTAAAAAGAAAAGAAAAGAAAAAAAAAAAAAAAGACAATCGAGGAGGATCCCTAGGACTCACTGACAGCCAACCTAGTCTACTTGGCAAGCTTCAAGCCACTGAGAGAGCCCATCTCAAAACAGATAGGATGGCATAAAGTAGGACACCTGATGTTGTCCTGTGGTCTCCACATGCACCTGTGTGGCACACCTGCACACATGTTCTGTGCTTAGTGTACCCTCAAGAAGCTGGACTAGGAAAGGAAGAGACACCAGCCGAACTTGCAAGTTTACTACAAACCATATAGAGAGAAGTGTATTGTGTGTGAATAGGAATTCCATTACTGACTCCAAAACTCTTAGATTAGAAAAACAAACAAAAACAAAGGAAGGCTCCATGTCAAAGAATTCAGTTGGTATCCTCACTTGGTGCTTGCTTCCTTGCCAGCAGTACCAAGTGAGGATTGGTAAGAAAAAGGGAAAGAAAAACCTGAAGTCCACACATAAAAATTGTGTTCCCAGTGGTGAAAGGCTTAAAGTCCTCAGATGTATCTGTGCACCTTGGTGAGTGTTTTTATGAAATTAATACATTGCCAGAAGTGGCTGGAACCAGTCTTACAATCAGAAGCCTTGTAAATTATGCAGGTGCATTTGAAGCATTCTACCTGCTGCCACCTGCCGGATTTGTGTCTGGTCCCCTAACCTCTCCAGCTTTGAGGCAGGGAGGACCCTTCAGGGTCTTACCTGCCAGGATGCACTAGAGGTCAATGTTGTGTACTAGAATCTGGAAGAAGCCCCTTCCCCATTTCCTCTTCAGTAAATATGTGTGATGGAAACTAGGCTGAACAAACAAAATTGTGAATTTTGTGGAGCTCATGTTCTAGTAGGGGAGACCGATGAACTTCAGTATCACGATGGTACCCAAAACAAGATGCTGCTCGCCAACACCAGTATCATCTGATGGAGGGTCTGAATTGGAAGCTTCTAACGACTTCCAGGGAGTTCTGATGCACACTTGAGGGTGAGAACTGTGGTGCTCACAAGTGGGAATGAGCTGTGGAGAAAGAGGGCACATTGCTGACACATGCACATGTTAAAACAATGTGGCCTCATCACACTGGACCACAGGGCAATCAGGTTTATATCCCAGCTATACTGCTTAAGAATGTAAGGTTGCCCTCGAAAAGACAAAAAAAAAAAAAAAAGTAACTTGTCAGTAACCTGTTTTAGATTCTGATTAATGGAGGTGGGCATAGTATCCAAATGAGGTACTTTGGATGAAAGAAATCAATATGAAAGAACTTAAAGAATAGACCCTAGCACACAGCAAGTAGTATGCCTGTTGGAAGACAGTTGTATTTTGGCACACTGTATGCATTGCAGCCTTTTGTTCCAAACTCTGTAAGGATGCACAACCTTGGAAGACTAAGATATGGAGTCTCTTTCTGGATCAATGGACAGCCAGCCATGTTCACTCCTCTTTTGTTATCCCCTAAATCAGATTCCCTGCCCCCCAGGAGTCTAGTGTCATAAGCATCCACAAAATAGGCTAACTTGGTAAGATGAAATGCAAGACTCTTCCCAATTCTTGACAAAACTGTGTTTAAATGTCTGTTAGTTTGAATATGGTTATTACTCCAGTGCAGACTTTCAGGCAGAAAAATAGTATATGTGGTGACTGTTTTCAAAGAATTCCCAGCTGACCCAAGCATAGTTTCATAAATCAAATGGAAATTGAAAGGGGGGGGTGGGATATGGCTTAGTTGGTAGTGCGTGCGTAGCATGCATGAAGCCTTGGGCTCAGTCTCCAGCACTATATAAATTAAGCATGGTGGATCATGCTGGCGATCCCAACATTCCTGAGGTGGAGTCAGGAAGATTAGAAGTTTAAAGTCGTCCTTGGCTGCATAGTGTGTTTGAGACTAGCTCCCTGGTATAGGTGAGACCCTGTATCAGAAAACATGGCACTGATAGGAAGGCATGGTGTTTGTAATAAAATGGATTTGACTTCTGGCTCTGGACATTTCACTAGCTGAGGAAACCCAGCCATTGTAGAGCACCAGTGCTGCTTGTGTTTATAGAATTGTTGGGAACAGTAAATATTGCGTGCAGAATTTAGCACAGGATCAGGAGTGCATAAGCATTCACTGCTGCTGATTCTATGGGGTTCCCTGCGTACTTAGAATAAGACCAGAACATTTTCTCTTCCCCTCCCTGGATCTTCGATGAGAAAGCGGCCAAGACTTGCATTCTAGATAGGTGCTGCCTTCTTAGGAGCTACCCAGACCACTCCTCAGGTTTTGCACAAAGAAGTCCCCAAAGCTAAATTCCTGGGAATGAACTGAGTAAATGATTGGCACTGAAATCAGCTCTAGTTCGTAGATACTTTGAGGTTTCAAATAAGAAGTTTATATAATTTGGGGGGAGGGTGCTGGAGAGATGGCTTAGCAGTTAAGAGCACCGACTGCTCTTGCAGAGGACCCCGGTTCAATTCCCAGCACCCATATGGTGGCTAAGAACCATCTTTAACTCCAGTTCCAGGGGAATCCGACACCCTCTTCTGACCTCCACAGCATTGCATGACCCGGGTGCATCAACCTACATGCAGACAGTATTCATACACATAAAAAAAATAATAATAAAAATTAAAAAAAAGTTTATATGGTTTTTTGAAATTTTTTTCAGTGTGCAGTGTTCAGTCAGGACACATCAGTGCTGAGGCTGTGGTCCATAGTTCAACAGGCCTTTTGTTTTCAGTGCTAGATCTGCATGACCTTTCCTAGTATCTTGTATATGATAACTGTTCGTAAATATTTGTCAATAGAACTAATGAACCAAAGAATTAAATTCTCTTATTTCACCATTCCTTTGGAGCTATTCCTACAATAAAGTGTCCTCCAGTATGTCTTTCTGAAGCCAAAATTGTTCACAAAATGTGTTTTTTCATCCCTTCTCTGCCACTGATTTTTAAGCTGTCAAAGGCTATATGGACCCTTTCTCTAGAAAGAGGTATATGAGTGGAAAGTATATGTGTGTATTTTAGAGTAATATAAAATTAAAGGAGGAAAATGAATTCCTAAACATAAAAAAAAGACTGAGAGAAAGATGCAGGATAGTTACGGCAGAGTGCATGATCTGGGGTGGGGTGGGGAAGGGAAAGGGAATATGTCTAAACTGAGATGAGAAATGATGTCTGAAATACACAAAACAATAAAAGCATTAAAAAGGAAGAGCTATCCGAACAGGAACAGTAAATTTCGCACACCAGTTCACATAGACCTTTAGCTCATCTCTGTGGAAACTTTTGTTTAAACAGTCCCATTCTGGGGTGTCCCGCCCCCAAAGTGGCTGAGAAACCAGTTCCTATGTACTTAGCCAGCTCAGCAAGCCATTGTGGATGATTCCACTATTCTAGTTGGGAATAAAAGACCTTCTTTCAGTCTACTTGTGAGTTCAAGACAGCAGAGAGTGAGTGGTTTGGGTGTTTGGGGATTCCTAAGTTCCTTCTGTCTTACTGGCCATGCTTATGGTCCTGAAGATTCTCAGTGTAATTTTCTTGACACTTTTCTTGTCCTTTTTATTCTCTGGTTGTGAGAGAACTCCAACTGTCAGGATGTTGATCTTCCCTTGCCTTTAAGGAATAGTCATGACCCTTCTGGAAGCAGAAAGGAGGAGAAGGCAGATCAAACCATATCAAGTACTTTCCTTGACCTCCAAAAAAACTTAACCAGGATTGGCCATTGAATGACAGGAGGGAAGGGGAGAAGGATTCAAAGCTTTAAGTAGTACTAACCAAAGAAGAATTGGAAAGTTTAGCAAGTGTAAAGGTCTGGGAAGGTGCAGGTGTAAACATAGGAATATTCTGGAGTCAGGCAGTGAGTTTTTTCCATTTGGAGGTTGAAAAAGGAAGCATCCACAAGACAGAATGAAATTATTTGGGCCCAGAGGGAATTGTCACTCAAATATCCACTGTCCAGGGGGCTACAGAAGGATTACAGCCACCATTGTGGCTTCTGTAGAGTGAAACAGCAAAACAATGTCTAGTGGTTGCTAAGCAACCATTAGCCCATTGGTGCCCTTTTCCATTGAACATTATCTGCCTTTTTAGATTATTTTATTTTTTTTTTATACACTAAAGGTAACGCAACAGAGAATTACCAATGAGACTTAACAACGAACACACGTTTGAGGTTCCTCCATCAGTGAAGGTTTTGCAAAGGTTAGGGCACTCGGGTTGGATACTGAAGAGAGATAGTGACAGTTGGCTGAAATTTCTTCCCTAAACATTTCATCCCTTGCCCTTAATATTTCCTGATGCTAAAAATAATACCATAGGAGAAATGAAGATATTGTCTGATATAAAACTCAAAGCCTAAGATCCAGTTTGAATAATCCATATCCTGTTATGACCTGGCCCAAGCTACACCTGATCCTAAAGCCAGGGTCTCTTTCTGCAAAGTGGCTGTCTGGAGGCAACCTGGAGTTGTGGCTCTGCTCAGCTTTGTGGACAAATGAGAGCAGAGCGTTCATAAACCTAAGCATGAGGAATGTTCTGGGACATGAGAGGAAAAGCACCAGGCAAGGAAACAGGTGCTGTTTAGGAACCTGTTTGCACCCCAGTTCTAGAAAGACAGTAGTCTGGTCTACAATGGGACACTGCGATGACCAGCAAAAAGGTGTACGATCAGAATTAGGAAAGGGCTCCTGCCTCATGGACCATGCTCACAGCCTGGCTGGGAAGATGTTCTGTGGTTAAGAACACTGGCTGCCCTTGCAGAGGACTTGGGTTCAGTTCCCAGTACCTACTTGGTGGCTAACAACCATCCTTAACCCCAGTTCCAGGGAATCTAATGCCCTCTTCTGGCCTCCATGGCCATTGTTTGCCCAGAAACATTTAACATACATGCGGGCATAACTCTTATACAGATAAAATAGATAAATTCTAAATACCAGCAAATCACCATATGGTTCAGAGGATAACTTTCATGCAAGGGATTCAGGGCAAGGTAATGGTTGATTCCAGGGACTGGGGATCAAATATTTATTGCCACACACATTGAAGTTAGCTCACTGGCATCACATGTCACATGGTTATGTGACCTAGAGAAGGATGTGCAGGCCACTGCTTTCCAGTTCTGGTTCTCCTATGCATCCCTATAGCCTTGGGCAAGAATTTTGGGTTCCTCATCTGTGAGGATAACTATCAAGGCTGTCCTGATAATTCAGTAACATAAACATAAATGGCACTCAGTATTAATAGTGCCTGGCTGGCTGTTGGTGTTTCCACCTCTGAAACCCACATGCTTCCCTCTAGCTGGAGAAACAGACTGTAAGTTGCCCTTTTAGATGTCCCCCAAATTTCATGCGGATAGAAGAGTGGGATATATATACACCATTCAGGAATGGCCCTTTAGCATAACCATGACCATCTGACCCCTGCTCTGTGGAGTAATTGATGTCCCTCAGACAAAGGTGGGCCAATATGCTAATGCCTTGCCAGGGTACAAAGTCTTGTCATTTCATGACAGGTGACAATATTGTCAATCAGGTCTGCTCATGTACTGAGATAGCCAAACATCATTTTTCTTTTAAATGTGACCACTAGTGTTACTACACTTCATGTAGGTTATCTTAATTTTATGTCTATAAAGTAGCTACAATCATCCTTATTTTGCACATAAGGAATACATACTGAAAAATTATAGAACTTTGAGAGATTAAATTTATGTAAAGTCAGGGCCCAGAGTTGAGATACAGTTGTTTTAACATCATGGCCCTGGTTTTGGCCAACTGGACCTTCTGGAGATAAGGAAAAAGAGGACCTCTGCAAGACCCGCTGTCTTCTGATGGCCCAGTGAGGCCTAAGACTGTGGAGACCCCACACAGCAAAACAGTGACAACTGACAGCACAACTGCATATATGACCAGATTCCCACACAGCCAGTGTAGGGTGATCAGATGCCCATATGACCAGTGTGTGTGACCATATCCTCACACAGCCAGCCAGAGTAGGTGACCAGATCCCCATACAGCCAGCCAGAATAGGTGACCAGATCCCCACACAGCCAGCCAGAGTAGGTGACCAGATCCCCACACAGCCAGCCAGTGCAGGTGACCAGATCCCCCCACACAGCCAGCCAGTGCAGGTGACCAGATCCCCACACAGCCAGCCAGTGCAGGTGACAAGATGCCCACACGGCCAGCCAGTTCAGGTGACCAGATCCCCACATGGCCAGCCGGTGCAGGTGACCAGATCCCCACACAGCCAGCCGGTGCAGGTGACCAGATTCCCACACGGCCAGCTGGTGCAGATGACCAGATCCCCACACAGCCTGCCAGTGCAGGTGGCCAGATCCCCACATGGACAGCCAGTGCAGGTGGCCAGATCTCCACATGGGCAGCCAGTGCAGCTGACCAGATCCCTACCCAGCCAGCCAGAGTAGGTGACCAGATCCCCACACAGCCAGCCAGAGTAGGTGACCAGATCCCCACATAGCCAGCCAGTGCAGGTGACCAGATCCCCACACAGCCAGCCAGTGCAGGTGACCAGATCCCCACACAGTCAGCCAGTGCAGGTGACCAGATCCCCACAGCCAGCCAGTGCAGGTGACCAGATCCCCACAGCCAGCCAGTGCAGGTGACCAGATCCCCACAGTCAGCCAGAGTAGGTGAGCAGACTCCCACACAGCCAGTTCATGTTACTAGCTTGCCACTTACCAGATGAGACCTCTATAGGAGATGTGCATTTGATGCTCTTTGGGTGAGTAGAGGTAGAGGACCAGTAGATAAATGTGAACTAATCAGAGGAGATAGGAAAATTGGAACTCAGAGGATTTGGTGTACTGATTCAGCAAAATCTGAAGGAGTTTTCCAGTGATCTATTCATTCAATACACGGTCTTAGTGGTTTACCAGGCACCAAACTGTCACATGATAAGAGTACAGTGTTCCTTCTTGGAATCATTTCCTCTTGTAGCTTGCAGCCTAATGCAAGAGAGGGACTTCATCAAAGGACACCCACAAAGATAAATGTATCTGGCGTAAATATTATAAAGGAGTTTGTGATCTCAGAAGGGATTGTAATGGAGATGTGCCCTGAGGGGAAGGCCCAGGAGAGTTCACTGAGGAAAGGAGAGCGGAGCTTAACTCTAGAAGGAAAGTGTGCTCTATACAGAGACAAAGGCCCTGTGGTGAGGGAACCTGGCATACAGTCCCAATCCAAAGCCCTCTGTTTCTCTGTTTGTCAGGGCTATGTTGTGTCAGTTCAGAGATTCCCAATGCTGCTCACGAGAGTGGCTCAACATCTGGATCTGCATGTCTTGGCTCTCCTGTGGTCACTTCTGCCATGCTGATCAGCCTCTGGGAGCATTGCTTGTAGTGTGGCCTCTCAGCAATATCAATGAACCACAGCCTCTGTTTCCGTCTATTGATGAGTTTCACTAGGAGCATTTTTGCCCACTGCGATCTTCTGCCTCACAGGGGCTATGCACCTGGGAAGAGCTGAATCAGGTTGGAAAATTGGAACCCAAGAACAGCATCATGGATGTTGGATATCCAAGGATGCAAACTGCCCTGCACTCAGCCTTCAATGACCTTTAGATGTCCTTGGGGCGATGAAGAGAGCTGAATGAATAATAACCCCTAGGATCACTATCATCATTCATGTTTATACTCATCAGTTACTTAAAAAGATATATGTAGAAGATCTACAAATCTCTGTCCATCTATTTGATAAAGTTAATTGAGGTATTAAAAATTGCAATGAACTAAAACTGCTTAGAAGTTTTATTTGATTAATCATTCTTGAGCTTTACATCATACATGGTGGCTAGCACTGTGGAGTGAGGGACTCTGTACTCAGAAGGAACTGTAAGCTGCTAACAAAGGAAAGACGAAGGTGGAGCAGGAATTGGCAGAGTGTTCATGGGGCCACTAGGATGAGATTCTGTTTTAAGAAACCAAACGGGGCTGGAGAGATGGCCTAGTGGTTAAGAGCGCCGACTGCTCTTGCAGAGGACCCAGGTTCTATCCCAGCACCCACATGGCGGCTGAGAACCATCTTTAACTCCAGTTCCAGGGGAATCCGACACCCTCTTCTGATCTCCGCAGCATTGCATGACACGGGTGCACAAACTTACATGCAGACAGTACATTCATACACATACAAGATAAATTAAAAAATTAAAAATTGAAGCCAAACAGATTTATATGAAAGAGTTCTCATTTTTGAAAATTTTGCCGCATTTGGCCACTACGTTGAGGATTGTGTAGAAACAAGTTTTTAGGGGACCACTGCTTCCCTTTACTACTATGCTCAAAAAGAATCAACACATTTCATTGTGCCTGTCCTGTGGTTTCTGTCCTTCACTCTGTTTTTTCCCTACATTATCTATCCTGTGTTTCCCATTAAACTTGTGAAATCCACAAAATGGTGATGATAGCAGTGTAGTTCCCAGATTTTTCCAAATTGCCTTCAAAACAGGAAGATGAAGCAACTCGAGAGATCGTGAATGCCACCATTCAAGTGGTTGGGGAAACTGAACTATTTACATAGCCTCTTATTTTGGTCTGGCTGTCTCCAGCTTTATCCTGCACCAATACAGGCAGAGAGAGGGCAGAGAAAACCTGAGCATCACTTCCAGAACATTCTTCCAAAGGCACACCTCTGAGCCTACTATTTTTTCAATGGTGTCTCACAGTCTGTGAAGTTAAATTCTTATTGCCAAGAATTACGTTTCCTTCTGCATCCCTCACAACCCACTCCTTTTTGCTTTTCCTTTGTTCAAAAGAAACCCAACTCTCTCCTGATTTCTGTTACCCTTGGTCCATTCTGTTATTCCAGAAAGACCTTCCCCCATCACTGCACATCGAAATGCTGCAACGATGACAAATGTGGAAGAAAGGCCATGTCCTTGAACTTCAAGTTGGCTGTGCATTCTTTTTCTTTCTATCTTCCTTTTTGTGCCTCTGGTAGAATCAAGTGCTTTGGACAGAGGTGGCCTCTCTACTGCTGAGTTAAATGATTCTGTGTGTGCCATGTACAACAGAATGTAGTTTAGCTTGTGTCATTGAGATGTGACACAAAACATTGGACTATCCATGGAGCAACATTTAAAACATTAAACCATCTTATAGACAAATTTCTAGAATGAATTACAAATGTCTGTGCTTCTTAACCAGATTTAAGTGGACATAATTTGAAGCTTTTACTATGTAATTACTATAATTATCATTTATAAGTTTGTACTGTAACCCTGAGTTGTACACAGGACAGTTGTGAGTGCGGAGGCTTCCCCTTCTTTCCCTAAAGGACCTTACATAGCTGCACTGTTGTACCTTGGTTTCCTTTCTCCATTAGGCTCTCAGTTTCTACCGCAAGGTGCCTAGCTGCTGCCTTATTCATAAACACCAGTGTTGTGGCCTGCAGAGTAAAGAGACTGAGTTTTGTCCAATGTACAGATGCACCAAGTTCTTCAAAGGGATCATGTAGCTTTTAAATGAAACTTTCACAGACCAACCATACATACTTGCTTACAGAATTACATAATTGTTAGTTCATGTAGATTATATCCCAAACAAATAGAAGACTCATGAAGAAGTATGTGAAGGCTGGTTAGGAGCGGAATTGACTCCAGAACCTAGGTTCCCTAACTCTGACCCCAGGACTACCCTCCCCCCCTACAGGTTATTTTCAGGAAGTAGAAACCATTTTACTTGGCGTTATGCTTTCCTAGGTGTCCATCCATTCCCAGAAGCAGACCTGTGGATAAACATGGTTTGCTACATAAATGCTCACTATTATGGAGCTCCTCAGAATCTGCAATATTGAGCAGGGACATCCCTGCATAAATAAGGCTTTGAGAGGCCATTGCATGAAGCTGTGAAGGTTGGCAATGGAGACTCCAAGATGTTGGAGATGCCAGAGCTGTGAGACATCTGCCAAGGAGAGCTGTGTACAGGAGTGGTACCAGCCTAGGAGAGACATGTATGGTCCAGACAGTGACGTTAGAGGACCTGAGCCATCCAAGTCCTTTGGAATTAAAGTTCCAGACATCAGACATGAAGCTTCAAGATTTGGTTTCTGCTCTGCTTGGCTTTGGTCTTGTTTCAGTCCTCACTATGCCCCCATTCCTCCTTTTTGGAATAGGTATGTGTATTCTGTGCCATGATATGTTAGTATATAATTTGCTTTTTTATTTTATAGTTAAAAGGTCTCAAAAAAAAAAAGATTGCCTTGAGTATCAGAAGAGACTCTGGATACTGCTAAGACCATTAAAGACTATGGGGACTTCTAAAGTTGAACTAAATGCATTTTGCATTATGATGTGGCCATGAGCCTTTGGGGGCCAGGGAATGGAATGTGGTGGCTTGAATAAGGCGTCCCTGGTAGGCTGGAGTGTTTGAACACTTGGTCAGTTGGTGCTGCTGTTTTGGGAAAGTCATAAAATCCTTTGGAGATGCAGCCTTGGTGGAGGAGATGCAGCCTTGGTGGAGGAGTTGCATCCTTGCCAGAGGAGATGCAGCCTTGGTGGAGGAGATGCAGCCTTGGTGGAGGAGATGCAGCCTTGCCGGAGGAGATGCAGCCTTGCCGGAGGAGATGCAGCCTTGTGGAGGAGATGCAGCCTTGCCGGAGGAGATACAGCCTTGCTGGAGGAGACGCAGCCTTGGTGGAGGAGATGCAGCCTTGGTGGAGGAGTTGCAGCCTTGCCGGAGGAGATGCAGCCTTGCCAGAGGAGATGCAGCCTTGTGGAGGAGATGCAGCCTTGCCAGAGGAGATGCAGCCTTGCCAGAGGAGATGCAGCCTTGGTGGAGGAGATGCAGCCTTGCCAGAGGAGATGCAGCCTTGCTGGAGGAAGCACATCACTGGCAGTGGGCTTTGAGAGTTCATAGCCACTTCTCATTTCCAGTCTGTCTCTACTTCCTGTGCCTGCTTGAAGACGTAAGCTCTCAGCTTCCTGCACTGGCTGACTCCTGCTGGGCCTCCCTGCTTTAATGGACTCTAACCTGTCTGGAACTGTATGCATATACACTCCTCCCATAAGGAAAAAAAAGTCTACCTGTTTTGACCACGGACTGATTTTTAATGTGTTTAATAGGTTTCTAGTACATTTTCTAGGAATGGTTCAGCAAACATGTCTGCTCTTTTGTGCCATCCAGGGTCTTCTCTCTGCTCTCACTGGATTTGGTTCAAGGAAAGAGCATCGGTGGTGTGGTGGTTTGAATGAGACTGTCCCTCAGAGGCTTCAGGTATTCAGACATCTTGTCCCCAGTTGGTATGCTGTTTGGGGAGATTTTAGGTGTGGCCATCCTGGAGGAAGTACATCACTGGGGGTGGGCTTAGAGAGTTTAACAAGCCTTGCTAGTCTCCAGAGGCTCTCTCTGGCTTTTTGTGCTCATTGGAAGATTTGAACCTCAGCTTTCTGCTCCAGCCCCGGCCACCGTGCCTCCCACCACAATGGACTCTAATTCCCTGGAAGCATCAATCATAAGCTCAAATAAACTCTTCCTTTTATAAGTTCCCTTGCTCATGGTGGTTTATCACAGCAACAGAAAAACAACTAATACAAGTGGCATTTGCTGTTTGTACATGAGTGTAGAGAGCAGCCTTTCCTTTCCTGCAGAGCCAGAGGCACATGCTCCCATCAGGAGCATTGCAGAGTCCTCTGCACCTCTACACCCCTCTTCTACCCAACCCTGAGACCAGAACTTTCACAGGGAAGTTTCTGGTCAAGGAACAAGGAAAAGGTCTCAGGAGTGTGAAGGCTGCTGCAAGCTGGTCAGATCTGACTTGGCCCTGTGCCTGCTAGGGAACAGACTTCCCTCCACTGAGGCCTATTCAACTACAGTACCTCTGACATCACCATGTTCAGGCCATGTCACATTGCCCTGGGTCCTGATGTTCTGGAAGGTCAGTGTTAGGTGTCAGCCAGAAATGTTGATGCTCCCTAGCATTCCCTGGGTACCTAGCCTTTAGAGTGGCTGAGAGCATGGTCCCTAGTCATCTATGTGGGTCTTTAAGAATGGCCATGTCCCCCACCCACAAAGCTCTTGGCCACTTGGGATGCTGCTGGTGGGAATGGTGAGGGGAGTGCCTGGCCAGAGCTCCTGGTGCATTAGGCTTCTCTAGAGGAATAGAACTGGTATAATGAATGTATATTATGAAAGAAGAGTCATGCCAGGCGTGGTGGCACACGCCTTTAATCCTAGCACTTGGGAGGCAGAGGCAGGTGGATCTCTGTGAGTACAAGGCCAGCCTGGTCTACAGAGTGAGTTCCAGGCCAGCTGGGGCTAAAAATGGAGACCCTGTCTCAAAAATACAAAAAAAAAAAAAAAGTTTGCCCTTGGACCTCCCTACATCTGTACTGCCGCCAGAAAGTGTCACCTGCTCAGGAGCTGGTCTCCCTCCTTAGCCAATCAATCCTTGGAGATGATGTCACAGGCTGTGCAGAAGCAGGTTTCTTGGTTGACTTCAGATTAAATCAAGTTGACACTCAAGATTAACCATTACACAAACTCAGGGTCTTATGCGTAGAAAGATACACCAGCAGCCTTCTGAGTCTTGAGCCTCCCAATAAGCCCTGGAGAGAGCCAGCCTGGTTCCCAGCCAGAGGCTGCAGCCTATGCAAGTTGAGAGACCCAGGGTGAGCCTCCTTTGGGAGGCCTTCCTGCCTGAGAGTGCTCCCTAACCCCTCTACTCTGGGTTTTGATGCCTGGTTCACTGTCAGTGCAGACCTCATTCCTCCTTCTCAGGATTAGTCCACTGCCTGCTGGACAATGCTGCTTTGTTCCCCTGCTTGACCGAAGGCCCAGGAAAGCGATGGGGAGGTCCAGAGTAGCTTCCAAAGCCTTTCCACAGAGCAGCAGAACAGACGGTTTGAGCGACTTCGATAAGCTTCCTAAGGGAATGACGTCTTTGGGTGGGACTGCATCTTGGGAAATGTTTTAATAGGTTCATGTAAAGCAAACTCAATGCTATCGAAATTCCTATGCAGGTAATCGTAAAGCCTCAGGGTCTTTTTTTCTTCCTCACTTGCAGTTTTAGTCTAGGATTTTTTTCTCTAATTGCCTCTTCTCGCTTGTTCAAAGGCCAGAGAGTACTGGAGATGTATGACACAGATGCCATTGAGCACCTCTTTGTTTTTATTTCTTCTGGGCTCCACAAAGAAAAGACCCCCTAAAAATTAAATAAATAAATAAATAAATAAAAATAAAAAGGGGGCTGGAGAGATGGCTCAGCGGTTAAAAGCACCAACTGCTCTTGCAGAGGACTGGGGTTTGATTCACAGCACCCACATGGCAGCTAAGAACCATCTTTAACCATCTTTAACTTTAATTCCAGGGGAATCTGACGCTCTCTTCTGACCTCTATGGCATTGGACAACACAGGTGCACCAACGTACATTCAGACAGTACACACACACACACACACACACACACACACACACGCGCGCGCGCACACACAAGAAAAGACCCCTGGGATTGTCTTTTGATGAACAAAAAAATGTTCATCCTCAGTGTCACCTTTAAGTTGAGGGGCAGAGAAAAAGAAAAAAGATATTTGCTAAATGCCATGTACATACCAGGCTGGCAAGTATATACTGTGGCTGTTCTAAACACCTAACCACACAGAATTTACTCAGTGTCCCCAGGGAGGTGCTTTTGTGTTCATTTTACAGATAGGTGAACTGAGGTTCTGGCATGTGAAAAGAAAGGACCAAAGAGAGGCTAAGCAACAAGAAAGCATGTGGTTGGGACCAAAGCTGTCTAGAGTCTGCACATTCAAGTTCAAATACCTGAGACTTAGTGTAAAATGATCAAGCTTAACTGGAGATCAGAAAATACTGTAAGAGAAAGGGCCTGTCCCTCTTCCTTCACATTTGCTTGCTGTCACACTGGGGTTCAAGAAGACTCTAGTGATACACTACCAATGAAGGACACATTTCATAAGTTACCTACTCTGTATGGTGGAGCTTTGAAAAATACTCAGCAAATTATAGAATTTAAGGAGTGTGCAAAAAGCCTTACTGCTTGAGATGAAGTCTTTTCTAGAGCTTGAATTGGATACTACTTTTTTTTTTTTTTTTGAGACAGGATCTCCCTATAGCCCCAGCTGGCATGGAACTCACTATGTAGACCAAGCTGGCCTTGAACTCACTCACAGAGATCTGCCTGCCTCTGCCTCTCAAATGCTGGGATTAAAGATATATGCCACCACACCTGGCTTACCATTATTACTCTTTAATAGTAGCCATACTCTGTGGGTGTTTGTGTGTCTCTAAGTGTATGAGTGTGTATCACTGTGTGTGAACATGTGTGTGTGTGTGTGAGAGAGAGAGAGAGAGAGAGAGAGAGAGAGAGAGAGAGAGAGAGAGGTTTGGTGTGTGTGCAGTGGAGAGCTAAGGCAGGAAGAAGTGGAAAGTCAAAGTTCAGGAGCTAGAAACCAGTGCTGGGCTCGAGGAGTTTTCACACATACCTTCCACAGAGGATGTCTTTCTTGGGGAGGGGAGGGTATGTCCTGCCTTGTCTGTTCACCCCCTCCTGACTTGTAGGTGCTTTAGGTAGAAACTTGTTAACAGACTAACATTCTTGCAATTCTCCAGCCCTCTGTCAGCTTTATGTTTAACCAATGGCAGATTTCTCTTTGTTAAAACTAAGAGCCTATAGTGTTCTGAAATGGATTCCAGTGCCTGAGCTCACTGTCAATTAGACTTGTAACTTTGGTCAAGGCACTTTCCCTCTCTAAACCTCATTCATTCATGTTCACTGTGCTCTGATGCATCCAAGGCTGATCTGGAAGCAAGTTATATGACTTAGGGTCTCTAAGTAACTCTCAGCCTTACTGAGACTCTGGAATCTCAACAAAGAAGGGTAGTCCTTAAAATTCATGGCAACCATCAAGGATGCTTGGTGTTGACTGCTCAGCACACTTGTACTGAAGCATTCCACTGAGTAGAGCCTTGTAGAAGAGTTGGCTAGCCCAAGACCACTGCCACAGTGTAGGGGTAAGCACAGATCCACAATGGCAGTAAACCCCAAACAGGTTTCCAGGTCTGTAAAGTAAGAGATTAGATTGAGCAGAAGTCAGTCAATTACAGCCCAGGTCTGCATTGTGATCTGCCAGGTTTTTTTTTTTTGTTTTGTTTTTTGTTTTTGTTATTTTTTGCTAATGTTTTATTGAAGCTCTGTGCATTTCATACAAATCAAATTACATTACAAATCAAATCTAGACCCGTGCCCCCTCCCTGCCCCCCCAACCCACCAAAGCTCATGCATTCTGCCAAACATAGTTTTCATCTTTTTCTCAGTTTCTCTCAAAATTCTCAATGCAGAAGTTTACTATTTCTTGTAGAAGTTCACCATTTCAGTCAGTTCTTTGACATAATCTTTTCTGTTGTGGTTGTTGTTGTTATTCCTTCCAATATGCATCACTCCAAAATATGCACATATGCATGCCACATATATCATAGATTTTAGCATCTTCAGCTTATGATTTTTTTTATTAGGCTGAAAGATGTCATGTTTGAAGTTTCCTCCTTGGCAAGCCCAAACCACCGTCAGTTCTGTCCTTGTGTTCCACACTGGGGTTTTCCCTTCCCATGGTCACCAAATGAGGTCCAGTAAGCAGCGCATCCTGTCTTGATCTTCCTGTACTGGTTTTCATGTTACAGCCTGGGTAGTCCAACAATGGCAGTCTGTACTCTGAAGAAGTAGAAACCCCAGTAGTAGCTCAGACTACAAGTTGGGTGTATCAGTGGTCCCCATTTGGCACTGAAGATTTGGAGGATTCTTGGAGATAGTCTTCAGTCCATATTGGAAGGTTGAAAAACTCTATTTTCTCACGTCTTTGAAGGATGGTAAAAGCAGTGGCAGTCATAGGGTAGCTGCACTTGCCAGTAAAACAGGCAAAACAACTGCGCTCTTTTGTCTTTTTACTAAGATCTCAAGTTTTATACCTGAAGTACAATTTCTCAGGCCTTACTATTTATTTATTTCTGGTTATACTTTCGTTTTGGATGTGTAAGTCCACACAGTTAGCTCAGATTAACCAAGGTTTTTGTTTTCTCAAGGTCAGTTGAGGATCTGGTCCTTAAGGGTCACTCAGGTTTTTGAGGGAGGAGGGAGCCCCTGGCTCCTTTTGGCTTTTCAATAACCAATTCCATCCACTTGAGGACAAAGTCAGGTCTTGCTAGACCAGGCTTCCCCTTTTTTTAAATTTTTTTTATTTATTATTTTTTTTTATGTGTATGAGTGTACTGTGTGCATGTAGGTTGGTGCACCCGTGTTGTGCAATGCCGTGGAGGTCAGAAGAGGGCGTCACATTCCCCTGGAACTAGAGTTAAGATGGTCCTTAGCTGCCATGTGGGTGCTGGGAATCTAATCTGGGTCCTCTGCAAGAGCAGTTGGCAATCTTAACTGCTGAGCCATCTCTCCAGCCCCTAGACTTCCCTTTTTGAAGCATGAGCAGACTTTCCTCTTTATTGACTAGACACTGGCTGAACTCCCATTAGTGGATCTCCAAGACCTCCCTGCACAAGAAGACTGGTGTCTGCCATTGTTTTGTAAGCAAAGGTTTACTGAAGGTTCTCACCATTTGCGGTTCCAGTGGAAGAGCATCAGAGATTGCATGACCCCCAAACCTACCAACTTTCTTCTCTGCCATTTTACCGAAAAACTTGCTGACTTCTCAGTGAAGATAGTTTCTCATTTTCCTTCCATCACGAAGTGTGGATGATGTCCTAAATAGATGTCCTCACATTAAATAGATTTTCTGTGAAAAACTCAGCATAGTATCTTTGTGTCCTAAGGACACAAAGGACACAAATTGGGACTAGCGATAAAGCCCTCAAAATATAGGCTGGTTTCTGTCCTTTAGGGAAACTTTTTATTCTGTTCAAAAAGTTCTGCCAGGCGTGGTGGCGCACGCCTTTAGTCCTAGCACTCGGGAGGCAGAGGCAGGCGGATCTTTGTGAGTTCAAGGCCAGCCTGGTCTACAGAGTGAGTTCCGGGACAGCTGGGGCTGCAGGGAGACCCTGTCTCGAAAAGACCAAAAAAAAAAGTATTCATTTTATGTTTGTGGTGATGGCTTAATGTGTAAAGTTCTTGTTGTGCAAGCATTAGATCCCCAGTTCTGTGCCCCAAACCCATGTAAAAAAGCCAGGCATGGTGATATACATNAGCCCCTAACAATTAAATAAATAATAAACTAAACTAAAATAACATAAGGCGGGCTGGAGAGATGGCCAGTGTGTTACGGTTAAAAGCACCAACTGCTCTGCAGAGATGCTGGGTTTGATTCACAGCACCCACATGGCAGCTAAGAACATCTTTAACATCTTTAACTTTAATTCAGGGGAATTGACGCTCTCTCGACCTCTATGGCATTGGACAACACAGGTGCACCAACGTACATTCAGACAGTACCACCACACACACACACACACACACACACGCGCTGCGCGCACACACAGGAAAGGACCCCTGGGTTTGTCTTTGATGAAAAAAAAAATGTTATCCTCAAGTGTCACCTTTAAGTTGAGGGGCAGAGAAAAAGAAAAAAGATATTTGCTAAATGCCATGTACATACCAGGCTGGCAAGTATATACTGTGGCTGTTCTAAACACCTAACCACACAGAATTTACTCAGTGTCCCCAGGGAGGTGCTTTTGTGTTCATTTTACAGATAGGTGAACTGAGGTTCTGGCATGTGAAAAGAAAGGACCAAAGAGAGGCTAAGCAACAAGAAAGCATGTGGTTGGGACCAAAGCTGTCTAGAGTCTGCACATTCAAGTTCAAATACCTGAGACTTAGTGTAAAATGATCAAGCTTAACTGGAGATCAGAAAATACTGTAAGAGAAAGGGCCTGCCTCTTCCTTCACATTTGCTTGCTGTCACACTGGGGTTCAAGAAGACTCTAGTGATACACTACCAATGAAGGACACATTTCATAAGTTACCTACTCTGTATGGTGGAGCTTTGAAAAATACTCAGCAAATTATAGAATTTAAGGAGTGTGCAAAAAGCCTTACTGCTTGAGATGAAGTCTTTTTCTAGAGCTTGACTGTGATACTACCTTTTTTTTTTTTTTTGGGACATGATTCCCTATAGCCCCAGCTGGCCATGAACTCACTACTGAGACCAAGCTGGCCCTTGAACTCACCACAGAGATCTGGCCTGCTTGCCTCTAAATGCTGGGATTTAAAGATATATTGCCACCCAACACTGGCTTACATTATTACTCTTTAATAGTAAGCCATACTCTGTGGGTTTTGTGTGTCTCTAGTGTATGAGTGTGTATCACTGTGTGTGAACATTTTTTGTGTGTTGTGAGAGAGAGAGAGAGGAGAGAGAGAGAGATAGATTGAGAGAAGAGAGAGAGAGAGAGAGAGGTTTTTGGTGTGTGTGCAGTGGGAGCTAAGGCAGGAAGAAGTGGAAAGTCAAAGTTCAGGAGCTAGAAACCAGTGCTGGGCTCGAGGAGTTTCCACACTACCTTCACAGAGGATGTCTTTCTTGGGGAGGGGAGGGTATGTCCTGCCTTGTCTGTTCACCCCCTCCTGACTTGTAGGTGCTTTAGGTAGAAACTTGTTAACAGACTAACATTCTTGCAATTCTCCAGCCCTCTGTCAGCTTTATGTTTAACCAATGGCAGATTTCTCTTTGTTAAAACTAAGAGCCTATAGTGTTCTGAAATGGATTCCAGTGCCTGAGCTCACTGTCAATTAGACTTGTAACTTTGGTCAAGGCACTTTCCCTCTCTAAACCTCATTCATTCATGTTCACTGTGCTCTGATGCATCCAAGGCTGATCTGGAAGCAAGTTATATGACTTAGGGTCTCTAAGTAACTCTCAGCCTTACTGAGACTCTGGAATCTCAACAAAGAAGGGTAGTCCTTAAAATTCATGGCAACCATCAAGGATGCTTGGTGTTGACTGCTCAGCACACTTGTACTGAAGCATTCCACTGAGTAGAGCCTTGTAGAAGAGTTGGCTAGCCCAAGACCACTGCCACAGTGTAGGGGTAAGCACAGATCCACAATGGCAGTAAACCCCAAACAGGTTTCCAGGTCTGTAAAGTAAGAGATTAGATTGAGCAGAAGTCAGTCAATTACAGCCCAGGTCTGCATTGTGATCTGCAGGTTTTTTTTTTTTTTTTGTTTTGTTTTTTGTTTTTGTTATTTTGTTG
Organism: Rhizomys pruinosus; assembly: GCA_009823505.1. Classification (NCBI taxonomy): domain Eukaryota; kingdom Metazoa; phylum Chordata; class Mammalia; order Rodentia; family Spalacidae; genus Rhizomys; species Rhizomys pruinosus. The sequence goes on along the minus strand of VZQC01002390.1, from coordinate 1,042,323 downwards.
CTAACTGTTTTTATTGAAGCTCTGTGCATTTCATACAAATCAAATTACATACAAATCACAATCTAGACCCGTGCCCCTCCCTGCCCCCCCAACCCACCAAAGCTCATTCATTTGTGCCAAAAATAGTTTTTCATTCTTTTTTCAGTCTTTCTCATAAATTCTTCACTGCAGAAGTTTACTATTTCTTGTAGAAGTTCACCATTTCAGTCAGTTCTTTGACATAATCTTTTTGTTGTGGTTGTTGTTGTTATTCCTTCCAATAGCATCACTCCAAAATATGCACATATGTCATGCCACATATATCATAGATTTTCCATCTTCAGCTTATATTTTTTTATTAGCTGAAAGATGTCATGTTTGAAGTTTCCTCCTTGGCCAGCCCAAACCACCGTCAGTTCTGTCCTGTGCTTCCCACTGGGGTTTTCCCTTCCCATGGTCACCAATGAGGTCCAGTAAGCAGCCATCCTGTCTTGATCTTCCTGTACTGGTTTCATGTAAAGCCTGGGTTAGTCCAACAATGGCCGTCTGTACTCGAAGAAGGTGAACCCAGTAGTAGCTCAGACTACAAGTTGGGTGTATCAGTGGTCCCCATTTGGCACTGAAGATTTGGAGGATTCTTGGAGATAGTCTTCAGTCCATATTGGAAGGTTGAAGAAACTGTGACTTTTCTCACGTCTTTGAAGGATGGTAAAAGCAGTGGCAGTCAAGGGTAGCTGCACTTGCCATAAAACAGGCAAAACAACTGCGCTCTTTTTCTTTTTACTAAGATCTCAAGTTTTACCTGAAGTACAATTCTCGCTTACTATTTATTTCATTTCTGTTATACTTTCGTGTTTGGATGTTAAGCCCACCACAAGTTCTCAGATTAACCAAGGTTTTGTTTTTCTCAAGGTCAGTTGAGGATCTGGTCCTTAAGGGTCCACTCAGGTTTTTGAGGGAGGAGGGAGCCCTGGCTCCTTTTGGCTTTTCAATAAACCCTTCCATCCACTCGAGGACAAAGTTCAGGTCTTGCTAGACCAGGCTTCCCCTTTTTTTAAATTTTTTTTATTTATTATTTTTTTTTATGTGTATGAGTGTACTGTGTGATGTAGTTGGTGCACCGTGTTAGTGCAATGCCGTGGAGGTCAGAGGGGCATCGATTCCCCGGAACTGAGTTACGATGGTCCTTAGCTGCCATGTGGTGTGCTGGGAATCTAATCTGGGTTCCTCTGCAAGAAGTCAGTTGGCAATCTTAAATCTGAGCCATCTCTCCAGCCCAGACTTCCCTTTTGAAGCATGGAGCAGACTTTCCTCTTTATGATAGACATGGATGAACTCCCATTAGTGGATCTCCAAGACCTCCTGCCACAGGAAGACTGGTGTCTGCCATTGTTTTGTAAGCAAAGGTTTACTGAAGGTTCTCACCATTTGCGGTTCCAGTGGAAGAGCATCAGAGATTGCATGACCCCCAAACCTACCAACTTTCTTCTCTGCCATTTTACCGAAAAACTTGCTGACTTCTCAGTGAAAGATAGTTTCTCATTTTCCTTCCATCCACGAAGTGTGGATGATGTCCTAAATAGATGTCCTCACATTAAATAGATTTTCTGTGAAAAACTCAGCATAGTATCTTTGTGTCCTAAGGACACAAAGGACACAAATTGGGACTATCGATAAAGCCCTCAAAATATAGGCTGGTTTTGTCCTTTGAGGGAAAACTTTTATTCTGTTCAAAAAGGTTCTGCAGGCGTGGTGGCCACGCTCTTTAGTCCTAGCACTCGGGAGGCAGAGGCAGGGATCTTTGGTGAGTTCAAGGCCAGCTGGTCTACGAGTGAGTTCCGGGAACAGCTGGGGCTGCAGGGAGACCCTGTCTCGAAAAGACAAAAAAAAAAAAAAAAAAAAAAAAAAAAAAAAAAAAAAAAGTTCTGCTCCTTGCTGTAATAAAATTCACTGCAGTTTGTTGGTGAGCTTGCACTAAGAACTAAAAACACTGACAAAGCTGGGGAGATTCAGTGTGTAAAGAGCTTACTTAACAAGCATGAGGACCTGGGGTTGGATCCAGCATCCACAAAAGCTGGATGTGGTAGCACACCCATGGCCTCAGTCAACTGAGCTGAAACAGTGAGCTCTTGCTTCAGTAGAGATGCCGAGAGAAAGATACCTGAAATTGACCTCGGGCCTACACACACACACAGAGGCACATGCACACAATAAACATGCAACACACACATGCAACACACTCCCAACATCATAACACCAGGGACATGCACATAAACATGCAGCACACACACACACACACACACACGCACACACACACATATACACATACACCATTTCCCACTGAAGTTTCCAGGTAGCCACCATCTCAAAAGTATTGAGTGACAAACTGCCAGGTGTGGTGGTGCACGCCTTTAATCCTAGCACTCAGGAGACAGAGGCAGGCGGAGCTTTGTTGAGTTCAAGGCCAGCCTGGTACAGAGTGAGTTCCAGGATAGCTGGGGCTACAGGGAGACCTCGTCCTGGAAAACCCAAAAAGAAAAAAAAAAAAAAAAGAGTATTGAGTGATGTAAGTACTGGACACATGTAGTCTGAAGGGTCTATTTGGTCTGTCAGGCAAGCTAAGAAATCATGAATTTACTTTGCAGGACTCAGCTTTGAGCTAAGATTGCTGCATGAGAGGCTGTGCTTATAGCAGGCTCTGAGCAAGTCTCTGGAGGATCTGATGAAGCCTAGAGCAAGTAGAAAGATGGGTGGTGTGAGCCGGGGCCACAGTTCACTCAGCTTGGTCCCCTCCTCCTCTTGGAGCATCTTGATCTTTTCTTTATACCCTGAAAGCAACTCTGAGCCTCTAGAAATCAAATCTGCCTTTGAACCGTGGCTGCAGGCACTGCTGGCTCCAGCCCTTCGTTCCTGCTCTTCTCCTTTCCTGCTGGCTTTGTACCTCTCCTTTTTATCTCCATGGGCAGAAAGGCAGCACTGAGCTTCATACTCCTTGAACGTGGGCTTGGCCTTGTGACTAAATTTAGTGAAAAGTGTATGGGTAGTGACAGCTTGTCATCATCTGAAGTTGAAGATAATCATGTACAGGCTAGCCTGCATCTCAGAAGGGTGAGAGACATGGAGTAGCTAGAGCTGCCCCCAACAAACCAGCAAGCCTGCCATGAGAAACAGCTGCTTAAAGCTTAAAGTCTTAAAACTTAGTCATCAGTAAGCCCAGCCCACATCAACCACAGAGCCAAGACATGAGCAATGAGAACAGTGGTATCTGAAGCCACTGGGTGTGTGCTATTTGTTACATAGCGGAGCTAACTGATACCAAATTTTTAACAAGCCCTGGAAGGAGAGGTTTATCAGAAATCAAGAGATGTTTTAGATGAAGAGCTCAGGGAAAGTCTTCCTAACAGTGTTTAGAAACAAATTGTAACCATAGATGGAGACTTCCTTTGTGTGCAAAAGAAGAGAAAGAAGAAAGGAATGAGGGGAGAAAGGAAATAGGAAGGAAAGGAAGGAGGAAGGCAGGGAGGGAAAGAGGGCATACCACATTTGATTAAAAACAAACAAAAACCTTAAACCAGGAGTGGTGGCAGTGCCTATCTGTAGTCTCCGAAGTTGAAAGGTAGTGACAGGAGGATCCAAAGAATCAGAGTTCAAGGTCACCCCCTCCTTAACATTTAGAGAATTTAGAGAATTCATGGGCAGCCTGGGCTACATGAAACCCTGGCCCCTCACAAATTAATTCATTAATTAAAATAAAAACTGTTAGGTTCATTTTGAGGGGATACTTGGCTCAGAGAGGAGAAAATGTCAGGACTCCAATGAGAAGGAAGTCGGGTTTATTTCAAGCATGGCAGCTGGCCTGCCTGTGTTGGGATTAGGATGATCAGCAAGCAGAATGTCCCAAAGTGGCAGTTTTTATACCCAAGCACACAGGAAGTGGGCTTACAATGAAATGGGTGTGGGAAGGTAGGGGGATGGCGTAGGTGGATCTGTGGCTGGTATCAGTAGAAGGTTCTTGAGATAAACTGAGGCTTGTGACTGTTATCAGTAGGAGCATGATTGAAGCAACTTTCTGGGAACTTCTACCTCAGTTGGCTTCCTGGAAAATTCCCAACTTAGGTGGGTTTATGACCTTACAAAAATTGTCATTTCTTGTATTTTCTTAACTAGATGTTGGCAATTTGTGTATGAAATACACAAAGCATCAATAAAAAAAAAAAGAAGTGAAAAAGGAAAGGGAACATTCAACCAATCAACAGGAAAGGATGGGAGAAAGCCTCAGAAGCAGAATGGATGAAGAAGAAAATAGAATATCAGACCTATGGGATAACACAGAACAACTAAAATGCTCAAGTGAAGATTATGAAAAAAATTAAAAAAAAAAAACCAAGAGTGGAATAACCAGGAAATGTGGCATACTATGAAAAGACCAAATCTCTGCATCATAGGGATAGAGGAAGGAGAAGAATCCCAAGACAATGGTATTGATCAGATCTTTGATGATATAATAGAAGAAAATTTTCCCAAACTGAAAAAAGACAAACCTATACAAATACAAGAAGCACATAGAACACCAATAGATAAGATCAGAAAAGAAAGTCCCCACACCATATCATAGTTAAAATGCTAGATGCTCAAAACAAAGACAAAATACTGAAAGCCACAAGAGAAAAACGACAAATTACATATAAGGGGAAACCCATCAGAATTACAGCTGACTTCTCAGTGCAAACTATGAATGCCAGAAGAACATGGTATTCCCAGAGCTAAATGACTTTAGATGCCAACCCAGATTACTATACCCAACAAAAATGTCAATTATAGTTGAAGGAGAAAAAAAAAATGTTTCATGACATAAACAAAATGAAGTAATATATGTCAAAAACCCCAACACTTCAGAAAATACTCAAAGCAATTCAAAGAACAGAGGAAAGGATCAACTATCCCCAAGCAACTAAAGAGAGAAACTAATAAAAACATAGCAGCATAAATACAAACCTAGACCAAGAATGCAAACAAAAAATAAGTTGAAAGGAAGCAACATACATCTCTCAATAATAACCTTAAATATTAATGGTCTAGACTCCCCAGTCAAAAGATATAGACTGGGAGAATGGATTAGGGAACAGAATCCATCTATGTGCTGTTGACAAGAAACCCATCTCACCCTCAAGGACAGACACCAACTTAAAGTGAAAGGATGGAAAAAAATATTCCAAGCATATAGTACCAAAAAGCAAGCAGGAGTTGCTATTCTAATACCAGACAAAATAGACTTCAAAGTAAAACTAATCAGAAGAGACAAAGAGGGCCACTACATACTTATCAAAGGAACAATTAACTGTGAAGATTTCACAATCATAAATATATACACACCAAACTCCAGCGCACTGAACTTTAGAAACACTACAGGACTTCAAGGCACAGATTGATCCCAGCACACTAATAGTGGGGGATCTCAATACCCCACTGAGCCTATTAGATAGGTCAATTGGACAAAGAATAAACAGAATGACATCAGAACTGAACAATACAATATACCAAATGGACCTCACAGATATCTACTGAATATTCCATGCAAACTCCAGAGAATGTACTTTCTACTCAGCACCCCATAGAACATTCTCCAAAATCGACCTCATACTGGGAGACAGAAAACACCTCTACAAATACAAATGCATTGAAATAATTTCATGCATTATATCAGACCACAGTGCAATAAAGCTCAATATGAACATGGCAATAAGCCTGACTACCTACAAGAACACATAGAGACTAAACAACACAATCCTGAATAATGGGTCAGGGAAGAAATAAAGAATGAAATAAAAGCATTCCTGGAACTAAACGAAAATGACAATACAACACAACAAAACCTGTAGGATACATTAAAATCAGTCCTAAGAGAGAAATTTATAGACCTAAGTGCCCACATTATAAACAAGATAAAAACTGCAGATAAAAACACTTGAGAGACAACAACAAATGAACCCTAAACCCAACAGACAGGAAGAAATAACAAAAATCAGAGCAGAAATCAATGAAATAGAAACAAAGAAAACAATACAAAAAAAATCAATGAATCCAAAAGCTGCTTCTTTGAAAATATAAACAAAATACACAGACCTCTAGCCCAGTTAACCAAAAGAAACAAAAGCAACTCCAAATCAATAGCATTTGTGATGAAAGGGGAAACATCACAACAAAGAAAAGGTCCAGACAATCATACGAGAATACTTTAAAAACCTATACTCTACTAAATTTGAAAACCTAAGAGAAATGGATGAATATCTGAAATCCTGGGAACCAACAACACTTAACCAAGAAGTTTAAACAGACCCATGACATCTGAGGATATTGAAGACATAATAAAAAACCTCTCAACTAAAAAATGCCCAGGCCCAGATGGTTTCACAGCAGAATTCTATAAAACATTTACAAAGGTCCTACAACCATTACTACTCAAACTATTCAGAAGGATACGAACAGAGAGTAATCTGCCAAACTCCTTCTATGAAGCCAGAATCACTCTAATATCAAAACCAGGCAAAGACACAACCAAAAATGGAAACTGTAGACCCATCTCATTAATGAACACAGATGCAAAAATTCTAAACAAAATACTTGCAAATCACATACAGACCCACATCAAAAAGATCATCCATCATGACCCAGTTGGATTCACACCAGAGATAAAGGGATGGTTCGACATATGTAAATCAATAAATATCATAAAACACATAAATGGACTGAAAGACAAAACCACACAATCTCAATTGAAAAAAGCCTTTGACAAAATACAGCATCCCTTCATGTTTAAAGTTCTAGAGGGAATTGGACTGAAGGGAACATTCCTCAACATAATCAAAGCCATATACAACAAACCCACAGCCAACATCATCCTAAATGGAGAAAAATTAGAACCATTCCCCTTAAAGGTGGGAACCCAGCAAGGCTGCTCCCTATCACTCTCCTCTTCAATATAGTGCTTGAAGTGTTAGCTAGGGTAATAAGGCAAGAAAGGGAAATTAAAAGAGTACTAATTGGAAAAGAGGAAGTCAAACTATCCCCTTTTGCAGATGATATGATAGTTTACCTGAGGTATGCTAAAAGCTCCACCAGAAAACTCCTAGAAACAATTAAGAGTTTTAGTAAAGTGTCAGGATACAAAATTAACATAGAAAAATCAGTAGTTTTTCTTTACACCAACAACAAGCAACTGAAGAAGGAATATAAGCAGTCCTTCCCATTCACAATAGCCTAAAAAATACCTGGGGGCAAACCTAAACAAAGACACCAAAGATCTCTACAACAAAAATTTAAACCCCTGAAGAAGGAGATTGAAGACATCAAAAGATGGAAAAACCTCCCATGCTCATGGATTGGAAAAATTAATATAGAAAAAATGTCCATTCTACCCAAATTAATATACAGATTCAATGCAATCCCAATTAAAATCCCCATGAGTTTCTTCACAGACTTGGAAAAATATCCTTAAATTCATATGGAAAAACAAAGACCCTGAATAGCTAAAGTAACCCTGAGTGAAAAATGCAATACAGGGGGAATCATCTTCCCAGACCTCAAGCTATACTACAAGGTTATAGTCATAAAGATAGCCTGGTACTAGCACAAAAACAGACCCACTGACCAATGGAACAAAATTGAAGATCCAAACTTGAGCTCATACAATTTCAGCCACCTCATATAAAAGGGCCCAAAAAGCTCATCACCATATGTAGAAGAACAAAATTAAATCCCTACCTCTCAGCCTGTATAAAAATAAACTCCAAATGGATCAAAGACCTCAATGTGAAATCTGAAACTCTGAAGGTGATAGAAGAAAAAGTTGGCAGCAACCTACAAGAAACAGGCATAAGAAAAGACTTTCTAAATCAGATAGCAGCTGCACAGGAAATAAGGTTGACAGTTGATAAGTGGGACTGCAGTAAACCCAAAAGCTTCTGTACAACAAAAGAAACAATCAAGGAAGTGAAAAGAAAACCCACAGAGTGGGAGTAAACTTTCACCACTGATACATCTGACAGAGCATTAACTTCCAGAATATACAAACTCCTCAAAAAACAAAGAAGTAAGAAAACAAATGACTCACTCAAAAGATGGAATAAAGAGCTGAACAGAGACTTCACCAGTGAGGAAGTAAAGATGACTGAAAAAATCTCAAAAAGTGTTCAACATCGTTAATAATTAAGGAAATGCAAACTTAAACCACTCTAAGATGTCATCTCACTCTAATAAGACTGGCTAAGATTAAGAAAACAAAAGGCACCAAATGCTGGAGAGGTTGTGGGGAAAGGGGAACACTCATCCACTGCTGGTGGGAATGTAAACTCATACAACCACTGCGGAAAGCAGTGTGGAGAACCCTTAAAAGACTCAAAATGAACCTACCACTTGACCCAGCCATACCAATCTCATCCTACTGCAAAGATACATGCACATCTATGTTTATTGTAGCCCTCTTCACAATAGCAAGAAGCTGGAAGCAACCCAGGTATCCCTCAACCAACAAGTGGATAACAAAAATGTGGTACATCTACACAATGGAGTTCTATGCAGCAGTAAAGAAAGATGACAGCATGAACTTTGCAGGTAAATGGATGGAACTCAAAGCCATTATGCTAAGTGAAGTAACACAGTCCCAAAGAAACAAACTGGGAATGGTTTCCCTCATTTGTGGATGCTAGCACCAAATTCCCTAATTGAAAGACAAACTGAGCAATGTTATTGTTATATCTCTTCCTATCTGAAAGCAACTGTGATGTTATAAGGTGAATCTCTTAATGAGCCCTAGAGTTAACTTACCACATACTTTTGGCCATGATAATTAATGTATATGGGTGAAAATTATATATTCATATTTTAGAGTAATATAAAATTAAAGGGAAAAGATGTGAACTTCTAAACATATATCAGAGTTACCATACAGTTTATTACTGGAGGACATAACTCGATGACGTTCATATAGGCATATTGGAGCAATACAATGGGGAAGGAACCACAACAACATAGGGACTGGGTCAAAGAATGGACTGATAGTTAAATTCAATAGACCTTTAAAATAGACCTTTACAGAGAAAAACTAAAAAGACTGAGAGAAAGATGAAAGACATGTATGGCAGAATGCATGATCTGGGGTGGGGTGGGGGGGAAGGGAAGGGGGAATGTGTCTAAATGGAACTGAGAAATGATGTCTGAAATACACAAAACATCAATGAAAGTATTATTTTTTAAAAAAGAAAATGATTCACCTAAGAATACAAGTTTTAAATAGCTTTTCCTTGATACATGAAAAAATCAAGAAAACATGGACTTGAATGATAAGAAATTAGGTCCAGGATAAAACATTTTTCACGGAATGATCCAGAATATGTTTTGAAAGCATCTTCCTTTCTCCTTTTTATCTCTAAGCAGAATCAACATTCCGGCCCTCTGTGTTCAAAGCACCTTTTCCTCCTGCTCCAGCGGAGCTTGGAGCACCGGCTACAGCACCTGCTTATGCTCTATTCAGTAGTGGCCTCCTGAATCAGGGTGAGCAAGCTTTCTGAAAGAAAGCTGCACAAGCGAAGTCCCTCTCTGGTTTACCACAGCAAGGCCTTTGGGCAGAGTCTGGACACAGCCAAAACACACCAGCCCCAGCCTCTTTTTAGTACTAAAGTGACTCCCCAAAATGGTAGGATGCTCCCTCTCCTTATGTACAGAGAAGAGTGCAGAGCTGGGATGTGGTGAGGCTAGGGTGTTTGTTGTGCTCTGGACACTGGCCATGTATTGGTTGGTAAGCTAGAGACAAGAGCATCTGGCCACAGCCACGTGAAGCAGTGAGATCTCTTCTTGGCGCTTAGTCTTCACCTGCCCCACATGGTCACATTCATTCTCTTTGGGTCGGGTGGGAAGGCTTCCTGAGACTGCGGACAGTGGGAAGTAAGCAGGCTTCCTTGGACGCTGGCAGGTTATTGTGCCACCAGGATACTTGGAGGTTCTCCTGCCTTCTCTGAATGCCTCCCTGGTGGTCTCGGAGAGTCCTCCCCAGGCCTGGTTTCTCATGGGTATTTTAATGATGCTTTCAGATCACCAGAAAAATGGCCATAGGACGCATCAGCAGTTAGGCCCTGGGGTCTAGCCATGGGGTTGCCTATGCTTAAACCTGGGGTTGGCAGGGGACAGATGGGACAAGCACAAGAAAGACAAGTGGCTGAATGTGTCTCCAGGTCCAGCTCTCATGGTTTCAACTCTACATTGATGAATCAGTATCTTTAACATCATTTAACATGGTCCTAACCACTATCATGTCAACCTCTGGCCTCTGAACAATGGTTAAAAATGTATCATTTTTGAAGTTCAGGATCAGGCTGCAATACCTTCCCCTGTCTGGATCACATCCCTCCACCCTCATCCTTGACTGTGCTCCTATTCAGCATGTGCCTTTTTCAACTGCTGGTTGGAATGAGAGCATGTATTGCTGCCCCAGCATTCAGCTAACTACAGGAAAGGCCCTGCCCATTAGGCTGCACTGCTAGCCTTGGGTGCTCTCTAGACCCTTCACACTGGCAGATATCTGTTCATAGTGAGTGTCTAGGGCTGTGAAGGGTATAATATTACAGAAAGCGTTTAGCCTGGCTTCTCCTTGGATTACTTCCTGCTCCCACTGCCCACTGGTGACCTCGGGTCACTGGGGTACATATTTCTGTGCCTCTCTGTACATTTGTTGGTGGCCAAGAATCCATACTTCCACGGTTCACGAAGCCATCCCTGCTCACTCTAACACTGTTCCTTTTTTCCCTAAAGCCCAAGATAGCTAGGGCTATTAGTTTCTTGCTTCTGAACCAGCTTCCCTCCCGATTGCAGATAAGATATCAGATGGCAATATTGTCCTTTGAAGGCCTGATCGGGGCGAAGGCTTTATTTTCAAAGTGGGTCAGTCCCATAGCTGGCAAAGTGAGGCTTGCCATTTCGAATTCCTCCCTATATGGCCCTCTCTGCAGGGCTGCTTGAGCGTCCTCACAACATGGTATCCGGTGAATGAACTAAAGTAAGGAATCCCAGAGTGCAAAGGTAAGGCGGCAGAGACTTCATGATCAGTCCTCAGAAGTCACACTCTTCGGACCCTCAGTGTCCAATTGGTCAGTCATCCCTACTCCATGTGAAAGGAGTTACACAGGAGCAAGTGACAGGAAACAAGAGTCATTGCAGGCTCCTGGAGGCTGGCTCTGGCACTCAGGTATGAGATCCTTGCTTCTTGGAAGAATTTTTGCAGCTACATTATGGGCACTACTGAAAATGCTTCCCTGTACCCGTTCACTCAAACTTTCCAACAACTCTGAGGTAGGGACCATTGTCTTCATGTAGATGGGAACACTGAGGGGCCAAGAGTTTCAGTGACTTGTCCTTATGACTAGGCAGAAGCCAGTCAATCAGAAGAAGGAAGTCTATGACTGAAATCCAGATAGTCTTATCTTTGGAAGCCTTTGTCAAACACAGCATTGTTTGGCCTTTAAGTCCATTACATTCCACTCCTCTGGCTGCTCTACGATTGTTTGTGGGAGTAAGAAAGGAAATGTCAAAGATAAAAGGAGCCAGTGTGGTGGAGATGGCTTATTTGCTACTAAGAATAGTGTGTTCCAGAGTCTGGCAGCTCCTGTTGTACTGGAGAGACCACGGGTACACGGAGCGCCTGTAGCTCCTGCTTCCCATTGCTGCTGGGCATACCCTCAGAATGGCTCTGACCACCCCATGAATGTCACAACCGTGCTTTCTCAGGTGTCTTCACACCTCTCTGGGAAAGAATACAATTAACTTTAAGTCACCTGTGAGAGCCAGTCTATTTCCAGCCGCCTGCTCTCTGCCACCAGGGAGAACAGGCAAACAGCTTCTACTTGTTGAGTGCTGGGCAGTAGATGATAAGTGAGAATCCAACCTGCTTAGAAGGATCTACCGCCTGTGTTTGATCCCAGGGTGATGTCAACTGGCATCAGGAAAAAGGAAGTGGATTTCCAAAGAGCAATTATACTTCCTTCTGTGGCCCCTGAAGTGGAGCTGGGCTGGGGTGGGCCAGCTGGAGATGGACATAGTTGAGGCTCTGTATGTGGCCACCTGCGGGTCAGCCCACCTCTTCCCAGGAACTTTGGTGGTTCAGAAGAGGCAACATGCCAACCTCCAAGGGAAAGCACCAAGGATTGTCACAAAGTATAAAATGTGACTCAGAGCAGGATGCGGGTGTGGGGAGGAGAGCTGGAGGGTAGGGAGTGAGCCAGCTGCCTTTTTTGTTGTTGCTCTAGCTTCCTAACCCTTCTCTTCTTTTTTTTTTTTTTTTTTTTTTTGGCTCAGGAGTTGGTGGAACATGTGGCTCACAGCTGACTCCTGCAGGCTCTCAGATAAACGATGAGAAGACAGGTGACACCTGGGCACTTTTTTCCCATTCCGTGTGGATAAGGGATGGGCCAGATGGCCCCGCTCCTCCACCCTCTTTCACTCACTTTCCAACAGGAAGAGAAAGGAGGAGAGAGGAAAGGACACTAGGATTGTCTGTTCAGAGACAGGAAGCAGTGTGTAAGCAAGCAGGCTCTGGTAAGTGGATGCATATGGGCAAGGCACTGAGACTCTCTTTTCTTAGTCTTTGCTGAGGTCTGATCTAGACTCCTTGAAGGTCTGATAACAGGTGACATTATACAGAACTGTGCTGAGCCAGGTGCTCTTCTAAGGGCATTCCATGGCTATCCTTTGAAAGGAGTGTAAGTCCCATTTTACAGACAGGGAGGCTGAGGCACTGAGAGATTAACCTCTCCTGATCTATTCAGCTGTGTAAATGCAAATCCAGGAGCACAGATCTGGAGCCCACATCCAGAACTACCTCTCTCCACTGGTTTTCAGAACAGAAGAATCCATGAGTCATCTTGTCCAGTGTTTCCCAAATATCCCTCCTAGTCATCTTCATCATTTTAACTTTTCCTTCTCAACAATTGACTGTGTTAATTATGTCTATGTTTTTCCAAACAGATCTTGATACTCTTACTAAAAGATAAAAAAATTAACATTTACTGTAAATAATAAGGAACTGTAAAATCGAACTCACTGAAAATAATGTTACATTTTTTGCTGAGTGCCGCTGACTACGTATGCCATAGAAGTCTGACCCCTGGAGTACTGCATGAGAGAACAGACAAGAGAGGCCCTCTCAGTGTTTTGTGTTTCCAGCCTCTAAACCACTTTTGCTTGCTTCCTATACTCCGAGAAACTGTTGAAGTGAGAATGTTCTCACTATGGAGGCTTCGAGAGGGGAACCATTGTGCTGGAGAGCATGTTGGTGACCATGTCGAGACCAACACTCAGGATCCCAGCTCCTGAGCATTGTTGCCCACCTTCATTTCTAGGTATGTTTTCAAACATGCCTCAACTATTAGGCATTCTTGGAAATCTCCACTATGGCCCTGCCACCTGCTCATGCCCCATGGTTCACGTATTTCCGTGGCACTTCCAAGTGTCTGCTGTCCTAGCTATCATTGTCCTTTATGAGTAGAACCCCTGGCTGTGTGTGATGGAGGGGAAGTGTACAGAGCTGAGAATCATCTAGACCTAGTGGAGTCTGCTGCTCCTCGTGATGAGTGTTTCACTACTTTCGATCTCCCAACCTCTCTGTAAATGGAGGCTAACCGCATGTTCTCTGTGAACTTCAGAGAGTCGCTGTTAGAATCCAAGTGAGGTAATGGCTTTGAAAGTGCTCTGGTGAAGCTGGGCGTGGTGGCGCACGCCTTTAATCCTAGCACTTGGGAGGCAGAGACAGGCGGATCTTTGTGAGTTCAAGGCCAGCCTGGTCTACAAGGTGAGTTTCAGGACAGCTGGGGCTACAGGGAGACCCCGTCTCGAAAAATGACGCTAAAAAAAAATTAAAAAAAAAAAAAAAAGAAAGTGCTCTGGTGAAGATGCTGCTCCAACCGCACGAGCCTGTCTTCATTCTAGCACTCACTTCTCTGGCATCTACAAGGGATGGGAATCGTGAAGGGAGGGGAAAGGCATTTGAATCAACAAAACAGAACTCTCCAAGCTGACTCATGCCTTCACGGGACGTCCACTTACCCACTGTGCTGTGTGCCGGGTGCTAGCTGGACATGAAAGAATCTAGCTATGAAACCATGTGGCCTCTAGTGTAAAGAGATTCACAGTGTAAAAGACAAATGGTGCTTTAAAGTGATGTGCTCCCCACAGTGCACACACCCCCCCCAGAACATCAGGCCTACTTGGATCCCAAAAATCCAACAGGTCCTATCATCTGTTTTCCTTAATCTTCTGACTTCGCAATGAACAGATGAGAAGGAGGGAGTGGCTATTTCTGGGACAGAGCAAATGTATCCTGATGAAGAAGACAGACTAACTGACTCGGAGGAAAAAGATGAGACAGCTATGAGTGAAGAATGTGTGCAGGAACATCAGGCCCATGTAGTGGAGCAGCCCCAATGGTTGAGCAGAACACAGACACCTTACAGATCCCGAGGGTTGATGGTTCTGAGAATATAATGAAAAGCTGGATTTACATGAGCTCCTGATTCTAAGATTTTATACTCCTCACTGTTTTTGTGCTTCCTGTGACTCCACATCAGCTTCCAGCCTTTCTCAACTACCTCTAACCTTAGGGAGGCCTGCATCGGCCACCCGATTCTGAAGCATGTCAAGGTCTGGCTCTACAACAGGATTTAAAGTCTTCTGATGCTATTTGTTGTATATCTTCTAGTTTTCTGCTTATTTATTATCTATCCAACCATCCATCTATCAATTGATACTTCAGTGTTGTTTACTCTGGCTTTTCCTTGATTTCCTTCAGACATCTCATTAGTGTAATAGTGGCTTTTTTTTTTCATGATAGTCTGATCATCTGGTCCATCTAGTTGACACTAAATAAATATCTGTCAGTTGACTTCCAACTCCAAGTTATCAAGTAAATATCAAATTGCATGCATTATCCTTAAATTAGAATGCTTAGTGGAGCCTTCACCCTCATCACCTGCCACACTGTAACTGTGTGTACTTCACTCCCAGGGTTCAAGCTTACTGGTCTTTAAATCTCTGCAGCAAACCATGGTTGGCAACTAGAAGCCTTCCCGGCTGGGTCTGTATTCACAGATGTCCCAAGACAGCTTTCCACAAAACAGGTGTGTACAGAAAATTAGTGTTAGGGGCTAGGGAGATGGCCCAGTGGGTAAAGTGCTTGCAGCCCAAGTGGACTCTAGAGGACCAGCTACTGGAATTTGGGTCCCCACAACCTACTTAGTGGCTCACCTGTAATCCCAGGGTTCAGAGGGCAGAGATGGGATGTTCGGTGCAAGTTGACCCTCCTCAATACATAAAGGTGGAGAGTGATTGAGGAAGATGCCCCAACATCAACCCCTGGTACATATACATGAAAATGCACTTGCATCCCTGCATACACACCACATATGCATATACATGCAAAAAGAAAAAAAAATAGGATTAACATTTTATATAGATATAGATATCCCAAATCTTTCCAAGTTTTGACTGTCTTAGGATCTCTCGGAGGATACTTAATAAAGTCACTTGTTAGATAATTAGTCAAGACATGACTGACATAAAAAGGAAAAAAAAATGCAGCAAGTGTTGCAACTTATTCATCCGTCCACATCCACTTACAAACAACTAGAATGGCCAAAGTTTCAAATTAGCCACCCAAATGCCCTGCTTAACTTAAGTACATTTTAGAACTGTTGTTACCATAGCAACTTGAGGCCAATCCTGGTGGTCACTTTGTGCCCAGTTCTATTGAAGCTAAAAATTACCTTAGTTTTGTGCATACGTTAGTCAGCCCAGGGAAGACTTGGTTACGGAAAATTAAAACTTTTTTAGCTGAAATTACTTTTACCGAAGCAAAAGAAACCTCTCAAATCTAAGTGTTTTTCTTCTTTAAAAAAAGGATAATTTGTTGGACATTAAAATAACAAAAGAGCTTTGAGAACAGATTATGGGTTTCTGGTGTGTCACCACTAAGAACAGATTTACTTTATATCCTACTGATGTTGTAATCTTGCCTTCTGAGGTAATGTTTTAGCTCTTTCTCCTCACATAAATAAAGATTTCAATGATAGCACTTCATTCCTTCTCTGGAGAATTCCTTTAGATTTCCCTCCTTATACTCTCAAGACTTGTAAACCATTTCACTGGGCAGGGCCTCGAGGACAAATGAAATGCAGAACTTCTATCACTGGCAGGGAACTCATTACCACAGATTTTCACTGCTACAACCTTAAAACTGGAACATGCAAAGGTCTGGGAGTTTGAATGGGGCTGCAGGGACGAGGGTGCCTGCCTCTGCCAAGAGGAAAAATGCATATTTGAAAAGGAGAGTCCCAAATTCTTAAACCCATGTAGCTCCTGGTCCTGGGATTTTTCCAACTCAAGGATGAATGCTTGCTTGGGTCAATTCGGATTTCAGAAAGAAAGTGCTTATGTTTACAATCAAGGTTTCCTGCTTAGAAAGTGTCCCGAACTGCAGGCCTTTTGCCTGAGAATCTCTGGGGAGCATAGATTTAATTAGGGCTAAATCTCTTTTAAAATTCTCTCTCTCTCTCTCTTTCTCTCTCTCTCACACACACACACACACACACACACACACACACACACGAACACACACACACAGACACACACATGCTCTATCATGTGAAGCGACTGTAAAAACTAGCTGGAGCTTTGAATATCTTTTGAGATGGAAAACAAAGGTATGTAAATAAAGGGCCCCTATTTACCAACACTAGAACAAAAAGCCTGGGCACCCCTGGCTCCTGGCTGCTGAAAGATTTCCCTCCCCTACACTTCTAACTTATTAGCGTGGCTGCCAACTTGGGTTTATTCTTCTCAAACTCACCCTGAGCCCAGCTTTTCAATACAAAGGAAAAATGGTATTTATGTCCAGATTTTGTTTTCTTTATTTTCATGACTGAAGAGAATGGTGAAGTGCTTTTTGCCTCTTCTGGGGCAGCAGGAGGAAGTCTGTATTGTAATTACCATAACTAATCAGGCTTGGGGTAGAGGCCCTGGAAAGCTTGGGGACACTGGACTGTCTGGCATTCACCCAGCCTTCCTGGCTTCTGTTGAGTGGGCAGAGGAGGGCCCCACCCACCTTGCAAAGGTGGTTTCATAAATGCTCTCTCCAGCCAACAAACACACCCTATTCATTGGGCATCACTTTTGGGCATCACTTTTTTTTTTTTTTTTCTTTCTTTTCTTTTTTGTTTTTTCTTTCTTTTGTAGTAGGCTAAGATCAAACCCAGGGTCTCAAGCACGCAAAGCAAGTGCTTTGCCACTGAACTGCACCCCTGCCCCAGATCTTGCTGCTTGGATTTTTAACTAGAGTTGAGAATTTAGCAACTTGTGTGAATGTTTTAAGGGAAAGACGTTTGCATTTAACCCTTAGCATAAATGAAAATGTCAGGGACCAATATAAACTTTGCATAAAAAAAAGAAGTTTCACCAGAAATTAATCATTTATGGTAAATCACAAATCTGATCAGCATGAACCTTCAGAAAAAGATTTTGATCTGGAAAAAAATGTAAAAATTAAGTACAAATCAGATATCTAATCTTTGATCTCAACAGTAATTTCGAATTCTGGCATCTGGTTTGCAGTTTAGTTCCAAAGTACTCGCCCTCTTCTGTCATGACTAAAAGAGAAGAAATCAGCCATGTCTCCATTTTATTCTCAAAAGTGTTAGTCCCTAAGGCATAGACTGAAAAAAAATTTTTTAATAAAATACTTGGAAACTGAATTCAGGAACATGTTAAGAAATTCTTCAATTTCTTCTCAGTTTTTTTTTTTTTCTCATTCTGTAGATAACAATTTTACTTAATGGTATATTTTCTTTTTTTAAACTATTATTTTTAATTTTATGTGTATGAATGTATTGCTTGTATGTGTGTAAGTGTACCTGTATCATGCAATGCCCATGGAGGTCAGAAGAGGTTGTCGGATCCCCTGGAGCTGAAGTTGTGGACCGTTGCTAGTTGCCATGTGGGTGCTGGGAATTGAACTCAGTTTCTCTGTAAGGGCAGCCAGTGCTTTTAACCACTGAGCCATCTCTCCAGCCCCTTAACGGTGTATTTTAAAGGATGATTTTTTATTTTTCCTGTCATTTTGAGACAGGGTTTCTCTGTAGTCCCAGCTGGCCTAGAACTCACTCTATACCAGGCTGGCCTTTAACTTAAAGAGATCTACATGCCTCTACCTCCCAAGTGCTGGAATTAAAGGCATGCACCACCACACCTGGAAGCTTGAACATTTTATATTTGATAAAATTATTAAATGAAAAAAAATTTCTTTTGTCAAAAAAAAAAAAAAAAGGAATTGTGTCTACCAAATACCAGTTACAGCACTTCCCCTGCCAATAGGGAGGCCTGAGTGTCCCCGGATGTGGGAGGTGAGCTGGTGGCCTTGACAAAGGTCATTCCGACCAGCACTCTCCCTCCCACGCCAGGTGCCAGCTGAATTGCGTACTGGTCCCCCGCCCCTTGTTTTTGTTCCCAGAGGGTGACATGTCTGTTTCTCTTAATTTCTCTTATTCCAAGCGCGTGTGGCGTTTCTTCTGCTACTAATTAATGTGAGAATAGAGAATCAAAGAGGGGATCCCTCCAAAGAGTTGTTTTGAGAAGGGACAAATTAATCCCCTCAGACATGCCTGGAAGCAGGCAAGAGATCTGTTTTGTTTTGCAAAATTTTGCAGTTAGATGTGCAAAAAGTTCCATTTTTATTTTTTATTATTATTATTATTTTTTTTGTCTTTTCCAGACAGGGCCTCCCTGTAGCCCCAGCTGTCCTGGAACTCACTCTGTAGACCAGGCTGGCCTTGAACTCACAAAGATCCGCCTGCCTCTGCCTCCCGAGTGCTAGGATTAAAGGCGTGCGCCACCACACCCGGCAAAAAGTTCCATTTTTAGTAAAGATTTTGGTTGGTGATTTTCATCTATTTAAGAACACATAACATACACATGCAAATACATATATTTACATACAAGTACACACATGCTTATATTATTTCTGGAGAACAATTGGGATAACTGAAAAACCCCTGTGTCCACCTCTGCTCTTGCACTCCCCCTGACCTGGTTGTGACCCCAGGAGATAGTAATTTGTTCCTGTTTTACAGATGAAGAGACCAAGAATCAGAGCAGTTACATGATTTATTTACGTCACACAGAGATAAGTAAACTCTGGAGCCAAGATTCAAACACAGATGACTTTAATCCAAGTCCCAACCAAATCTTTCCCCTGGTTCTCTTGACTTCTGCAAATTTCTTGAAAATAGAATGGATGATGGCAGCTGGTGTGGTGGCGCACGCCTTTAATATCAGCACGCTGGAGGCAGAGACAGGCAGACCTTTGTAAATTCAAGGCCAGCCTCATCTACGTGGGGAGCTCCAGACCAGCTGGAACTACAAGGAGACTCTGTCTCAAAAAGAAAAAAAAAAAAAATGAAGTTGGACATTGCAGGCTGGGAGATGGCTCTGCAGTCCAGTGCTTGTGAGGCCGAGATCCCTGGGTCGGGCTGGCTAGTTAGATAGACAAGCTACACTAGTGAGTTCTGGGTTCACATAAGAAACCCTGTCTCAATACATAAGATGAAGAGTGATTGGGGAAGACATCCAAGATGCATCTGTACATCTGTACACATACCTGCACCCACACATATGCAATCGTACATATAGACATATATACATTAAATAAAGTTGGAAGTTTCAAATTTGCAACTCAAAGATCAATAGATGAAATGGAAGACAGCCACAGGCCATGAGTTCAAGTTAAATATTTGGACTGTTTTGGCTGGTGAGCTGGTTCAGCAGTTAAGAGTATTGACTGCTCTTGCAGAGGACCTGAGTTTGAATCTCAGCACCCACGTGGCAGCTAACCACTGTTATAACTCTAGTTCTAGGAGATCCAACGTGCTCTGCTGGCCTCTGTGGGCACTCATGCACATGGTGTGCTTACATACATGCAGTCAAAACCACTCATACACATAAAATAAAAAATGATAAGAAATTAAAAATATTTAGATGTTATTAAATATGTAATGTCCATGTAATCAGGACATTAGTTCTCATAAACCAAGGACTTTCAATCAGTTAGGCTCTTGAATCCTGGGTGTGAGCTATAATCAGACAGGCTAAATGTGCTACCTCCCAAAGTCTTCCCAATGTACTTAGGCAGCTCACTTAGTGAAACATCTGGAACTAAATATCTTTCTCCCTTCCTCCCAGCTACAATGCCTACCAGGTCCCAGATCAGAAACTGGTACCTACCACATGTTCATTTGTTTGTTTTTGTCTTTTTGAGACAGGGTCTCCCTATAGCCCCAGCTGTCCTGGAACTCACTATGCAGAGCAGGCTGGCTTTGAACTCTCAGAGATCTGCCTGCCTCTGCCTCCTGAGTGCTGGGATCAAAGGTATGTGCCACCACCCCCAGCTAATTTTTTTTTATTAATGTCAATTCTTTAAATAAGTATACTTGGGCCAGGCCACATAAAAAAAAAATAATGTCAAGATATGCCTTTTCTTTTTGATGTTCCAGGACAGGAGCAGCCAAGCTGCCAGCCAAGACAGTTTGCTCATGTGTCACACTGCATCAGTTTCTCCTTTTGCTAGGGAAAGTTGTCAAAGGATGAAGAGACAGCAGGCCTCAGATCACTTCCTCCGTGCTGTCAGCACTGGTTTCTCAACTTGCTGGGGACCAAAATTGTGCTGTGAGACAAGATTCCTCCCCCTGCCCTCCAATGGCACTGGTGAGGACCATCACTACACCTCCCTAGTACTAGGGATGACAGCTGTGTGTCACCACACCTCCTGAGTACATGGGATGATAGCTGTGTGTCACTACACCTCCCTAGTACTAGGGATGACAGTTGTGTGTCACCACACCTCCCGAGTACTCGGGATGACAGCTGTGTGTCACCACACCTCCTGAGTACATGGGATGATAGCTGTGTGTCACTACACCTCCCTAGTACTAGGGATGACAGTTGTGTGTCACTACACCTCCCAAGTACTCGGGATGATAGCTGTGTGTCACTACACCTCCTGAGTACTAGGGATGACAGCTGTGTGTCACCACACCTCCCCAGTTCTCGGGATGACAGCTGTGTGTCACCACACCTCCCGAGTACTCGGGATGACAGCTGTGTGTCACCACACCTCCCCAGTACTCGGGATGACAGCTGTGTGTCACCACACCTCCCGAGTACTTGGGATGACAGCTGTGTGTCACCACACCTCCCGAGTACTCGGGATGACAGCTGTGTGTCACCACACCTCCCGAGTACTTGGGATGACAGCTGTGTGTCACTACACCTCCCGAGTACTCGGGATGAGAGCTGTGTGTCACCACACCTCCCAAGTACTCGGGATGACAGCTGTGTGTCACTACATCTCCTGAGTACTAGGGATGACAGCTGTGTGTCACTACACCTCCTGAGTACTCGGGATGATAGCTGTGTGTCACTACACCTCCTGAGTACTTGGGATGACAGCTGTGTGTCACCACACCTCCCAAGTACTCGGGATGACAGCAGTGTGTCACTACACCTCCCTAGTACTAGGGATGACAGCTGTGTGTCACTACACCTCCCTAGTACTAGGGATGACAGCTGTGTGTCACTACACCTCCCTAGTACTATGGATGACAGCTGTGTGTCACTACACCTCCTGAGTACTCGGGATGACAGCTGTGTGTCACCACACCTCCCGAGTACTCGGGATGACAGCTGTGTGTCACCATGCCTCCTGAGTACTTGGGATGACAGCTGTGTGTCACCACAGCTCCCGAGTACTCGGGATGACAGCTGTGTGTCACTACACCTCTTGAGTACTCAGGATGACAGCTGTGTGTCACCACACCTCTTGAGTACTCAGGATGACAGCTGTGTGTCACCACACCTCCCGAGTACTCGGGATGACAGTTGTGTGTCACTATATCTCCCGAGTACTCGGGATGACAGCTGTGTGTCACCACACCTCCTGAGTACTAGGGATGACAGCTGTGTGTCACCACACCTCCCGAGTACTCGGGATGACAGCTGTGCGTCACCACACCTCCCGAGTACACGGGATAATAGCTGTGTGTCACCACACCTCCCGAGTACATGGGATAATAGCTGTGTGTCACCACACCTCCCGAGTACTCGGGATGACAGCTGTGCGTCACCACACGTCCCGAGTACTCGGGATGACAGCTGTGCGTCACCACACGTCCCGAGTACTCGGGATGACAGCTGTGCGTCACCACACCTCCCGAGTACTCGGGATGACAGCTGTGCGTCACCACACCTCCCGAGTACTCGTGATGACAGCTGTGTGTCACCACACCTCCCGAGTACTCGGGATGACAGCTGTGTGTCACCACACCTCCCGAGTACTCGGGATGACAGCTGTGTGTCACCACACCTCCCGAGTACTCGGGATGACAGCTGTGTTTCACCACACCTCCCGAGTAGTTAGGATGACAGCTGTGTTTCACCACACCTCCCGAGGAGTTAGGATGATAGCTGTGTGTCACTACACCTCCCGAGTACTCGGGATGACAGCTGTGTGTCACTACATCTCCCAAGTACTCGGGATGACAGCTGTGTGTCACTACACCTCCTGAGTACTCGGGATGACAGCTGTGTGTCACTACACCTCCCGAGTAGTAGGGATGACAGCTGTGTGTCACTACACCTCCCGAGTACTCGGGATGACAGCTGTGTGTCACTACACCTCCCGAGTAGTAGGGATGACAGCTGTGTGTCACCACACCTCCCGAGTACTCGGGATGACAGCTGTGTTTCACCACACCTCCCGAGTAGTTAGGATGACAGCTGTGTGTCACCACACCTCCCGAGTACTCGGGATGACAGCTGTGTGTCACTATACCTCGCGAGTACTCGGGATGACAGCTCTGTGTCACCACACCTCCCGATTACTTGGGATGACAGCTGTGTGTCACTACACTTCCCGAGTAGTTGGGATGACAGCTGTGTGTCACTACACCTGGATGGGACCACAGCATGTAAACAGTGGTGAGAGGTCAGTCACACAGCAGCTCTGGAGACCATGCATCTGTCATCTGTAGTTCTGTTAGGCTCCCACCTGGCTATATTTGCCAGCCAGGATAGAACTTGCAAGTTTATGAAGTAGCTTCTCTTCTGCTTGATGCTCCACTCTGTAAACCTTCTTAGAACACACTGGATTCTCCATACTTGGCTTCTTGCCCAATTCTGTGCATCTCTACTTGGGATGTGCCAGTACAAATATGTTTAAAGCAAGGACTCTGGAATTGGACAAACCAGAGTACATTTCTTTTTTTGAATTTCTTTTTTTTTAGGACTTTTAAATTTATTATTTTATTTATTTATTTATTTTTTATCAAATCTAGACCCGTGTCCCCCACCCTATCCCCCCACCCCACATTCTGCCAAACATGCTTTTCATCTCTTTCTCAGTCTTTCTCAATATTCTCCATGTGGAAGTTGACTGTTTTGAGCAGAAGTCTACTGTTTCAGTCACTTCTTTGATGCAGTCCTTTCTGTTGTTGTTGTTGTTTCCAATATGCATCACTCTCAACTGCTTGGACAAAAGCTCAAGGGGCCGTGCACAAGAAATACTTACAACTAGGTAATTGGCACTAGCATCCACAGATGAGGGATACCATTCGTCATTTGTTTTTCTGGGACTGTGTTACTTCAGAGTACATTTCTTAGCTACTTTGTGCCCTTGGACAAGTCATTAAATCTTTCTGAATTTCAGCTACCTCACCTGTAAAATGGAAACAATGGTTCTTACTTGATAAATAGTATGCCAGATCACTTATATATACATACATATATGCACATACACACACACACACACACACACACACACTCAGTGCCTGGCAATGGTAAGTTATCAGTTTTATTAGTTTTGTCATTTGAAGATACAGCTTAAAGAATGTTAGGCTTAATATTACGTAGAGCATCTGGAAGCTCTGTACGTGCTACAATATGATGAACCTTGAAAAATTATGCCACGTGATAGAACACAGACACCAAAGACCATACATTATGATTCCATATGATTATACATGATTCTGTTCTTAGGAAATGTCTTTTATAGGCAAACCCATAGAGATGGAAAGCAGATTGGAGGTTTCCAGGGCCTATAGTGAGAGGAATGAAGAACAACTATTTAATAGATAAAGAGTTTCCTTCCAATGGGGGCGATGAAGAGCTGATGACTGTACATTGGACTAAAGGAGACTGAGTCCAAAGACTGAAATGGTCACAATGGTAAATTGTGTATTATATGTATTTTGCCACAATTTTAGCCAGTTGTGTACACAGATTCTCCACGTATCTTTCTCTGATTCTCCCTTCGTGATCACGTGTCTCCCTGACATGCACAGATGCAGGGTTATTTTCTGTGGTCATTGGAAAGATTCATCCCTCAAAAGCTTTCTCATCTTAAATTGTGACTGAGAATTTGCTCTCTCTGAGACACACGTTCAACTGCTTTGCAGGGTAGACAGCGAGTTACACTGCCTGGGTTCCTGGAGGGCCCATCTTCTGCTAGGGCTGCCGTCAGTTTCTGAGATCATAGGGATGGGGATGTCAGAGGCTGAACTCAAATCCTTGTCTCTGGTTCCCCTAGCAATGTTTTCAATTACTCCATTTCACAGGAGGCCGCTTTCTCGACAGCACATTTTATATTACACAAATGACTTCACGTTTATGATATTTGTACGGGAAGGCTATTGGGTTGATGTTTATTCCTGCCTGACTCACAGGGACAGGCAGATTGTGGTCGCATGGAGACTGCATTTGGACTGTTGGCTTGCTTTAACTGGAAATTACGGCCTTCACTAGGGGCCATTAGCACATCAAAATGGTGTTTGTTGAGCCAGGAAAAGTGATACATTATGCTTGCATTTATTCTTTGGTCCCCAAAGACTAATTGTTGGTTTGTGTTTTTAAACACTCTTTCAAGTGCTAAGAACCTCTAATGAGTTAAATTAGCAAACCATTAGGGTTAAGAATAGTTGTGTTGACATGGACACAGTGGTTTAATTACTGATGCTGGACTCAGGATTGAAACCTGGTATGGACAGAACCCAGCAGCCCCTCCAGCTTTGGTGTCTTAGGACCACAGACCAAGTGTTCCCCTGAGTTACTGAGCTCTCTCCTTGCATGGTCCTTTGCCCTGGGGACCTGCCATTCTGTAGATGAGGATGCTGTGACTTGGAGAGGTGCTGTGTCCGATCAGACCAGCAAGGGGCACCTGCATCAGGATGGGGACCCCAGGGAACACACAGTGTTGCACACTTGGTTTGGCCTGGTGTATACAGGACACTTACTGAACTGCTGGAGTCTGCGCAGAGCTCAGCTTAATGCCGGCTGGAAGGTGAACTCACATGATGCCACTTAAAGACTTAGCTCTGGGGCAGTCTCTACAGGGCCAGTATAACTAACATTTTGGGAAATGATTTACAAAGATGTTTGGGGGCCGTTCTGGAGTGCAGAAAAACTAGCCCTGTGTTTCAGAGAGAAGCTGGTGGCTGTGTTAGAAACTTCAGGAGACATGCTCTAAGTCGATCTGTTCTATAGTTCCAGGCTGATGTTGATTTTAATTGTTGCCAGCATTTTACCATACATGACACACTGGGTGTTGGAGTACTGCATGTGTATTTATGATGTAGAATCCTGTCAGCTTTCTCATGGGAGTCAGCAGGGTTATTTCCTGTCTTGTAGAAGACGTTGGAACCCAGTGGAATGGCTTCCTTTAAGCCGTGGTGGCTCCTGGGCACACTTCCTGTGTGTTTTGTGTGTGATCTCTCAGCTGGCCCCTTCCTTTAGGAGCTTCTAGCTTTACTGCTTGACTTCATGATCTTGCTTGGATGGCCAGGGCCACGCTAAGGTGAGACTCTGTCTGTGAGAAGGGGCCAGAAAGGCTCTCAGCCAAGACATGGCCTGAATCAACCACTAACAGCCTTTGTATTTTAGGATACTGGGACCTAAATCAACCAAAAGCCCTCATATTTTAGGGCACTGGAGATGAGTCATTGTCATTCAAAATGAAGGGCCTCCTCTCTGTAATGGTAGGGAACTGCTTCTGTTGCGTTTAACAAAAGAAATTGGCTACCTGAAGCATTCTAACCAAGAATTTATTCCTCAAATCTGGTCTCAACACTACCCCATGTTGTTCTGAGCAGTATAGCGCTAATGGGGGCTGCTGGGTGCTAGGGGAATTTGGCTTTTAAAAAATATGTAATAATCACCATCACCTCTCAATTACTTAACAAATAAAGAAGCACAGGGCCATGCCATTTCCAAAGAGTCTCTCGAGAGTAGGGCTGGAGATCTCCAAATGTTATCCAAAATTAGCCTGGAGAGGGCAGGCGATCAGATCTTTTAATGTGCACTCAGGGGAACACGCATCTATTATGCACTAATCATAATGCAGGCAGTCTCTTCCTGGGCCTCTCAGCCCTGGAGAAGGCCTTGCTGCTTTTCTTCCTGTTAAGAGAGAGCTAGACATACTGGAATAGGATACAGTGGGGTGCCTTCTGCTCCTAGAAATGGCAATGGATGGGCTTCCTTCTCTCTACTGGCTCAGGTCATCAAAGATGAAAAAAAGTATGTGAGAGGAAAGGCTAATCAGTAAAACTATAGCGGTAAAAAAGGAAGAAGGAAGGAAAGAAAGACAGAAAGAGAGAAATACAGAAAGAAAGGAAAAGAAAAGAAGGGAGGAAGGAAGGAAGGAAATTGGTGGTGTGCAAACAAAAATAGTAATCCAGAACTAGATTGCAAGACCATCTCCCTCCCCTCTTTGAAAATGTGGTAGGTGCCTTCTGGTCTGTGGAGAAGTGAGTACATTTAATATTCTATGAAAGGGGTGCTTTGGACAAGGCTGCCATAGTCCATTTTCTTTGGAAATACACTGCTTCTCAAGGCAATTTTCTCTAGCCTTGGAAGCTGGCACTTTTCCTATGAGAAGGCAGGAGGAAGGGAGAAGACCTTCAGTTTTATTTCCAAGATTGGAAAGATTTGGTTTAGGCTTAATGTAGAATTGTGACCATGAAAGCAGCTTTGGTTTGCTGGTGGCATAGAACCAAATTAAATTTGGGTTTAGCTAAAAGCCCTCAACATATAATGAGGATTAAAAGTTAGGGATCGGCCTGCCCCTGAAGCGTTCGATTTCATCTTGATGGGCATCTGGGAGCACTCGCGGCTTGCTGGGGGCAGAAGGCATGCTTTTCATCTACCGCAGCCTGGAGACCTCAGGTACTCTGCGTGCTGGCTTTGCATGTGGCTCTTTATGCTGAGTGAATAGCTGTGCGTTTGTTGTAGAATCAAGGACTAAAGAAGTAAAGGGGAGAGAAGAGATTACCCTTTGAGCACCCCGGTTCCCACTAAACCAAAGGTAAGCTCTTTGTAACTATTGATCAGGAAATAAATCCTTCTTTCTAATTCCACAGATGCAGGAAGCCCTTACTCTGCTCCAATTCTCCGTATATATACAGTGCCTACTGGCCTTGCAGATCTTCTTGCAAACCTGCCAATTTGGAACTTTTCTGACCTTAATTGCTGGATTTTTTTTTTTCCCCTTTAAAATGGAAAATGGAAGCAACCCAGCCAATGAGTTAAACGTTTCTGTTTAAAGAGGTTCCAAACATTTACATTTCGTTTACACTTTCAATTGACCCTGCAGTTGCAATATCTACACAGTTAACATCTCATATTCAGGATGTGAAACCATATTACAGAATGTTTCTAGTATTGTTTTGGATTTTTTTCCTATTAAAAATCAGAGATGATGGCTCTAGGTGGGACATAGATACTTTCTGAGGAAATATACTTTTTTCCCATGATTCTGTGTTCACAATGCTCAGTGAACAGGTTTGTGCTGCTGGTGGCTGCTGATCCACCGGGGATGGGGTAATGATTAGCACATATATGTTTATGTCATTTTAGCAGAAAATCCATGCACCATTGGTAATGAATTGAAGGTTAAGTGACAATTTTTCCTTGTAGCCACTCCTGTTGTGTAGTCTGTGAAATGAAAACTGGATTAACCTTTAATTACCCTCAATGATCTCTCAACCCCAAGACAACATTACCACTGCTACCAGTAGTATTTGCATATACAATTTAATGAGAGAAACATCTGTTTGCATATTTGAAATCATTAATAGTATGCAGATGAACAGATACCCACAGTGTGCCCATGTCTCATTTTCCTTCTTCATATGTCCCATTTCTTCCTCCACCTTCTGATTCTGCTGGACTTGTAATAATTAGAATTGAAGGCTGGCTGGATCCCACAGCCTTGCACAGATGCAAGGGGAGCTGCATGTCCGCAAAGCTGCATTTTATTCAACTGAGGAAAAGACACAACTCCTGGGTGTTACAGAGTGTACATGCTGTAAGCCCATGTGCATGTACATGTCTTCATGCTTTAAACAAAAGTGTTCAACTCAAACAATAAAAAAATCCTAGAGATTGCTCAGTGGATAAAATGCTTGCTATGTAAGCATGAGGACTTGAATGTGACCTCCAGAACCCATGTAAGCCAGGTACAGCAGAGCCCATGCTGGGGTGTGGGTAGGTGGGAAGTTCAGATCTATGGTCTGGCTGGCCAGCCAGTCTAGCCAAAATAGTGACAGGTTCAGAGAGTGAGCCTGTCTCAAAAAATCACATGGAAATTGATAGAGGAAGATACCTGAAGTCACTCGGTGGCTGACATACGTGCATGCACAGGTGAGCACAGCTGTGGACACATGTGCACACATCACACACACATACAAACAAATAAAAATAAAATTTTAAAGTCTTTTGCATGATTACTTCTAAGAACTCTTTGCTTTTGTACACAGCTTTCCTCTTACGGTTATAGTAAACACTTCTATGGAGTTAGATAGTTTTCCAGCATATAGAAGCCAAGGACCAAAATAACCAAAACTTTCTTTTTCTGTGAGCCTCAGAAGAGGCTGACAGGGTTGAACAGTATCCTTAGTGGATCACTATAGGGCTGGGCCTGAGTCTCAGCCTTCAACCTCCAAGCATAATGCTTTTCTACTGAACTGACTGTCTTTTTTATCATCTTATTTATTATTTTTATTTCATGTGTATGAGTATTTTATTTATTTTTGTATGTGTATGAATGTACTGTCTGCATGTAGGTTTGTGTACCCGTGTTATGCAATGCCGCGGAGGTCAGAAGAGGGTCTCAGATTCCCCTGGAACTGGAGTTCTCCTGGAATTGGAGTTACAGACAGTTTTTAGCCACCATGTGGGTGCTGGGGATCAAACCCGGCTCCTCTGTAAGAGCAGACGGTACTCTTAACTGCTAGGCCATCTCTCCAGCCCCATCTTATCTATTATTTTTATTTTCTACTGAACTATACTGTCTTTCTTTTTTATTATCTTTTTATGTTTATTTTATGCATATGAGTGTATTATATTAGTTATTATTTTTATTTATGTGTATGAATGTATTGCGTGAATGTATAGCACCACATTCTCCTAACTGCTGAGCCATCTCTCTGGTCCCTCACACTGGCTTTCTGTGTTCCATTGCATCAGTCCCATGCAGTGGGCGCTGGAGGTAAGTAGGTATACTCATGTTGTGCAGTGCCCACAAAAGTCAGAGGAAGATGTCAGATCCCTTGGAACTGGAGTTACAGATGGTTGTGAGCCACCATGTGGGTGGTGGGAATTGAACCCAGGTCCTGTGCAAGAACAGCAGTGGTCTTAACCACTGAGCCATCTCTCCAGCCCCTGTACTGTCATTCTTGGTGAATGAAATTTGAAGGGATTTAATAAAGCAGGCACTAAGCTTATTTAATTCAGTTCCCTAGGGAATCTGCGTAGTTACCTGTGGAAGCTATCATCAAAGACATAGCTATGTACTTTGTGCAACAAGACAGGGGCTTCATAAGCCTTTAGCCCAGGAGCTCATACTCTCTGTGTCTCCCACATATACAAAGTTTTCACTTTGGCATATGTCCAAAGATTGTGAAAGATTTCACAGAGTTTTTCAGGCCTTTAATTTCATCATGTATTTTTCAATGCCTCTTTTGATAGAAAAAGTGCTGCTCCTTTGTGCCTTATTTAAAATAAGAAAAAAGAGAATCCTAGTTCTCACTTAACCTCAGCCCCTTCTGAGCTTCAGCCTTGAGCCAGGCACCACCTCCTGCAGCATTCTGAGTGGCCCAGTTACATTATGGAGCTGTTCCTGGTGCCCGAGCTGTCTCATCAGGATGGAGATGATGCTTGCCGTTCATTAGTGAGTCTCCTCTCATTAATGAAACTAAATGGTGGGAGTGGCGAGGGGACAGCCAGATTAACTAGGGAATACTTTGAACCATGGAATTTTTTTATGGACATGTACTATTCTGACTCCCATGGATGTTCTGTAATTAAAGCTGGGCTGGGACTCTAAAGGTCTTTAAGATATATGATTAAATCAATTGGGTTGCGATTTTATATCCATTGTTTGCAGGCAAAGGTGTGTCATGAGACTGGGGGAGGGAATTTTTTCTCCAACTATGTTCAGTGTCTCCTTCTGCTCAATTCACTTATACTCTGTAAAGTAGAAAAAGCATTTCTAAAAAATAAAAGAGGGGTAGTTCAAATAGCACCGTCTCCAAACCAATCAGATTTTTATCATCTTCTCCAAGAAGAACTAGACAGTCTGGTTCACAAAGACACTTTGAGCCTCTGGCATGACCAGAGGGCTGATAGGGGAGGGGTTAGGTCTCCATGTGAAAGCACAGTTTGTGCAGTCACTTTAGCTCTTTTTCTCATTACTGTCCAACAAGTACCATTTTAAAACTAGGTGAAAATGTGTCCCTTCCAGTTGTGACTATAAATATTGCATGTGGCTGCTTGACACACAGAGGTATTTTATAACAAGGAAACTTTGCTGGATGGGTATGCAGATAGATGGACTGTTATAGCAGAAGTGTCCTATCCCAGTAACAATATCTAGATTCCAAAGGGATGCACCATTTTCAATGAGCTCATTACAAATTCTAGTGTATATCAACGTTTTACAAGAGAGCTATTCTTCTTGGCTTCTATCGGTAGTTGATCCATCATGTATCTTTCAGACATCCAATATGGGCTCCTAACCACCAGAAGCAGGTAAAGTAAGGTGTGTGTATGTGTGTGTGTGTGTGTGTGTGCATGCGTACGTGCTTTGTTGAAGAAATTCATAAAAGGGGGCTGGAGAGATGGCCTAGCGGTTAAGAGCGCTGACCGCTCTTACAGAGGACCCGGGTTTGATCCCCAGCACCCACATGGCAGCTAAGAACCATCTGTAACTCCAATTCCAGGAGAACTCCAGTTCCAGGGGAATCCGAGACCCTCTTCTGACCTCCGCGGCATTGCACGACACGGGTGCACAAACCTGCATGCAGACAGTACATTCATACACATACAGAAACAAATAAAATAAAAAAAAGAAATTCATAAAAAAACATGGAAAGGACACTTAGAGACTGTTGGAAAGTACTAATTAACTTCTGGTTTTATTACCTTCATATTATTTTATCTATACCAGAATTCATTTGGTTATTATTGCGTATTAATTGATCTATGTATTAACTCAACACATGAGGGCTTTTTTTTTTTTTTGTCTTTTTGAGACAGGGTCTCCCTATATAGCCCCAGCTGGCCTGGAACTCACTCTGTAGACCAGGCTGGCCTTGACCTCACAGAGATCTGCCTGCCTCTGCCTCCCAAGTGCTGGGATTAAAGATGTGCACCACCATGCCCGACCACATGAGGGCTTTTATCCTATGTATGTGTCCTGGGTTGTAGAATCTGTTGTGGTACTCTTGAAGGGGTTGGTGATGGGTCACAAATGCATTCGCTCCAAATCAGGAGGAAAGAGATGTTCTGGGATACAGGCCAGGGTTTCCCTTGTAGGCAGAGGCCATGTGCACGCAGGCAGGCCATCCACTGTCCACTGGTTGGGAATGTCTCTGGACCTCACTCATCTCTGGCCTTACTAGGACAGAACTCTTGGAAACTGGTCCAGCCTCTGGCTGCATGAGGAAATGGAAGCGCATATGCCTTACAGAGATGGACAGTAAGAACATCTGGGGCAGGCTGCTTTGGGCTTCCAAAGGCCCATCAATCTGGGGGCATTTGACACTGCCAGCATTCCAAGGAGATGAGAAAAGAATATACTAGACTATCACTAACATGCTTTGATCAGAAAGGTAGGAAGCACTGCAAACATTACTGGGTCTCACTATATGGCCTGAAACCAATTCTCTCTCTCTCTCTCTCTCTCTCTCTGTGTGTGTGTGTGTTTAGAGAGATTAGGGAAAAGGGATCAAAATTTTGGAGACCTCCAGAATACTGGGTGCACAGTATTTTCCAAGACAGCTGAGCAGAGTTCTGCCTGCTGTTAATTTGTCTGTTTAGTTCCCTTTTCTCCCCCTTCGTTTTCCTGTAGCAGTTCACAGCCGGAATATCCACACACCTTCCAGGTCTCTGAAAGTGTTCTTTTGTGTGCCTCAGGATCTTTGCACCTGCTATTTTTTAACCTCAGATTCTCTTTTCCTGTGGGTTGCAAACTTTTGTTACTTTCATGAGCAGTTTCCTGTACCTGTTGGGCAGGCCCCACTCTCCTCTCTGCCCATCTCTGTTACTGCCCTGCAACCTTATTACCTTTATCTTTTGAGCATCTGGAGGGCAGAGCCTGCACCTCAGCATCTATGTGAGATGCTTGTAGAATGAAAGAATAAGGTGAAAATAGCCTTCATTTCATGTCTAACTGCTTGTTTGTACCCTGCCTGTAACATCTTTAGGTCACCAGAGGGGTCGAAGTTTGTGCCTTGTAACTTTCTCATGCCGCCAGGAGGGGTCGCTGTTGGCACTTCCTGTAAAGGCAAGGGTTGGCTGTTAATTTTTTTTTTTTTTTTTTTTTTTTTTTGGGAAGTCTACCTCTCAATATTGGAGTATCTAATTCCATTCCCCCTTGCTTCCTCCTCCCCCCATTTCTCCTCACTCGGGAATTTCCGAGAAGCTGATAGCCTAAAAAGGCAAACCAGAGCATCTGACTTTATGATGCTCTGTTTTAGGCCCAGGGTGCTCCACAAGGCGTAAATGGGAAGCCCCCAGTTTGAACACCTTGAGGGGTTGATCACAAATGGGGTTGGAGAAATGGTTGGCTCCGTCCTGGCCTGCAGCTTAGTCTACACTAGAGACTGTTTTGGCAAGCAGTGGCTTATAAAGGAGGCTTTTGAAAATGCCAGTGACTATGAACCCCTGAGCAGAGTCTTTAAGGCATAAAACAATAACAATAGCAACAACCCACATCTCTTTGCTGCTTGGGCTTGTAGCCGGGCCAGAGAATTCATTCGGGTTTCCTTGGCAAACTACATAGAATAACGCATCCAGCTCGGGAGATCTTTGTGTTCACCACGAGGCTGCAGAATACAC
Source organism: Rhizomys pruinosus (assembly GCA_009823505.1). Lineage (NCBI taxonomy): Eukaryota > Metazoa > Chordata > Mammalia > Rodentia > Spalacidae > Rhizomys > Rhizomys pruinosus. The sequence goes on along the minus strand of VZQC01002390.1, from coordinate 1,008,873 downwards.
TGCCATTAGCCTGACAACTGTGTTTTTAAAAGACAAATAATTATGAAAGCAGTAATACTAGTGAAAAAAAAAAAAAAAAGAAGAGAGGAGGCACCAAATGTCTCAGTCCCGTCCTTTAAAATGGCCTTAAAAAAAAAACAACTTTAATTCAGGGACATTTTTGTACTTTAGTAATAAATTAACATTTCAAAAGTACTTTTACCTGCTGAGATGGTTCATTCAGCTAATATGGGTGACGCTGTGGACTCGAATAATTAGTGTAAATTGCCTTTGAATAACACCGAGCTGGGAACAACTTTAACTTGTGAAAGCTTAATGCCTCTTGCTGGACAGGATGAAGAGTCCTTAATGGGGCCTGGAAAAACAACTAATACCTACAAATCAAAGGAGAAAAGCTGTTTTTGATGCATGTGTCTGAGAGTGTGAGTTTTAAACTAAATTGTTAACACTTCCTCCCTGCTGAGGGTCAGGGATTAGTGAGGCTGGGAGATCCTTTGAGGATCTTTCACACTGACCAGGGGAGGTAGGGGGTTCCAAATACAAGTGTTTTCTTAACCCTAATCCCTACCTCCTTGACCAGGACAGCTCTGCCTTTCCCTCTAATTAGGTGAGGAATTAGGAGGTGGATAAATGTGCTCAGGGTAGAGGATAAAGTGATTAGTTCACTCCGGACCATGATAGCGATTTCTGGGCACTACTTAATTCCTTTCAAGATAATAACTTTTCTCTTTCTTAAAAAAGTATTCAAGCAAACCTCAAACATGTATTTATAGGCAGTGATGATTATCTTTGGGCAAGTTTGGGGCAGCATCTCGATAAATGGTTTTCTTCTCTGCATTTGCTTTCCTTTCATCAGCTTTTCCATCCCATCACGAAACTTCTAGAGCACTTTCTCATCAGAACCAAGTATGATAATTATTTGTGCAATCTGAACAAAATCTAATAACCTAACCCAAAAATGTATTCACGTTTAAATGATCCTTTCAGTGAAGGGGAAGAAGGACTTGTTGCTTAGGAGCTGTTGGAGATAAAAACCATTTTGACGCATTTTCTGCATATGAATGCATTCTACTGTGTGTGACGACTTTTAAAAAAAGATCTTGTAGATATTCTTTATGAAATTGTAATTTTAAATTTGTGATTGTTAAAAGTAATTGTTGAATCGCTTCCAACTGGCATGTTATTAGCACACTTTACCCATGATAAACTCGCCAGGATACCCAGGTGTCTAAGGTAGTTTCTACACAAAAACTCCAGACAGGTATCAGAAAAAGAATACTATGTAGGGCTAAAGAGATGGCTCAGCGGTTAAGAGTGCTGACTGCTTTTGCAGAAGACCTGGGTTCGATTTCCAGCACCCACATGGTGGCTATGAACCATATTTAACTCCAAAACCAGGGGAATTCGACACCTCTTCTGACCTCCGTGGCATTGCAGGACACGGGTGCACCAACCTACATGCAGACAGTACACTTATACACATAAAAATAATAAATAAAAAAAAAAGAGAATACTTAATTAAAAATTTGCATGTAGCCATTCAGTACCACAGTTGCTTTTTCCTTTTCAGTGCACGCCGAGCATCTTGACCCCTTTCTCTCCTAGTCCATGTTTTACATGTCCTAAACACAATGGAAAGTAACTTAGGAAAAAGGAGTGTCATAGCAGTAAGGAAACAAGACCAAGTGTCCTTCTGCCTCTGGTCCAAGGGTGTCTGAAGGCCAAGGCACCCTTCCTCTGTGCCTGTCACTTCAGGAGGTAATGATCTAATTGTCAGTTCTTGGAACATGTTATCCCAGTTTTTTGGACATTCTCTGAATATCATCAATAGGCCTGGGCCAAACAGAAGTGAATAATGAAACTGTAATTGTGTGTTGGGTTTCCAGGCTCAGGTCCTGAGTTGGATTCATCTGGCCAGGGGAGGACACAGTTGTGGCCAGTTCTTCCCTTGGGAAGGCATTCTTTATTTTTATTTCTTTATAAACAACTTTTCTCCAAGCTGGATGGAATTTTCCTTCTCTGGTCTTATAAAATATCATGGCTGCTTTAAGTCAAGCCCTCTGCAGAACACTCAGCGATGCCATACAAGACAGCTCGCAAGGCATTAGCTGGATGCTCTTGCTTCTTGATCTTGTCAGCTTTGTTTCCTAAGCTACAAGAAGATCTAGCGTAGCTGCTGGTTAGCAGCTTGGCATAGACAACCTCTGTAGTTATCCATCATCATCAGTGGTTGACAGGCGGTGACAGGATGCTGGTTTGCCATTCTCCTCTTCCTAGGTTAACCCAGGTTAACTTGCTTGTGTGTGCTACATGTAACCCCTCTCATTTGGCAGCCTTTTCTTTTCTTTTCTTTTCTTTTCTTTTTTCTTTTCTTTTCTTTTCTTTTTTCTTTTCTTTCCTCCTCCTCCTCCTCCTCCTCCTCCTCCTCCTCCTCCTCCTCCTCCCTCCTTCCTCTCTTCTGCTCTTCTTCTTCTTTCTTCTTCTTCTTCTTACAGAAAAATCTGACCTGCTGCCCCCTGTGATCTTTTGCAGATCTTGTAGCTACATGGAAGGAAGGAAATGCCTATTGTAAAGGTCAAGTTCAGATTCCTGAGTACAGCAAAGAACTATGACCATTCTCATTATTATTAATTCAATCTTGGGAAAGCTCTGGCGAGGAGGACAACTAATGGGAATAATCTGGGTAAAAGGCACAGCCCAATGCTAGTAAATTGCCTTTAGTAATCTCTTCCTCATGTGGGCTATTCAGTACTTGTCCCACTTCTGTTCTACAGGACTGTTTCTTTTTTTATTTTTTTTTTTTTTTTGGTCTTTTTTATACAGGGTCTCCTTTGTCTCAGTCTCAGGTTCCTGATGAGCGCCTCTTCGTCATCCAGGTGCCTTGAACTCACACAGCAGGATACTACCTGCCTCTGCCCTCCCGAAGTGCTGAATAAGGCGTGTGCCACAACGCCTGGGCCTGAGTCTTTTTTCTTTTGAAGCATAGGACCAGGAGTATCACAGAGACCACCTGGATGTCTCACCCCACCTATAGTCATAGATCTCTATAGAATGGCCTCTGTCGCAGAGGCCAGTTCAACAAGCCATTAAGGTGCAGTGGGAGGGAACCTTGTCTCTCGAAGAGACACATGACATAGCATGTTTATGACCCAAATCTGATAGGATCAGACAATATGTCTCCTAGTGGAAATATCTATGTGTCAAGCAGTAAACTTGGTAATTGTATGGAATATACGTTAATGCAGCCGAGAGACACCAAACAGAAGATTAAGTTTTTCTGTGAATAATTACAAGTTCAAGCAGTTCAGCCTCTTATCACTTCATAGTGAGTACTAGAAAGTTAGGAGGATCCTTTTTAATTTGTAATTATCACTGCGTATGTGCGGTCCGGCAGCCTTATTCCTACCCTTCCGGGACAGAAGACATTGGTATGCGGGAGCCATGTGAGAGGACGCAATACACTATCAGAGGAAGACATGTTTGATTATTCTTTAAAACCAACTCAGAGAAGTTAATCTCATTGAACTTCTTTATATTCAACAAAAGAGTTGGATGTTTTCCAAGTCTAATGTGACTATAATGTTCATTAAATGGACTTGCTTTACACCTTTAAATGGATGATTAACTGCACATTCTTCACAGTGCAATTATTGTTACATGTCATTTCAAGAAAAAAAAATCACAGATCTAATTCGGGCCATGATAAAGGCCTTTCTTTTGCGACCATGGAAAAGACACTGCAATCAAATGGGATGTGATTTTTATCGAATGCATGGGCTGTTTTTTTTTTTTTTTTTAGGGCACATGTTGCTCCCAGGAGGTGGGAGGGACGGAATGGCAGGGAACATGCCCTAGACATTTCATTTTAGAGATTTAGGATCGGCCCAGGCGACGCCTGCTCTCTTCGGGCTTTCAGTGCCAGGCACCTTGAGGTTCCTCCCGCCCAAGCCTGCCTGGTTAATGACTTCAATCTGCCCTAGACAGCTCTTAGATAAGCGATAAATTACGGACAGCTCCTTGAGTCCCTGGCCTTTGCGCTTCTCTGAGTTCCTTGGCACAGACCTTTCTTCAAACGGGGAAAAACACGCTCATTTCAAGCTCCAGGAAGACAGCCGTTCTGTTTTCACATGTGCTTGTGACAGTAACTTTGTTCTCTGCATCTATGGATTTCTGCAGGAGCTGCAAGGACATTTCACTATCTGGGACAGGAAGACTGGCACGAAAAACCTCATAGCCTCCTCTACACCCTGCACGCAATCCAGGCTGTTTCTGTTAAAAGCAGAGCAAGGCTCAGGCTTGTCCTTATTCCTTCATTCCACCAGCGTTGGTGGAGATTCCAGAGGGGCAGCTACTGTGCCCAGGACGGTCCGAGAGTGTTGGCAGTCTAGTCAGCAGGTTCAGAGGGCTTGTGTTCATGTGTTGTGCTGGCTCAGCAAACTCACTTGATTTCTACTTGTGTTGTACCTACTCTGCAGCCATGTAGGAGCTGTGGACAAGCACCCCAGGAGTAGACAGCTTACCAACAACCTTCTGAGCTAGTCCAGCTCCCCCAAGGGAAAGTTAGGAGGGGAAGGAGGAGGGCCAGGCTGGACTGGGGTAGGACAGCTCTGGAGTAGCCTTGTGGCACAGTAGGAGATGTGCACACCCATGCTGGGCAGTGTTAGGTGGAGGGAGCTGCATTGGCATTGCCCCGTCCTAGAGACGTGGCTTAGCTTACTAAACCTCAGCTTCCTCATCCAAACACGGAGATAGCAATACCCATTTTTCAATGCTCTGCATCTGAGAAACAGCACGGATATAAAGGCATGAACACAGAGCCCAGCAGCACTCAGCAGATTGCCAATAGTATCTAATTACTTCCACATCAGCTGCCCCTTTTTATTGTCCTCCTCCTGAGCCTTTCTCTGCCCCAATTCTTGATGAATAAGGTATGGAAGGGTCTTACTTCTTAAACAACATAGAAGCGCAAAGCCTACCTCTACTCCAAGTCTTTGCCTTTTTTTGTTTGTTTCTGGTGTGTGTGTGTGTGTGTGTGTGTGTGTGTGTGTGTGTGTGTGTGTGATAGTGTCTCCTATATTCCAGGCTGGCCTTGAACTTGCTGTGTAGCTGAAACTGACCTTGAACTACTGATTCTTCTGTGTTTATTCTCCAGGTGTGAAGATTACAAGCACACACACCCATAATGTGTAACACACCGCCATGCCTGCTCTTTCTGCCTTGGAAAAGAAAATTCTAAAGTACAGAGAGTAGAGCCCAAGGAGAGGGTAGGGGTGGCCAGCAGGGGTGGTATTTGGGGCAGGCAGATGTTCCCTTGAAACAAGCATCCCAGCACCTCTGGCCACAGGCTCTCCCAGCCAGAAGATCTTGTTAGGCTCGAGGTCTCACACTCTGCCTAGTGCTTCGACTGCGCCTCAAAGCTGCCCACTCTCAGTGCTGCAGCCCTGGATTGTGAGTGAGGATGGGGTGGCCTGGAATTCTAACGCACTGTCCCCCGGCCGAGGTTACCCACCCACCTCTTACCGTTGTGCGCCTTCTGTTTCCTTCCTTTGCAGTATCCCTCAGGGTAGAGCAGCAATGACGACACTCACAGAGATGCCTGTGTTGAGCAGAAAACTTTCATAAATCATTTAAAATCCATGGTGTACCAACAGCAATTATCAGAATTAATTGCTCCCTAAAATATAAAGACTTGTGCTACAAAGAGTCAACATCAGCTTGGGATCGTGTGTCTCCTGCTGAAGTCCTGGAGTTTTCGAGGCAGGTACCAGAATAAAGCAAACATCAGCACATTGTGTACTAGGTACTGTGTCCCCATTTTCAAACTAATAAATACTGAATGAGTAAATAATTTTGTTTTCTCTCTGGGTTATAAAGATTCAGTCGTATTTGGCCAAGTAACTTCAGGGAATATCATTAAATACTTTTCAAATAATGTTCCGTGGAGCCATGTTCTGTTGGAAAATGTCTACAGATGCAGCAAGAAAGAAGGAAGACTGGCCAAGTGTGGGGGCGGGGCAGATGTGACTCTCCGTAACAGTCTCCTCAAAACTGGGTGCAGAAGGCCGCAGTGGGAAGGAAGCACCCAGGATCGCTCACTTAGTCACTCAGTCTCCTATAGATTCTCAACGGGCCTTCAAAGCCAACTACAATGGAGTGTTGAATTACAGAAATAAAAATCTTATGCTAATCCAAATATTTTATTTTTATTTTTATTATTTATTTATTTATTTATTTATTTATTTATTTATTTATTGTCTTTTCAAGACAGGGTTTCCCTATAGCCCCAGCTGTTCTGGAACTCACTATGTAGACCAGACTGGCCTTGAACTCATGAAGATCCACCTGCCTCTGCCTCCTGAGTGCTGGGATTAAAGGCATGCGTCACCTCATCTGGCTTTATTTTATTTTTAATTACATGTACATGTATGTTACTTGGGGAGGGAATGTGCATGCACATGCAGGTACTTGTGAAGGCCAGAAGAGGGTGTTGGATACCCTGGAGCTGGAGTTACTGGTGGTTGTGAGCCACCTGATATAGGTGCTGGAAACCAAACTCAGATTGTTAAGAAGAGCAGTGTGCACTCTTAACCACTGAGCCTTCTCTCCAGTGCCCAAAACCAATCTAAAATTTAAATGATAAGTAAATAAAAAGAATCATGTTTAAAGATATGACTTCTTAATATTTAAGAATAGAAGGCTACTGAGTGTGGTGGGCATGTCTTTAATCCTAGCACTTGGGAGGGAGTAATGGAGAATGAATTTGGGGCCAGCCTGGTCTAAATAGTGAGTTCAAGGCCAGCAAGAGCTACTCAGTAAGGCTTTATCTCAAAAAAAAAATTTTTTTTAAAAGAGAACAAAAGGGTAATATTTTACCTGTATATACAGCATTCGTACGCATGTGATGTTTATGGTGTTGACATGTGAATTATATGCATGAATAATTTGCATGCTACATAAGAGAAGACGTTAATACCAAAGGCATGAGCCATTGGTACCATTTGTTAGCCAGAAAACACATTATTATTGTTTCAAGATTTTTCTCTATGGAGGCATTCAGGGATGGCCCTATTTCCGTCCGAGATTTATTTGATCTCAGTTTTTTTATCCTAGGCTCATGAAGTAACAGCCCATAAGCTTTGATTTGCACATATAGTATTCAGAGACCTGACACCAGCTTCGATGCTCAGGAGGGAAAAGGATCTTTGTTCAGGAAGTAACTTACTGGACAATTAACATGTGGAAACTATACCAAACAGTATGTGCAAATGATAAGTTCACATTGAACTGCAAAGGGTGGAGGCTCATTCTTCTCAAGAGACCGTGACAACTCTTGCTGATGGAATAAATGGGATCATTATATTTCAGTCTCCAAGTAATTATCAGAAATGAAGCTTTGTGAATTCTTTCCTAATGGGGCCACCTGTCACCCTTCAGTCTTTGTGTATAATGGCATTCATTTCTGAAAATGTGGGCCCCAGTTTAGCTCTTCCAAATGTTAGGGACCATGTCTTGATTCCCTCCCTTGTCTGGCCATGATAAGTAGAAACATTTTCAACTGGTTTTCCATCCTCCACCCAACATATGATTCTGTGTATCGAAAGCACCTGTGGTGGGTATGAGAAGCGACAGCAAAGCCAGGTGTTTCCCCACACTTGGTTGTTCCCAGGCAATCCCGATTGCAGATACATCCCAGGGGATGGTGGGGGGTGAGGGGAGCAATAATGTCTCTCCCTGCCCTCCCCTACCTGCAGCCTACTGCCAGCTGCTCTGAGCTTGTGGTGTTGCTTCAGAAAGCAGCTGAGACTCAGGACAGGAGGGCAGCTCAGTGTGGGCTGTGGTGAGGGAATTGAAGCTTCCAGAACTTGCTTGGGCCTAAGCCAGAACACCAGCTCCACAAAGATGTTCCGGGTAGGCTGCATGGGGCAGGATTTCTTTGAGACTGAATGACAGGGGAAAGACCCTGAGATCGTGGGTGTGACTTACAGGGTCTCTGTAGATTATTCAAGATTTTTCTCCACTGAGGTGTGTGGGGATGGATTGTGGCCATGGTGTGTTTGTGTTTCCTTATCTGCAAGATAGGAAGATCTGAACAAACTTTGTTTTATGTTAATTTTATCTGCACTTCCTTAGAGACCCAGCAGCAGCTTTTGATATTCCAGAGCAAGAAGGATCTTTATTCAGGAACTTACTTACCAGACAGACGACACGAACAACTCTCACCAGACAGTGTGTGAAGACGATGAATTTATGTTGCCTAGGAGTGGAGACCTCCTTTGCCTTCTCTTCAAGATGGACACTGTTGTGTTGTTGGTTCCGTGACCTCTAAATGGCAGACTTTCTTTGAGAGCTTAGGTGCCACTCTCTGTAGTGGTCATAGTTTGGCAACAGCTGCTGATCTATTAAAGACACTTGCCTAGTTTAGTAGGTGAAGGTGAGGGGGTTGAGTTACAGGTCCACAAGGAACTAGTTTGTTTTAAAATGTGGAGAAAAGGGCTGGGAAAGTCTCTTATTTGAGTGACAATATGAAAGTGCTTTTCAAGGCCTGGGAGTGAGGGCGGAAAACAACATTTGAGTTTAAGTCCAAATCCACGTAATCACAGGAGCCTGACCCGTGGGGACACTCGCTTTACCTAGGGAATTGCAGTGCTGTTGGTCTCTGCCAGAATATCTCTGGGAAATATAATTTCACACTAATTAGGACTTCTCACAACCTACTTCCTGAAAGGTTCAGGTTTGAATTAGGGATGGAAATTTTAATAAGTAATCAAGTATTCTCTCCAAATCAAGGAAGAAGCCCCAGTGCTCTCTTTTATCAACAAAAGATTTCCTGGTTGCAAGCTGGACTCAGCAACAGTGAGTGCCAAATTGGTACCTTAACCCATCATCTCCAATCCTCTGGTCTTCAGAAACGTCTTAAATCCCTGTCCCTGTCCTCCAGCTAGACACAGTCTCAGGCTTTGTGAGTCTGACCACAGCCCCCCCGCATTGACACCTGTTGAAAAAATATTGGAACCATATTTGTAGCTAATCACAGCCAAGATGTCAATTTAATTAATCTGACAATAGAAATACCCCAGAGATGGGGCCCATGCCCAGGCTGGTGCTCCAAGTCAAGTCTGGGCTTGTTGTCTGTAATCTCACAAGTCCTGGACAAAATTAGCACTAAATATAAGGTAATTTAATAACTCCTCCCATCCCGGCAGGCAGGCCCCAGCACTCTGGGTGCCCCAGGCCTTCTGAAGGAGGAGGGTGGCACCCCCAGCAGGGAAACACTTAAGCTAGGCTTTCATTATTTTAAGTGGGTGATTTGCAGCTAAGGAGCTGCATTGAAACTCCTCAGGCCACTAAAGTAATAGCAGAGTTGTTCTTAAACTTAAAGACACGGCAATAAATTGTGTGAAATTCACTCATAGGAAATATACTGTTGAAGAATCAGGGTCCCTCAAGGATTCTCCAGGGAACTTGCATACTGTGGACAGAGATGGGAGGAAGGGGACAGAGAGAAAGGCCAGGGACAGACAGAGGAAGACTTGGTTCAAAAGGAATAAGTAAGTGTGATAAAAGTAAGAAAAATACCCAAGAAATTATAAAGATATTCTTTGAGCTCATTCATTCATTCTGGAATTTGAAGCCAGGACCTGTGTGTGCTAGGCAAGTACTCTACCATGGATCGAAATCCCAAATCCATTTTTATTTAGTTATGAGGCAGTATTTTTTTTGTTGTTTTTTTTTTTTGGTCTTTTGAGACAGGGTCTCCCTATAGCCCCAATTGGCCTGGAACTCACTCTGTAGACCAGGCTGGCCTTAAACTCACAGAGATCTGCCTACCTCTGACTCCTGAGTGAGTGCTAGAATTAAAGACGTGCGCCACTATGCCCAGCTTATGAGAGAGTATCTCCTAAGTTATCAGGCTGTGTTTGAACTTTGGATTGTCCTGCATCAGTGCCCCAAATAGCTGAGATTACAGGGCTATGATTCTATGTTGAGGCCTGATATATATATATATATATATATATATATATATATATATATATATATATATGAGGAGAAAGTGCACTATTTAGGGTTTCTTGGAGGAGGAGAGCTTGCTGAAAGCCAGGTCCCTGTTCTCACCAGGGCCCCATGGTGATAACCTGTGCTGAAGGCTGGCTGGGACTCTATGTGTGTGGTGCTGGAGACAGGACTCTCTCTACATGAAGCCAATTAGATTAGACATCAAAACAATAAGGAGGCCACAGCACATTTTCAAGTGTGGATGGAATAAGGTACTTGGGTCAGGAAATACCAGGTCAATAAAAGCCTGCAGACCTCATTAATGGCAGATCAGCGGGATGGACCCAGATCATTAAATATGTTAATTTGCAACAAGGAAATGAAAATCTTGGGAGAAGCTGGGAAAGTTGAAGGCCCCAGCCCTGGTTCTGTGTGTGTGTGGGGGGGTAGGGGGGCGGCTTGGGCTCTAGTTTCTTTGTCTTTCATGAGAGAGGTGGAGTGCAGGATGGAACTTTACCATGGGGCCTTTTGCTTGACACTCCACACTGAAGATGCCCAAGCAGGTGCTTCTGAGCTTGTCTGTACAGGCCAAGGCTGTGGTGTGAGCTCCCGGCTCTGAGATATGTCTTTGTAGTTCCAACACCTGTCAGACTTGGACAAGGTCCTCCAGCTACCTGGTAGACAGGTGAATGGATGGATGGATGGATGCGCTTACACAGAGAAGTGATTTCAACACGAAAGCAGCCTGCTTCAAGGCACTTTGTCCATAGGACAAAGTGGTGCCTTGGAGCAGACACCCGGCTGCAGGGGTCTTAGAGGTGGAATTCAGGGTACTCTGTGTGTTGTGCTCACTTTTTTTGTTGTTGCTGTTCTGATGGACTTTTGAGGCAGGGTGTTGCTTAGTAAACCAGGCTAGCTTTGAACTCATGAACCTCCCATCTCTGTCTCCTGTGTGCTGGGATTATAGCATGGCTCCCAGCTTTATGGGTGTGTTTCTCCCTAGTGACTGGAGCTAGCAGGAGTGTTCACTGTCGCTTTTCTTTTGGCTTATACCTTGGGAAGAGCTAAGCTGTGTAAACCAGGCCCTGGAAGCCTCTTGGAAGGGAAGGGGTCACAGTAGGGGAGGCCCTTCATGCTCAATGTTTGTTCCTGCAGGCTTGAAAGAGGACACTGCATCCAGAGGGATGGGGGGTCAGAAGATGATTTAAAATACAGGAGGAAGGGAGAGAAGGGGCAGAGGGTGACAGAGCCCCTCCACACCCCCAGAGGAGCCACATACCAACTAGGTCAGCGGCCAACAGGCAGCTTTAATCCTGGCAGGAGCCACCCTAGCAAACAAAAGAGAACCAGAAGACCAGAGAGGTGCCTCCCCCTTCAAAGGGAAAATGTAATTTGTAAACAGTCAACATCTTAACAAGTTGTAAACCACTAGCCTTGACTTCTAGCAGATTTACAAACTGAATGCCGTGTGCCTGAGTGACTAAAATTCACAATGTTCCCCTCCCCCCAAACCTACTTCATTAATTTGTGGCCTGGTAGTCATTAGGGTGACAAGTCCCTGGGGACAGCCTCCAGCTCAGCTTCCAACTGCGCAGGGCAGGCCTGGGGTCCGAGTGTTTTCCCAGCACAGGTGGACGCAGACCCTGGGTGGCTCAGTTGTGCCCTTCTCCCTCACAGGCTGCCCTCACAACTCACAGGCTAGCATTTGTTTGTTTTGTTTTAAAATTCTAGTGTTTCAAAAACCGCCCATCATTTATCACCCATCTTAGATGAGCAATTGTGGGTCGATGCCGGCTGGATGCTTTTCCCTCCCAACTTCTTCTCTCCCCCCTCCCTGCTGCCTCTCACCCTCAGGGGAAATCAAGAAAAACAAGATTCTACTTGTCCAAGCCCTCAGAGACTCCTCGGAATTGCTGGAATCGTCACAATAAGTGGTAGTAATAGAACCATATACAGGATTGTAAATACAAACTGTTCCATGGAGTGGCAAAAAATAATGAAGTAATTAGGTGAACCATCATCAGCACCTGTGACTGACTGGTGCAGGCGCTTCTGGCTGGCTTCTATTGTTTGTCAGGAACCCTATACAGGCCAACTCTCAAGTTGTGTAACTTCTCTCCCTGTCCCCTCCACTCCCTCCCTAGTAGTGTCTTTGTGGCCCCCAGGGTGGGTCTGTGCCTGGGTCGGCTGAGCGGCCCAGGATAGGGCTGTGTGTGCCAGCTCAGCCTGTGGAGAAACCACAGTGGGAAACGGAGTCCTGCTTTCCAGCCCATTAGGGTTAATGCCACTTTAATTAGCAATTGCTGGGAAGCCTAAGAGCACTGTTTAATGGGCCATTTCTAGGCTAAACCTGAGTCCCACAGACAAACCCAAAGCACTGGACCACTCCAATGGGAGACGGGAAGGAAGGGAGACTTGGAAGACAACTCACTGTTGATTCTGAAGGGAGATGACCATTGAGTACCTGCCTGCTATCTGGTACCTGCCTGCCAGCTGGGGTTTCTGCACAGAAGGGCATAGTTAACATGTAAGCCTCAACACTTTTGGTGTTCCCAGGTATTGTTTATACCTTCACTTCACAGATAGGAAACTGAGGCACAGAGAAGGCACATCCATGGCCAAGAGCCAGGTTTCCAAGGTTAGTGCCAGGGATACACACCCGAACCTGTTACTGTCCCTGTCTAGTGGACACAGTATAAGGCTGGGGCCTAGGGGACCTTCATAGCATATCGGTCCCCAACACTCCAAAGACTCCTGAGAACCCAGGAAAAAACCCTGTTTCTCGCAGACTTGCTAAGTGACTTGAGAGAAGCCAGTGCCCTATATGGGCAGGAGAAGTTCAAAGTGAGGTGCACACTTTGTGCACACAAGCACAGGCCAGAACTCTTGTTATTACCTAAAAGTGTATGGGGGTAGACACGAAAACCCACTTGTTGAAACTACTCCCCCCATGCATGCACACACACACACACACACACACACACACGCACACACACACACACACAGGGGCTGCTCCTGAGTTTCCTCTTACCCAGAGCCTCTCTGAATCCATAGAGTCTGATTTAAGTCAAAAGTCACTTAGGAAGCTGGACTTGGTGGTGCACGCCTTTAATCCTAGCACTCGGGAGGCAGAGGCAGGCAGGTCTTTGTGAGTTCAAGGCCAGCCTGGTCTCCAGAGCAAGTTCCAGGACAGCTGGCGCTACAGGGAGACCCTGCCTCGAAAAGACCAAAAAAAAAAAAAAAAAAAAAAAAAAAAAGTTACTTACAGGTTTAACTTTTAAATCAGCAGAGTGTGTGGAAATCAAGCCCACTTACTGCGCCTTGCTGGCTCTTCTCCGCAGGGGCAGGCAGTCACTTGCCACTGTTGTGGTCAATGGCAGAGCTGAAGAGAGTATCTTATGGGGCAATCATAGACAAGGGCCCTAACTTCTTTGTACCTCAACTTTCTTATCTGTAAAGTGAGAAAATTATCCTACCTTCTTCTGAGGCTGTGATAACTACAGAAACCAGTGTCTTTTCTCTGCTAATTACTGTTGTTTTCCACAAAAAAAGATTCATCCTAGAGCCTAACAAAGCTTAATCTTGAAGTCCCTCCCTCGCCTTGCAGCTTCTCCTATATGGCCCTGCATTTCATACTGAGAATTGTGTCCCTTTTTTCTTGAGGGTCTCCAGAAAGCATAAACATGCCCCTCAAATCTGGAGTCACCCAGGGTTACTTGGGAAAGGAAACCGTGGCTTGCGCAAACTGCTACAGCCTTGCGTGACTCAAAAACGAAGTTTCGAGATGTCCAGTATGGAGGTCACCTGAGGACTTTCCTTTATGCACAAACTTCTAAGATGGGAGGATGCAGAGGGCCCATATGCCATAAACTGACTAAAAGATCCTGCTTTGCCTGAGGCCATGCTCTTTAAGAGTTGAATATACAATGTCTGAGGACCCCTGCCTCAGTCCTGGACAACCTGGGGCCATCTGTCGCCCTACTTGTTGAAAACAGAAGCTTGCCCCTATGCTTCACTGCAGGGGACTCCCAATTTGCAGAGTGCCTGGCACAAGATAAGTTATCTGCTGAGTGAAGTATTCACCAAACACTAGCCCCTTAGAGCTTGCAGGAGGGAGAAGTTACCATGATCCCAGGAGGACAGGTGCATTCTATGTAAAATCCAGTGTGAAAAAGAAATGTACGATGAGGGATTTGGGTCAGAAAACTGCTATCATTTGGGGCGCTGTGGAATGTGAGAGGGCACCCCCACCCATGCAGGAGGGCTGCCGTTTCCAGCGTGGGTTTCTGTTTACTGCTGTGTATCTGATAACAAACAGTATGTCTTCCATTCCCAACCTCCACATCCTCATTTTCTCAGCTTGGAAACAATGCCCGTGTCAAAGCAGAACCCCAAACACAAGCAGGATCTGGCTAGGGGGTGAATGGTGCCCCCAGGCAGGGCTTTGGGCATGAGGGGAGCTGCTCAGGCCCGATTCCACATGCTGTGTAGACTCCAATTACCAGAGGACTTAGAGATCAAACAGCCCAACTGTGCCTCACAATGAAGGAGGAGGTCTTAATTTTACCGTGTGCTACACCCTTCCAGCCAGACTGTGAGAAACAAGGCATTCCCTTTATGTCCTCCTGAGCACAGAACCTGCCTGAAATTGTCTCAAGTTATCCCAGCAACATCTCTCTAAAATGGACAGAAGAGAGACTTTAGGCATTTGTGTGATTTCTGCTGATCTGGGTTGAACATCATGGCAGCCAGACAGTTTTATCAGAAAAGCCCATGTCCACAACAACGGCGTAGGCTTGAAATGTTATTTATTTTTTATTTTTAGGTCTCCATGTTTAGGTGTCTAGTTGGCTTGTGGGGGAAAGAGTTTGCATGAGCCCTTCACTGAGTGGTGGTAGATGCGCACTGGAGTTGATACAGAGAATGCAAGAAAGCTTAGAAAACACCCATGGCCAGACACTGCAATTCTGCGAATTTTATTTCTCTCTCCTCTCATCATACAAACAGGATTTTTGATGAGGTGCAGACCTGCCGAAATTTAGTGCAATTTCCCTTTTAAATTGTAATATCAGCCAATAGGTAAATATCTTGGAAATTGCAGTTACTTTGACATTTCAGGTTAAGAAAAGCAGAAAGGTGTGAAATTCATTTTTTTTTTGACATTTTAACATGCGTGCCACAATAGAAACCTAAACCCCAGATCTCATTTATTCTTATGTACTAGCATTTTTTTATACTTCTAGTTTTCAGACAATGGGTTTTTAAAATTAAGAACAGTACATGAAGGGATGGAGGTCACTGGGATATTTTAAACATAACTTCACTTGTATAGTAATCAGATTTGTCGTGTCACCACTCGTTCATAGCTTTTCCTAAAAATAAGCACTAAAGACATCTCAAACTGATCACCATTTTCCCAGAAATAGCACTTTGATAAAGAGCAGAAAATAAATGCTTGCCATATTGCCGAACCTCGATCCCAATGCATTGATCAAGATTAGAGCTCAAAAAGCAAATTTGTATTTTTGCGGATGGGGTGTTTTGATACATTTCTAATGGAAATTAACTTTAGTCTTGCAGGATTTGGGGGAGAGCTAATACATTAAATCATCTTGTAGTTGGGGTCGTGCAAAGCAGTCGACACGGCTTTGCAAGCGGCATTTTCTGATGATAAGCAGACTAGCATAGGAAAACTAGTATAAAGTAAGGTTTCCCTTGTCTGTGAGGTTCTTAAGCAATTCATCTTCATTTTAATTATTTACTCTCAAATACTGAAAACTCACCCCCCACTGCATGCACACCGCTTATTTAATGATTTTTGTGAAATTCCTCGCTAAATGTCTTGTTACCTCATTCAGAGCTGTCTGGATGCCACTTTATGCTGATATTTGGTCAAGAAGCCTTCTCAAAGTCTTCACTCTATTTTCCACTCATTGTTGTGACAAGAATAAACCTGGAGATAATTATTTTTGAGTACGCCTTTCTGATAGAATCATTTTACTGTAATAGCCCCAAATTAGAAAGTTAAAGATCGGATTGTTGATTATTGTGAAATATGATATCACAGCCCATGGCAAAGGACCACAATTCTACCCATGGGTAAACATTAAGATAATAGCAAGAATCAGCCGAAAGCACTGTTGCTTGCCGCAGAACTTCGTCCTTGTGTATCACAGCAGTGTCGAGCAAGTCTTCGGAGTTACAGAAGTCACAGCAGGCCATAGGTTTTACACGCAGGCATGGCTTCTGCAGGAGAAAGGCTGTGGTGCACACTGCTTACCTCGCTTTACTTCACAACTCTTTGCAAGCACGGGTGTCTTCCTTCTATTTTCAGTTTCGTGCACGTGGATCCAGGAAGAAACCTTTTCTCTGACTAGTTGCGTCTTGGTTGTTCCTGAGGACAGAAGGATTGGGGAAACACCGTGACTGCTTTCTTCAGTGGTTCCTCTCAATTTAAAGGCTGAGAGATGGACAACTGTACAGAGGCTGCCCGACTGGGACTGAAATTCGCAGCAGTAAAAGCTTGCACATTTCTGCGTTTCCTTTGGCACGAGCACAGTTCCACTATGAGCCACTAGATGGCGCATGAGGCCCATTTGTGTCAGTCACCCACCAATGTGGCAGATCTATTGCAAGATAACAGAGTCCTTCAACAATTCCTCCTCAACAACTTTACTACTGGATTACTGTTACCATCTCAGTGTTTGCACGAAACCGAAATGGTTCCGATTTGCGCTTAGATTATAGGGGAAATTTCAATGGAAGAGCCTTGCATCAGATTGTAATGTATTTACCCATCATCATTAGTAAGCATGCATCTTCAACTGAATTAAGACAGAGAGGTGACATCTATTTTCCTACTGAGGCTCCAACAAACATTTATCAAGTGTTTGCTGTGTGAGAACCTTATTCATGATTCTTAAATATTAAAAGAACACTTTATTACCAGAAATAAATTCAAGTATCAGAAAATAAAGTGTTGGGTCACTGATATGATATTAAAACTAAATATAACTCTGGAATTTCAGCAGCCTCATTTAAATTGTTTCCACTTATTTATTTGTGTGTGTGTGTGTGTGTGTGTGTGTGTGTGTGTGTATGTGTAGGTGCATATACTAGGGCCTACATGGGGAGGTCAGAGGACAACTTGGAAGAGTGGTTTCTCTCCTTGGACCACGTGGGTCCTAGGGATTGCATTTAGGCCATCACGCTTGACAGCAAGCACCTTGAGTCACTGAGACATCTTGTCAGCCTCTTGATGTAGAACAAATTCTCCATGTAGAATAAATCTGAGTATCAGGAACAAAATCCAAATAACTTTAAACATTTTCTTCCCACTTAGAGCAAAAGTTAAACTTTTTGCCTTAATAAATATACACTTCTATAAAGAAAATAAATTACTGAAAGAGATGAAGTTTTAGTGGAAGTAATTTTCTCTTGTATGTCTGATATATATATATATATATATATATATATATATGTAAACATCACTTCTAAATCTAGTTTCTGATAAGCATTAATAATAATAGCTTTTGCAGAAAGTCCTCAGGGGGACAAACATGATAACACTTCTCCAAGTTAACTCCAAACTTCTAGAGAGAACTCAGAAATCTCTAAAACATTTTCACTTTTAAAAGTCAGTGACTTAAAAAAAATCAGGAGCAGTTGAATTTGTTCACCCTTCTCAAAATAGGTGTGATATTTCTTCTGAGCCAACCTCAAACCAAAAGAAAAGAATGGTCTCATTTTTAGATTACTGGCTGTTTGTTTGAACTGAAGAATTAGTTGCATTTCAGAATAAGGACATGCCTAATGAAATGATTAAAACATACAGAGCATTAAATTACAAGCAGATGGGCGGGAGGCGGGTGGGGGTGGGGGGCTTGCGGGAGACCTGAGTCCACGGGAACTGCAGCTTCGGGCTTTCCTCGGCAACCCGGTAGACAATTGCTTAAGCTGCAGAAGCAAGAGAACACCCTCTGGAAGACTAATCTCTCTCTCTCTTAGGGGGAAGAGATGGCAATGCTAGAAAGGCTAGAAAGGAAAGTCTATGAGATTTAATGCTTTAAAGAGATGGCCATTATTGAAAGAAAACGGACATTTACAATGCTGCCCAGGGAAGGAACCAGGAGCTGTTCCTGGGGACGGATATTAGTGGTGAGTGGGTCCTGTGCAGGCGAGGGAATCTGACAGCCTCAGCCCTAGAAGCCGTCCATCTCCCTAGCTGTCGCCTGGCCCTGGTGATTCAGCAAACACCCCCTTGTCTTCTCCCCAGAAATGCACCACTTAAAATGCTTCTCTGTGTACTTAAAAGGCTTGATGTGATAGAGCTTACAACTGAAAAGGGAGTTTCACAAATGGACGGACGAGTCTGAAGACCACGTAGATGGTTTGCTAGTGGCCTTCAGCACTCTGTGGCTTGGCAGAGTCCATGAGAGTTTCATCTCAAATTTCTATCAGGCCACTGATTGCTTGGAAACCAACCTAAAAAAAGTCTGCACCATGTCTCTATGGTTCCTGAATGAACAATGGCAGTTTGGACCTATTCGAGCTGTCTTCCTAAACAGTGGCACCAATTGTCTCTGAGTGCAGGTTAATGGATGTAGGTCTGGAGATAAAGAAAATAAACCCTTTAAGATGTTGTCTAATTTTTAAAAGGCATCTCACCTTCCTCTGTTGTTAGTCCTCTTTGTCTTGGATGTCTTCAAGGGAGGGGACATCACTGTTGTCGAGACTGTGGCTCGCACCCATGGCCAGCTAGGCTCTGAGTGGGGCCGAGGGTCACCTCCAAAGCTCAAATATCTGCTTACTTTAATAGCGGAAAGAATACCCTGGACACAAGTCACTATACACACACTCACACACACACACACACACACACACACACACACACACACACACCCCTGGAAGGGCTTGGGCTGCACTGTTCTCTTGCAGGTAAGGCTCGCCCCTCCACCCATGCTGCCCCACGTGCCTGTGAAACATTCACATCATTATCGCTACGTCTGGCCTCTGGTGACTGGCTTTGCTCTGGAAACTGACCAACCACTGAAGAATCTTTCTTCTCAACCTCATCTACCAAGGGAAGGAGCCAGTGACTGATCCCAGGCTGCCTCATGCCCAATCAAATGCCCAAAGCCAAGCCTGCAAAGAGACAGTGACCATGTATTCAGGACCAAAGGCCAGTATTCCTTCCGTCACAGTGAACTTACCAGGAAGCTCAGGCTCAGTGGAAGGCTGAGCTCCACCACCCCATACTGGCTGGTCAGAGAACAAGGCATCCCACTCCAACCTTCTCCTCTGACCACTAAGAGATCTTAATCTGTGTGTGTTTGTGTGTGTGTGTGTGTGTGTGTGTGTGTGTGTGACTTGGAGTGTTGTTCCTCAGGTGCTGTCTCCCTTGTTTTCTGCAACTACTTTCCCAGCTGCTGGTTCTGCCTCCCCAGCTTGAGATTATAAGCATGTACCACCACACCCAGATCTTGTTTACGTTTATTTATTTATTCGGGGTGTATGTGCATACCATGCACATAGAAGTCAGAGTACAACTTGCAGGCTTCAGTTCTTTCTTTTCACCATGTGGGTTCTAGGGATGGAACTCAGGTCAGCAGTCTTGGTGGCAGATGCCTTTACCCACTGAGCCATCTGGCTGGCCCACACCCAGCTTTTTGACATGGGTTCTGGGGCTCAAACTCAGGTCTTTATTCGTACAGTGAGCCATTTACTGACTGAGCCCTTTTCTTGTTAACTTAAAAAATACTGCTGAATGTGTCCTATGGCAGGTTGTGGTGGTTTGAATGAGAATGTCCCCCAATGGCTCCAAGTATTTGGACATTTTGTCCCCAGTTGGTGGTGCTGTATTGAGAGGTCTTAGAAGGTGTGGCTGTGCTGGAGGAAGCATACCACGGGGTGGGGGGTGTTAGAGTGTTCATAAAGCCTTGCTGATCTTCAGTCATTCTCTCTGCTTCCTGTGTCCACTTGAAGATGTGAAGCTCTGCTTTCTGCTCCTGCTTGAGTGCCTTCTGCTACCATTCCCCCTTCCCCCATGATGGACTCTAAATCCCCTGGAATAAACTCTTCCTTTTATAAGTTCCCTTGGTCATGGTGTTTTTATCACAGCAGCAGAAAAGTGATTAATACACAGGTTTATTTCAGTCTCTGGATAAAAGATGGGTCATAGATATAGAAATGTAACATTTGTATTTGAAAATATAATGTCTACTGAAATTCTACCCCTAGAGAGCCTCTCTGGAGATTGACAATGTTGCCATTGCTTTATGGGAAATGAATATTCCTGAGGTGGTTAACACCTTCCACTACTGGCTAGTGTGGAGACAGAGTCCTGAGGCTGGGCTCAGAGTGCGAAATTTGTTGGCAGCCAACCAAAACCAAAGCCTATCAGTGAGGATGTGAATTAGGACTGGCCACTGTGAGGCAGGTGTGAGTCGCATTGTGGGTGGGGCTGAGAGGGAGCTAGAGGGATGTGGGAGGCACCTACCCCTCCATCCTGATGGATGTGCCCAATACCTTTTCCTGGGTCTTTCTAGATCTCACAGGCTCAAAGAGAGGTTGGTGGCCCTGAAGCCAGAGTGGAGGATCCTGCCTTCTGATCTGAGGGTCTGGCTCTGTGTCTGACCTGGAGTTGCGTTCAAATTTCAGTTGAATAGTTGCTGTCTTTGTTACTTTTCAGTTGCAGTGATAAAATGCCCTAAGAAAATCGACTTTTGGAGAAAGGATTTATTTGCTTTACAGCTCCAGAGGGCTACAATCCATCATGGCAGGGCAGGGAAGGCATGGGAAGAAACAGCTGGCTGGTCCCATTGCATCTGTCCTCAGTAGACAGGTGTGAACAGGAAATGGGGCTAGGCCATTAAACCTCGGAGCCCGACCTCCAGTCAATCACTTCCTCCAGTGAGGCTCCACCTTCTAAAGGTTCCACAGGCTTCCCTAAGTGTGCTGCAGCCAGGGAAACCAAGTGCTCAGGCGGGGACAGTTCACATTCAAATTGCAATGGTTGTCAATCATTTCCCTTGTTGTCACCATCGTCATCGTTGTTTTCATCGCAGTAGGAGTAGAAGCTGGTGGTGGGAAACCTGACACTGTCCACATTCTGGGCACTCTTCTAAGCCTTCACCTGCCCTGTGCCACGGACACCTCCTAGTGGTCATCCTATGAGATTCTGTGTTTGCTCCAAGCCCTTGTCCGACTTACTTAGCATATTGTACAAGCTCCAGAAGACCAGGCAGGTCCACACTCAGGAGAAAAGCATTTGCATTGGGTAGTCCTTTGAAGGAGAACAAAGGGACTCGTCAGAGAGTTCAGTCTCTGCTAGTTCACCCAGCAGCCTGTTCCCTGCACCTGTGGGAAGTGCCAGGCTGTGGGATTTGCTCTGCACCAGGCATGTGATATTGGACCTGGGAATGTTTGCTGGTTCATGTGGGAGGGGATTCATTTTCATGGACAGGCTGCCCCTGGTCCTTGAGAAGCTGTCCTTGAGGGTGAGAAGAGGACTCCCACCCCTAGTGGGAAAAGGCACGGAAGTGCAGCACTTGACACAGAGCCAAGACATGTGGTCGCTGTCTGCAGCTCCAAGCATGCTTCTCTAGGAAGTTTGTGCGAGACAGGGTGGACTTTGCAGGGTCCTCAGCCCCATCCCTGTAAAGGCTCTGCTGCTCTGGGCTGGGGCAGGGAATTGGCCTTTCACTAAGGTTCCCAGGCAGTGCTGATGGGAAACAAAGGCCAAGAGCAGGCGGAGTTCACAGTGCAGTGGGGTGGAGTTGGGGAGCTCCCGGAAGAGGGGAGGCTTTTCCTAGGTCCTTACATCCCAGCATGGTCCTCACACTTTCCAGATACAAAAGCACCGCTCTTCATGTCTGGGTGCCTCGGAGGTAAAGACTCTGGAGCTGGCACCTGGGAAGATGCAGACTAGGGGTGAGGCCTTGAGTGAGCAGCCAGGCCCTGCCCAACTGGGAGGAGGTGCAGGGGTGCCTGGGAAGCTTTGGGTCCACCTGCTGGGAGGGAAGCAGCTGAACTTCAAATGAAGCCTAGGGTTTGCTCAAGGGCAGCTGTGAATCCATGGGTGGGTGGGATGATGAGAAGAGCTGAGGGTTGGAGAGAGAGAGAGAGAGAGAGAGAGAGAGAGAGAGAGAGAGAGAGAAAGAGAGATTGATTTGGGGAGATGAACAGCCTTGGGTTTGGACTTTATTTGGGAGTGGAGATGGATGTATTCATGATATCCTCTGTGTGTGTGTGTGTGTTTGCACATGTGTGTGCTCACATATGCACATGTGTTCACATCTGTGGATGCCAGAGGTCAACATTAGCTGTACCTTATTCTTAGAGACAGGGTTTCTTACTGGTCTGAAACTCCCCAGTTCAGCTAGACTGGCTGCCCAGCCAGCCCAGGAATCCCCAGTGCTGGGTAACAAGCACGAGTTACCATGCTCAGCTTTGTTCTCCATGGCTTCCGGGGATTGAACTCAGGTCCTCGAACTTGCCTGACTGAGCCATCTCCCCAGCCCCACTTTTGTGTTTTGCTCAATGGATAATCTCTTGCATCTCCTCACAGAGGTACCTTAATGAGTTTTTTTTTTCCCCCCTTAAGATACAGAGAATGTAGGAAGCTTGACTAGAAAGTGAAGAAAACACACAAAAGCGAGCCACTCAGGGTTTGGAGGCTGGAGCCGGTCCAAGCCAGGACTGTGTCCCTTCTCAGGAAGACAATGGAAGAGCGAGACCTCATCCCCCACCCCCCTGGCTTCCCAATAGGTGAGAAGATGTTATGGAAGGGTCTGCTTTCAATGGCTTAAGTTACAGGAGGGAAGATATGCTGCTCAGAGCTTGAAGTTTAAAAAAACAAAACAAAAACAAAGCCAGCGATTTTGCAGAACAAGCAAAACAAGAGAATGAACTGCCAAAGAAGTGGAATTTCAACCCTGGAGCCATTCTGAGCGAGCAGCACCTTCTTCATCATGGGTTGTTTGGAGTACTGAACTCGATCCTACCTCTGTGCCTGGGAATGGACTTGTGACCCTGGCAAAGAGTCTTCCAGTCCAAACAACTCCCTAATTATTGACCCAGGTGGCCAGGGGGCGTCTCAGAGGAAGAGGAGTCCATTTCAGCCGACTTGCAAACAGTCTGTTGCCAACAGTGCTTTGTCATTGACTGGATCATTTTCAAGTCATTTTGTTGAGCAAAATCTCCAATGGAGCGGCCCTTGCAGGAACTGTACCGCAAAGGATCCTGGGGGTTCAGTCCTTTCCCACCAAATGGGATTCCCAGTTGTTTGGGGCAAGCTAAAGAAAAGTCCCTGGGGTAAGGTGAACAATTCTGTGGCTCCTGAGAGGAAAAGAAACAGCAGATACCCTTCATGTTTTCTTACTAGAATGTTCCATCTACTGGCCTCTCTAGCTGGTAAATGGAAATTTTTTTTTCCTCAAGGTCTGTGGTGAGAATTGGCCTCTGTGCTGTTCCCAGTTACAAATGTGTGATTACTCTGACCCTCTATACCACACTTTTCTGCTTTCTTACCATGGCGGCTTGATTTGAGAATGTTCTACCCTCACAGTTAGTTAAAATGGACTCTGTCGGCTTCAACTCTCCACTACTACCTTCGTTTTTCAGGCTCAGAGATCATCTTCAAAGGAGTTGTTGATGGCTCAGTTGATAAAGTGATTGCTGCACAAGTGTGGGGACTTACTTGAGTTCAATCTCCTAGAACCGATCGATGCAAAAACTCCAAATCTGGTGCAAGCTTGTAATCCCAGTGCTGTGGAGGTAGATAGAGGCAGATTCCTGAGATTCCCTGCCCAGCCAGCCTAGCCTATAGTTCTAGGCCAATGAGAGACCTTGTCTCATAAAAGTGAGGTGATGCAGCTGAGGAACAACAGCAGATTCTGTGTAACCAATGTTCCGTAATATGTATTATGTTTATAAGTTCCAGTGTACTAGGGCATAAGCTGAGGGAGCAAATTGCCCGACTAAGACACCAGCCATATATTCCCGGTTGCTGTCCCTACCTACACCACACAGAGGTCCTTGGCTATGGTCTGAATAAGATTGTCCTCTCTGAAAACTCATGCTGGAGTTTAATCCTCATTCTGAAGTATTGAGAAGGCAGAGACAATCAACTTTTAAAGGGTTCTTTGGCAGGTGACAAGGAGTCACCAGGTTAGAGCCACATACCTGAATACTGGTGATGTGAGGAGAGAGATCAGGACCAGGGGAGATGCCTGGTGATGTCTGCCTCTTCCTTCGACACATGATGTCACATGCTACATCGGAACTCTGCCAGCAAGGTCATTACCAGATGTGAAAGGTGACCTTGGACCTCAAGCTGTGAGTCAAAATAAGTGTCTGGGGTTGGGGATGTGGCTTGGTTGGTAAACTGCTTGCCTTTTATGGAGGAAGCCCTAGGTTCAGTTCCCAGAATAAACTGGACATGGTGGCACAGGTGTGTGTGTAATCCCGGCACTTGGGAGGCAGAGGCAAGAACATGAGGACTTCAGGGTTATCCCAAGCAGCATATTGAGTTCAAAACCAGCCTAAACTACATGAGACCTTGCCTCAAAAGAACAAAACAACAAACTCTCAGCCAAAAAATCTCTAAAATTTTTTTCACGACGTATATTTTTATTGATTTTTGTACATTTAATATAATACATCTTAATCATATTTTTGTGCATTTAGGACAATAAATCTTAATCATATTTAGATACTCTTCCCCATCCACATCCTCCCATCACCTCACCCACTAGACATCATGCATTCTGCCATATATGCCCATCAAGTCAAATTAGTTTACCCAGATGTCCCTCAGTGCAAGTTCATCCACGAGTGTCTAGTCAGCCTATCTAGAGTTTCTCCCTTGCTCAGTTGAGGCTGGGCCTGGCTGCCCATTTCCCCAGTTCTTTGTTACTCTGTTGTCTGATTGAGTTTGCATGGGTCTTGTGCAGGCCGACACTTGTTCATATGAGGAAGTTCCCAGAGGCCTGGAAAACTGTTTTCCCACGATCATGTACCAACCTTGACTCTTAACAATCATTCTTCCCCGTCTTCTGTAATGGCCCCTGAGCTATTGGTGGGTGAGGTTTACTATAGGAGTCCTACCCAGGGTCATACGCCCTGTAGACTCGTTTCTCTACACTTTGGGCAGTTGTGGCCTTCTCTGTTCATTGCCTTCTGTTGCATGAAGAAACTTTGTTGATGAGAGTTGAGGGATGCATTAGTATTCTCTACCTCCTGTTCCACTATGTTTCATGAAGTTTAGATTTAGGGGTTCCAATGTAGATGTATCACTTAGGGCTGGGCATCTTTCAAACATGTATTCTCTGTATGTGATCAGTTGTGGAACTCTGTCATAGTCTCCATCTGTTGCAAAAAGAAGCTTCTTTGATGAGTGGCAAATGGCATACTTGTCTGTAAATATAAGGATCCATATTTAGCATAGAGTAAGAAATACATATGTCTAGGGATACAACAGAGGTAGGGTTTCCTCTAGGATTTATGACTACTCCATCTATGTATATTTGGCTATCTTTACAGTGCCACCCATGAGTTATCTCCCACTGAGAAGGCTTTAAGTCCAATTAGCTATCTGTTATCTAAATTCTTTTTATGACTTGCTCAGTCTGTAATATTGTGTTATTAGAAACAGAAAATGAACTAAGACTCTCTCAGAATGTCATTGCCTCTGGTTGTTCTTCAAGCACTCTTGAATGAGCCCCCAGGGCCAGGGTCTCTGAAAGTCTAGGTTTGTTTCTGTGGAGGGGGAATTCAGCACTACTTCTGTGATATGGAACCTGTCAACCAGGAAAAAATGGATGACCTACTGCAGGGCTAGTTACAGATGGGGGAAATTCAGGAGTTGCAGCAAAGCCATGTTCCTCAGGCTCCTCCCCATGCTAAAAGTTCAAGTGCATTGAAAAGTGGGAATACCCCTGTCCCTCAGCTCCCCCTCCATCTCTGTAAGACTGAAGTACCACCTTGGAGTGAAAGGATGGAAAAAAAATACTCCAAGCAAATGTCACAAAGAAACAAGCAGATGTTGCTATCCCAATATTAGACAAAATAGACTTTAAACTAAAATTCATCAGAAGAGATAAAGACGGTCACTTCATTCTGATCAAGAGAACAATCAACTAAGAAAACATTATAATCACAAATATATACGCACCAAACTCTGGTGCATCCAATTTCATAGATTTTTTTTTTTTGTCTTTTTGAGACAGGGTTTCTCTTTAGTCCCAGCTGTTCTGGAGCTTACTATGTAGACGTGGCTGGCCTTGAACTCACAGAGATCTGCCTCCCTCTGCCTTCTGAGTGCTGGGATTAAAGGCACACACCACCACGCCTGGCCCCATCCAATTTCATAATAAGAGTACTAATGGACTTCAAGACACAGATGAACCCTAACTCAATAATAGCCATCAATATCCCACTTTCTCCAATAGACAGGTCATATGGATAAAAATGAACAGATAATATCTTAATTAAATGATAACAGACATCAAATGAACCTAGCAGACATCTACAGAATAGTCTACCCAAGAATCAAAGAATATACATTCTACTGAGAAACCCATGGAAGTTTCTCTAAAATAGACCACTTACAGGGAAACAAAAAAAACCTCAACAGATACAAAAAATAAAAATAGTTTCAAGTGTTTTACTGGACCACAATGCAGTAAAGCTCAAAATCAACAGCAAAGGAGGGGCTAGTAACATGAACTCATGGATATTAAGCAACACATTACGGTTCAAAGAAGAAACCAAAGAAGAATAAAAGTATTCCTGTAAGTAAATGAAAATTAAAATACAGCAAAGCCTCTGAGACACATTCAAAGTAGTCTCAAGAGGGAAGTTGATAGCTCTAAGTGCCTATATTAAAAAAATAATCAGAACGAGCACATGTACATGACTTAATGATACAACTCAAGAATCTGGAAAAACAAGAACAAACCAAACCCAAACCAGCAGAGAAGAGATGATAAAAATCAGAACAGAAATCAATGAAACAGAAACAAAGAAAACAATAAAAAGAATTAATGCATCTAAGAGCTGGTTCTTTGAAAGATAAACAAAATAAACAGAACCTTAGCCCAGCTAACTAAAAGATAAAAAAGAGCAAACCCAAATCAACAGAATCAGAGATGAAAAGGGAAACATTATAATGGACACCAAAGTAATCCAGAACATTATAAAGGATTACTGTAAAAACTTATAGTCTGGCTGGGTGTGGGAGTGACTGGCATCCAGGAGTCAGAGGCAGGTAGATCTCTGTGAAATCAAGGCTAGCCTGGTCTACATAACAATTTCCAGGCCAGCTATGGCTACAGGAAGACCCTGTTTCAAAAAGAAGCAAATAAACAAGGAAACCAAGCAAACAAACAAAACCCAACTCCAAAGAACAAAACAAAATATCCCTACAGTCTGTTATATTAGAAAATCTAAGATACATGGATGAATTTCTAGATTCAATCAAACCACCAAAGTTAAACCAAGAAGAGCTCAACAACTTAAACAGAATCCATAACAAATAAGGGAATCAAAAATACAATATAATACAATTAAAGAAAGCCTGGGTCCAGATGAATTCATAGCAAAATTTGATCAGACTTCCAAAGAAGAACTACAGCTAATACTGCTTAAATTACTCAAAAAGGTAGGAAGAGAGGGAGAACTCCCAAACTCCTTCTAGGAAGCCAGTATTAATCCGATACCAAAACTAGGTAAAGACACAACCACAACAGACTATAGGCCAATATCCCTAATAAATATTTGATGCGGACATTTTCAGTAAAATACTTGCTAACTACATACAGACACATGAGCATCCACTTGGGCTGGTGAGATGGCTCAGTGGTTAGGAGCACTGACTGTTCTTGCAGGGGACCCAGGTTCAATTCCCAGCACCCACATGGAGGCTTACAACTGTCTGTAATTCCAGTTCCAGGGGATTCTCCGCCTTCTTCTGACCTCTTGGACGACACGAGTGCACTTATATGCATGCAGGCATCACATTCATAAATAAAAACAATAAATAAAATATTAAAAGATCATCTACCATGATTAGGTTGGTTTTAGTCCAGAGATGCAGGGATGTTTCACTGCAGTAACTCAATAAATGTTGTAAATCATATAAATGGATGTAAAACCAAAACTCACACAGTCATCTCAATAGATGCAGAAAAGGCCTTTGACAAAATCCAACATGCCTCCATGATAAATGTCCTAGAGGGAATCAGATTGGAGAGACTATTGTTCAACATAATTAAGGCTCTATGTGAGAAACTCACAGCCAGCATCATTCTAAACGGTGGAAAACTTGAAACATTCCCATTAAAATAGGAACCAAACAAAGCTGTCCACTATCCCTACTCCTTTTTAATATAGTGTTTGAAACCCAGCTAAGACAAGAAGGAAGGATACTAATTAGAAAAGAAATAAAATTATTCCTATTTACAGATGATATGGTATTATATATAAGATACTAAAAAAATCCTACCAGAAAACTCCTAGAAATGATGACTACTTTCAGCAAAGTGGCAGGACACAAATTAATTTATAAAATTCACCAGCCTTCATATATACCAATAATAGGCAGTCAGAGAAAGAGTTTATAGAAACACTTGCATTCACAATAGCCTCAAAAAATCGGGGAATAAACCTAACCAATGATTTTAAAGATCTTGTCAATGAAAAGGTCAATCTTTTAAGAAAGAGATTGACGATGACAGTAGAAGATTGGAAGATCTCCTGTGCTTATGGAGTGGTAGAATTAATATCATGAAAATGATCATTCTACCCAAAACAATTTCAGATTCACTGCAATCCCAATAGACACCCATGACATTTTTCACAGAAATAAAAACAAACATTCCCAAATTCATGTGGATCCACAAAAGACCCTGGATAGCCAAAGCAATCTTGAGCAAGAAGAGCAATGGTGGAGCAATTACCAGATCAGATTTCAAACAATATTGTAGAGTTACAGTAATAAAAACATCATGGTTTTGGCACAAAAACAGTGAGGTAGATCAATGGAATAAATTAGAAGACCTGAACAAGAGCACAAGTAATTATAGCCACCTGATATTTGACAAAGATGCTAAGAATACACAATGGAGAAAAGGCAGCATCTTTGACAAATGATGTTGGGAAAACTGGATCTCTGCATGTAGAAGAGTGAAATTAGACCCATATCTACCACCCTGTACAAAAATAAGCTAGAAGTGGATCAAAGACCTCAATGTGAAACCTGAAACACTGAAACTTATAGAAGAAAACATAGGCTGTACCTTACAAGATAAAGGTATAGGAAAGGACTTTCTAAATTGGAATCTGTTTGTTCAAGAATAAGGTCAACGATTGACAAATGGAACCTCATTAGACCAAAAAGCTTCTGTCAGCAAAGGAAACAACCAGTTGAGTGAAGAGAAAGCCCACAGAGTGAGAAAGACTCTTTGCCAGCCATGCATCTGATAGAGGACTATTTTTCAGAATACACAGAGCACTCAAAAAACAAAGAAGCAAACAAATGACCCAATTAAAAATGGGCTATGGATTTGAACAGAGAGTTCTCAAAGGAAGAAATAAAATTGGCTAAGAAATACCTTAAAATTGTTCAACATCCTTAGTAATGAAGGAAATACAAATTAAAACTAAGCTTTCATCTTACCCAGTCAGAATGGCTAAGATCAACAGCAGAAATGACACCAAATGCTGGCGAGGATGTGGTGAAAGGGGAACCCTATTCACTATTGGTGGGATTGCAGACTGAAGCAACTATTGAGAAGATCAATGTGGAGAATTATTTTTTTCTTTCTTAATTTTTATTTGACCAGTTAGTACACATATGCATTAAACATAAGGAGTATCCATGTAAACCCAATTAGTAAACATCTGAGTCCAGTTCTTGTACAACCTAGGGTCCCCAAGTCTAGCTGAAGAGGTTTGCTTACACAAACATGCCAATCAAATAAAAGTCCAGTCCATTTTTGGGTGATCTCACAATTCACCCCCCTCCCCCTTCCTTGGCCCTTACAATCTGACTCACCAGCCTTTTCCAGGAGAGTCGCTGGGCTTTGGAGGGGAGAGTGAGAGAGAGTGAGAGATAGATCCATTTTTTCTCTGAGGTGACACATCAAACTCTTGGGTCTTTCTGTTCTGTTTGCAAAGTTCTGTTTGCAAAGCACTAGTGGGTCCTTTAGAAGTCTCATTCTAATTCCAGTATTAAAACACAAATAGGGGGCTGGAGAGATGGCCTAGTGGTTAAGAGCACCGACTGCTCTTGCAGAGGACCTGGGTTCGATCCCCAGTACCCACATGGTGGCTGAGAACCATCTGTAACTCCAATTCCAGGAGAACTCCAGTTCCAGGGGAATTGACACCCTCTTCTGACGTCTGCAGCATTGCACCACACGGGTGCACAAACCTACATGCAGACAGTACATTCATACACATAAATAAATAAATAAAAAATAAAAAAACACAAATAGTAACAAATATTAACCATTATAACCAGTTACACTATGGGCATAAACATATATGCTTGGATAGTATCTTGGTTGGGGCATTATAACTCTTTGACGAAAGGATGACAATAGCTTTTTAATGTGGCCTATAAAGTCTCCTGACACTAGGGGCACCAAGGCTGCAGTATCAGCTGTGTGTACTAATCCCCGCCCCCCAGGGAGTGAGGCATAGATTGAATTGGGATGTCTATATTTCTTTCTATATATGTACCAGGCTGCCACTCTTGCACTACATCTTCTTTGGCATGTACAAACACCATGTGAGGTCTGTAGTAAAACTTTGGAGACCATTTCTTTCCAGCGGTTTGCATAATTCCCTCTGGCACTATGAAAGTCAGCTGTTGATTTGCAGGGACTCAGCATAATTTTTTTCTCACCCTCATATCATGCTGTGTCTTTAGCAATGGGGTCTTACTGTCCATTTCGTGTGTGCACCCAAAGTTATAGGCAAATGGCTTTTGTTTGGGGGGCTTTTAGAGCCTCCCTGGCCAACAGCTCCTGGTAAGGCAGCCCATAGCTGGCACCAAAGCCTTTATCTACCTACCAATAATTTTTATTTAGTAGTAAAGCAAAATTGCATCCTGGAGGGAGGAGGCATATTCCTTCCCCCTCTGTTTTTGTAACTGTTACTACAATAAGAGCAGCTTCTATTGTTTCCCAAACCCCCATATCCTGATTTATAGTTTTCCAGAAGGTAGGAGTTGTATCACGTACTTGTAGACAGGAACCAAGCTGAAAGTAAGCCCATTCAGACTGTCTCCTTCTGGACTGCATACTGCTGGTTTAAGGAGATAGAACCCAACTTTTTTTGAGCCAAATTATCTTGTTATGGGAAAAAGAAATATCAGAGTTAACACCTGTATAATACAGGAAAACATGGAGAACATTTGTGTCCATTTAATCTAATTGCTGTAACTGGAAATCCAGTATGGGTCAGGAGTAGATTGAAAATTAACAATTCTGTATCCCTGATTAGTTTATGTGTGTTACTATTTTCTATTTTGGGAATAGCCATCCATTTTAATTTTATACAGGAGGCTTTTAGTTAATGCCATGAGACTTAATAATCTTTACTAAGAGATTTACCCCTAGTTATTAAAATTTACTAAGTATTCAATATTTATTCTCATATATATATATATATATGTAGAACAGTTATTTTAAATATACTACTGTAAACTACAAACTTTGAGATGTCCTTGGAAGTCTTGGGGTAGGTTCTAGATGACCAATTCTCTCCAAATGTTCAGAGATGTTTTACATGGATTTGTCAAAAAGCCTGTCAGTTCACTCCAAAGATGTTTTACCTAGTGGTCAAAAGTCTTACATATAAAATATAACTAAATGCAGAAATGAATCACACCCTGGAGCAGAAATAATCGTTCCTTTAAATTAATTACTATCCTTAAGGATCAGGAACACTATTGTAATTTAATAGTCTTAGCATACATGAAGATTTATTTATCAGGGAGTAGTTTATCAAAAACCTTGCCTCAGGTTTCAAAGGTGTGTAAACAGTAACTAGGGAGAGGCCATATGTACTTAGTAGAATATTAAAATTGATATCATATCTTTGTGATTCCATTAGTTACTTTTAATATAGACATTATATACCATGCTATAAGTAGCAGTAACTTTTGTTGAAATTAGTCCATCCCTTAACTGTTTTTTATATTAAAATTTTTTTTTTAATTTTTATTTAGTTCTGTATGTGTATGAATGTACTGTCTGCATGCAGGTTTGTGCACTGTGTTGTGCAATGCTGCGGAGGTTAGAAGAGGGTGTCGGATTCCCCTGGAACTGGAGTTCTCCTGGAATTGGAGTTCTGGACGTTTCTCAGCCACCATGTGGGTGCTGGGCATCGAACCCAGGTCCTCTGCAAGAGCAGTTGGTGCTCTTAACCGCTAGGCCATCTCTCCAGCCCCCTTAAAGAGAATTCTTTCATTTTTTTGGTTGTTAGCCTTAGCCTTTAATGGCTGCGCTATCCCTCCAGCCCGAGAATTCTTAAAAAACTAAAAATAGGAGCTGGAAAGATTACTCAGTGGTTTAGAGCACTGGGTTGCTCTTGCTGAGGACCCAGGTTCAATTCCCAGAACCCACATTGCTAACAACGATCTCTAACTCCAGTTCCAGGGGAATGTAACTCCTTCTTCTGACCTCTGTGGACATTTCAAGACATGAATGAACTTACGTACATGCAGACAATACACACAGACATATTTATTTAAGTGTTTTGGACATATCTATCTCTTTCTATAGCATCGTAAATGATTGTCTTGGGTGTTACATTATATTTAGATGACTTACCGGCCTGCCAGTGCCATCCTTTCACCAGTTTTAGGGACATGTAGAACTAGTTCTTTTTTGTTCATTGATTCTTCTTCAAGTAATAAGATTTTGTTAAATACATGCTTTGTTAAACATTTCCTTTAATATATTCTGAACCATGTCAGAGTATTATGATTTTTTGCTTTAACCGTTAAACATAACTTAGAAAACCCAAAAGGAGAAAGCATTGTATTTATCCATATTGTTTTCCTGATATATTTCCCCCCTTATTCCCTGATGTTCAAAGATTCCTTCTTTTATAATTTCTTCTCTGTTAGTCATTCTATTAGCATAGGTCTATTCTTAGTCTTGAATAGTTTGAATAGTTATCAATTTTCCGTTATTCTCTGAAGATATTTTCTGGATTTTTTTTCAGCATTGAAACGACTTGTGGATATCATGGCTTCTGACAAGAGCCCTTCCGTCATCGGAGTTGTTTTTCTCTTATTGGCAGGTGCCCTTTCTCTCTTACTGATTAAAAAAAAAAATTCTAGCTGCACCTGGTGTCATGCGCCTGCCATTCCATCGACTTAGAAGGCGCAAGAGGATTTCAAGTTCAAGGCCTGCCTGGGTTACAGAGTGAGTTCAATGTCTGCCTAGGAACCTATCAAATATCTCTTAAAAGTTAAAAAGATTTAGAAAGTCTTCCTATGCCTATGTCTTGTAGTTTACTACCAACATTTTCTTCTATCATTTTCAGAGTTTCTGGTTTCACATTGAGGTCTTTATTCCATTTGGAGTTGATTTTTGTGCAGGGTGAGTGATACAGGTTTAGTTTTATTCTTCTACAAGTGGTGATCCAGTTTTGCCAGCACCATTTGCTGAAGATGCTGTCTTTCCTTCATTGAGTCTTCTTGGCCCCTTTGTCAAATTTGAGGTGGCTGAAATTGGATGTGCTCAGGTTTGGATCTTCAATTTTGTTCCATTGATCTATGGGTCTGTTTTTATGCCAATACCAGGCTGTTTTTATGACTATAGCCCTGTAATATAGTTTGAAGTCTGGTATGGTAATCCCTCCTGTATTGCTCTTTTTGCTCAGGGTTGCTTTGGCTATCCATGGTCTTTTGTTTTTCCATATGAACTTTAGGATGTTTTTTCTAGGTCTGTGAAGAAGCTTGTGGGGATTTTAATTGGGATTGCATTGAATCTGTATATTACTTTGGGCAGGATGGTCATTTTTACTATGTTAAGTCTTCTGATCCATGAGCACGGGAGGTCCTTCCATTTTCTGGTATCTTCCTCAATCTCCTTGAGGGATTTAAAATTTTTATTGTAGAGATTTTTAGTGTCTTTGGTCAGGTTTGTTTGAAATGGTATAAAGGAGAAGGAGTAACAATAACAACAACAAAAGATTGGGTCAAAGATCTGACTGAAACAGTAAGTTTATGCCCAAAAGGTAAACTTCAGCATAAAAAAAATTAGTCTTTAAAAAAGTCTGAGAAAAAGATGAAATACATGTATAGCAGAATGTATGAGCTCTGATGGGGAGGGGGTGAAGAAGGGGATTTAGGTCGAAATTTGATTCAGAAATGTATGAAATACACAAAACTTCAATAAAAAATGTAAAAAAGTAAGCAGTGAAATGGATAATTTTTAAAAAAAAGTTAAAAAGAGGACAGAGGCTGTAGCTTAGTGGAAGAGTATCTGTCTAGAATTCATGAGGCCCTAGGTTCAATCCCTAGTAAAAAAACAAAACCAAACCCAACTCATCTAGATTTTCCTTCCTTCCTTCCTTCCTTCCTTCCTTCCTTCCTTCCTTCCTTCCTTCCTTCCTTCCTTCGTTCCTTCCTTCCTTCCTTCCTTCCTTCTTCCTTTCTTTTCTTTCTTTCCTTTTCCCTCTCTTTTCTTTCTTTTACTTTTGAGACAGGGTTTTGCTGTGTAGGCCCCATTGATCTGTCATTCTCTAACAGAAGCTGACTTCACACTGATAGTAATCCTCTCGCCTCAGACTCCTGAATGCTGAGATTACATGCATGCAGCACCAGGCCAGGCTTCTTTGTCATTAGTTTCAAGAAGTTTAACTTTGGGGAACTTGTAAAGTGC
The DNA here is from genome assembly GCA_009823505.1 of Rhizomys pruinosus. Taxonomy (NCBI): domain Eukaryota; kingdom Metazoa; phylum Chordata; class Mammalia; order Rodentia; family Spalacidae; genus Rhizomys; species Rhizomys pruinosus. Next base: position 973,975 of record VZQC01002390.1, on the reverse strand, counting down.
TTGCTGCACCAGCTTGAGGAGTTGAGTTAGATCCCCAGAACCATGTAAGAAAGCCAGGAGTTCTGGGATGCCCTTGTCATCCAGTGTTGGGAAGGCAGAGACAGGAAGACCCCTGGGGCTTGCTGGCCAGCCAGCCTAGCCTATGGATGAGCTCCAGGCAAATGAGATTCCTGGTCTCAAAAATGAAGGTGGAGGACTCCTGAAGAGCAGCACCTGAGGCTGACCTCTGGCCTTCACACGCATATGCATCCACGTCCACACACATGCATGCATCCATACAAATTTACACACTCGCACGGACACACACACACACACACACACACACAAGGAGTTGACTGCGTTGTGGCTTTACATAGATTTCTTTGGGCTTATCCTGTTCACTCAGCTTGAATCTGATATGTCTATATTTTCCCAGTTTTGGGAGGTTTCCAGCCATTATCTCTTCTAGGACTTTCAGCCCCTGCCTCCTTTTTCTTAGCCCTGTACGATTGCCGTGGTACAGGTGTTAGGTCTTTTACTAAAGCCTTCTAAGTCCCTGCAGCTCTGTTCATTTAGTTTTAATCTCATTTTCTTCTAGTGTTTAGATAGATCACTTCTATTCTTCAAATTCAGTTCAGCTCAATCCTATTCTTCGTATGCAATGATTTCTTTTTTCCCATTTGGCGATGAGTTCATCTATCAATGTTTAATAAAAATATTTTACTTGTTTATTTTTACTCTATGCATATAAGTGTTTTGCCTGCATCTATGTAAGTGTACCATGTGCCTGCAATGCCTGAAGAGCCCAGAAGAAGGCACCGGAACCTCGGAACTGGAAATACAGACGGTTGTTAGTTGCCATCTGGGTGCTGGGAACCAAACCTACATCCTCGGGAAGAACAGCCAGTGCTCTTAACTGCTGAACCATCTCTCCACCCCCTAATAAAAATATCTTAATATAGGTTTATTTATGAGAAGGAGAGAACTGTTCAGAAAGATACACCTGAGAGCATGGGTCTAGGCTTCTCTAAGAGAAAGTCCTAATTTATCAAAATTTTCAGTTATAAACGTTTATTGGTATTTCCTATTACCTGGCTTAGATTATTTTTTAATTTGTTTCTAGTTATTCATCATTGCTCATCAAAACATTCTTGTGATGGCTGCTTTAAAATCTTAGATAATTTGAATGTCTGTCACCCCAGGGTAGACTCTGGGACTGTCTTTCTCCTTCTGTTTCACATCATCATGGCTCTTGGCATAGTGGATGATTTTGACTGGAATCCGAACATTTTGAATATAATGCTATAAACTCTGAATATCCACCAGCAAAAGTGGCAGTATACAAAATTAACATACAAAGTGTCAGCAGCCTTTCTACATACCAATGACAAACACACTGAGGAAAAAAATCAGGAAAACAATCACAATAGCCTCAAAACCAAACCAAAACAAAAAACAAAATCAAAACAAATAAACAAAAGCCCTTGGAGTAAATCTAAGCTAAACCGTGAAAAACCTCCACAATGACACATTAAAACTGTGGAGAGAGAAGCAGAGGAAGACAGTGGAAGGAGATGGAAATGCCTCCCATGCTCATGGATTGGTAGAATTAATATTGTGAAAAGTGACTGTCCAACCAGATGCACTCTGCAGACTCAATGTAATTACGGGAAGAATCTTCATGCCATTCTTCACAAAAATAGGAAAAAATATCCAATCTTAAAATTCATGTGGAAGCAGCAAGGACCCAGACAGCCAAAGCCATATTGAGCAAAAAGAACAACCCTGAAGGTCATACCTGGACTTCTAGTTATACTATTGAGCCATAGTCACAAAAACAGCATGGTCTGGGCACAAAACAGACACATAAGTCAATGGAATAGGATAGAAAGGCCCAGATTTAAATCCTGGAAATCATGGACACCCAGTTTTTTGACAAAGATGCCAGAAATATACAGTGGAGAAAAGACAGCATCTTCAACAAACGATGTTGGAAAAATTGGTAGAAGATCTGGACCCCCCCCCTCCCCCGGGCAATTTATTAACCCAGCATCCTTTGTTGGTGTTGGCAGCTGCCACCTGTCGGGTGATTCTGTCCAGATCTCTCTGTCCCTGAGGTGTTAGCTTGTGCCCCCCCCCCCCCCTTAGTCATTTTCCAGCATTTTCAGCCCCTCCAAGGCTCGGAGTACCCTGTGAGCCACACTCCTGGAGTCTCTGCTGAAGTGGCTGGGCTTGATGCCATTTCCCTGACGTCCTCTGTAGATGTTGGTCTTGGAGCCGACCCCAGCACCACGCAGAAGGTACAGGTGCTGCCTGTGGAAGCAGCTCGTTTGTAGAACCAGTTCTCATCATATGGAACAAGCTCATTATGTTTGGCCAGCTTGACTGTGTCCACCCATTCGGGGACTTTCTGCTTCCCGAGCTCTGACAAAGAACTCCTGCTGGTTTATGTCTTTACAGTAACTCCAGGCATCCTGCGGCCTCCTAGTTGCCAGCCAGGGGAAAGGGCTAATTCTTTTGTTTTAATTGCTAATTTATTTGCGCTACTCTGGCAGGAGGACACGTCTAGTTTCCCCTCGCTTACCATTGATTCCACTTTGGAGGGAAAGGTTCCTTGCCAGTGCTGGGTGGCGTTGGGGGTTCTGACTTCCACTCGGCCTCCCTAGACACTGTAGGTGGGCGGGGCCTCCCTGAGGCTGCACATCTCCTGACTCTTCAGTTACCCTTTGACATCACCCCAGTGGAGTAGAGTCCCTTGTCACGGTCAGGCAGAGGCCTCCACTGACAACACAAACACATGGTGCTTTGGGATGGGGAACTCATTACTTGGTGGCAATGAAGGCCCCAGCCCCATCGGGGTTAGGGTGGGCTTGAAGTTCAAGCCTCTTTACAGCCTAGATCTCTGTTGCTTCTCTGTGATGTGCCGCTACAACAGAATGAATAATTTGAAGAAGTTTCCTTTCTTGCTACAGCATTCCTGTCTTTGTCCTCTGATCAGGGAAAGCAAACTTTTATACGGGTCTTGCCTGGCTTGGTGGCATTACTGGGTTCCTGGCTTTTCCAGCAGCTATTCCAAGTGTTGAGGCAGAAAGAAAATTCCGGGGGGCCGGAGAGATGGCTTGGTGAAGAGCACTGACTGTCCTTGCAGAGGACCTGGGTTTTGATTTCCAGCACCCACATGGCAGCTAAGAACCATCTTAGGCTGGGCGTGGTGGCGCACACATTTGATCCCAGCACTCGGGTGGCAGAGGCAGGTGGATCTCTGTGAGTTCAAGGCCAGCCTGGTCTACATAGTGAGCTCCAGGCTAGCTGGGACTAAAGGAAGACCCTGTCTCAAAAAGACACGAAAGGAGAAAGAAAGAAAGAAAGAAAGAAAGAAAGAAAGAAAGAAAGAAAGAAAGAAAGAAAGAAAGAAAGAAAGTTAGCTCCATAATTCCTCGCTGAGCTGCTCTTCAGGTGCCACAGTCCCTGACCCAACTGGTCTTCTTTGCCTTGCAGAGTGTTTTGTGTCTTTTACAAGGTCCAGGGGTTTGGGACTATTTAGAAGGAGGAGTAGGAAAAGGGTCTTCTACTTCATCTTCCCACCTTCACTCAACTTTATATTATAAGCAAATAAAGGTTTTTTTCTATAAAAAATAATTTTTGAAGATACTGGTTGTAAAGAAGAAAATTATAAGGCAAAGACAGAGCAAGCTTGGATGGGATGTGAACTTCGTGGATGATAGTTTATCAAGTGTTTTAAAGAGCTCTTTGTGTGTACCCATCTTTATTCTTTCGTAAGTACTTTCTAATCCTCATTCCGATGGCTGCTGCTAGGAGCCCTGTGCAGGAGGAAGGGCAGCGTGGAAGCCGATGCTGGAGAAAGCGGACGGGGACCAGGGAAAACAGAACAAAACAGGTTCCATCAAATATTTACCCTTAAATTGGAACATTTGTTTTCCTTCTGTGACATAAATAATTCTCTTTTCTAGAAAAATACAAAGCCCAATGTTTACAGAAGCTTTCTTCCCTGCCACGTAAAAGCGAATATTTTACCTGCATCAGTGCACGAGAACACTTGTTTGGAATCAATGAGAGAGAAGCGGGATTTACTATTTCTCTGCCCCCTTCACATACATGGCACCATAATTCCTCCAACTCATGAATCATGTTTTGAAAGTCTTGAGTTATATTCTGAATCCTCATCTGGACCCAAGCTGGAGAAATGGCCTCTCCTTTGAGTTTCAGATTCCTTCAGTGCAATGGAGGCTGACCCTGGACAGTCTCCTCTACCTGCCTGTGTGCATGTGGCTCATGGGACATGGAAGCCATTCTGAGAAGCATGCCAGGATGGAAGGAGATGGCACCTATTCTGATCATGAATTGCAGACCAAACGCACTGTGGCTGAGTTTTTCTTGGGTACAAAGGATCTTATATGATGGGGAAAAGCCTGGAGTCTGGGCCTCCCTCATCTTCCTACATAGTTCTGTAAAAGACACAGAGAAGCCGGGCATGGTGGTGCATGCTTTTAATCCCAGCACTTGGGAGGCAGAGGCAGGCAGATCTCTGTGAGTTCAAGGCCATCCTGGTCTACATAGTGAGCTCCAGGCCAGCTGGGACTAAAGGGAAACCCTATTTAAAAAAAGACACAGAGAAATGAGTTAGGAATGGGTTTTCTCTTGAAGATACAGAACAGAGAGTCCCTATTTAGGTTGTTGCTTTGTGCTAATATAGAACCTACTAAAGAGGAAGTTGGAGCAAAATAATACATTAAAATATGAGACATCTGGTACATGCTGGTAATCTCAGCTACCCAGGAGGCTGAGGTAGGAGGATTGCAAATTCAATACCAACCTGAGGCTAGGCTGAGTAACTTAGTAAGACCCTATCTTTAAAGTAGTTGTGGATATAGCTCAGTGGTAGAGTGCTTGTCTATCATATACAAGGCCCAGGGTTCCATCCTTAGCACCACAAAACAACAATAAACACTTTTTATAAGATCAGGCAAAGGAAGGAAGTGTTTGACAGTAAAGAGCTGAGGGCTAGCAGAGTGTAGCACGGAGCTAGTTGAGGAACTCAGTAATGGCTCACCAATAGATCTAGGAATTATGGTACAGAAAAACCATATCCTCAACTAACCAAACCCAGCTTTCCTATCTATTCATCTGTTGCTCCTCAGCTCTGTCTAAGGCAACTGCTGAGGCAAGGCAACCCTGTCTTCACCCTCAATGGGCTTCCAATGCAGCTGAGGAAGCTGCACCTAGAGATGAGAAGACAAGGAGATGCCAAGTTGGCAGCACAGACAAGCTCCAGCTTCTGTGAGTTTTGGCCTAGGCTGCCTCTGAAGCAGGCCTGAGATTTAGAAGGGAGAAGAGGTTTCAGTCAAGAAGAGGCAGAAGGACAAGCAGAGGAGTGGGTCTCCACCTTACACTGAGGGGCAAAGCATAAAGGCGACTCTATAGATTCATCACCAAAGAGAGGTTTCTAGAGGGACATGGTGGAAAAGGAGGTTCAAGAGGAAGGACAGGCAACTGAGACTACTTGGCTTGCAGTGGTCAGTGGGAAAAGGAGTACGTGGGGGAGGAAGGGTGTTTGGAAGATGAACCCAGCATTGGAGCTCAAGATGGATTGCAGAGAAGACCTGCTTCAAGTGGTGACAGGTTGTTTATTTGGAAAGAAATGTTCCCTTTGTGTTTAAACAACAAGCCTCCATGGGGGAATAATTAATTTGAATCCTCTTGAGCTGTTTACAATTAATATGGTCAAATAAATGTTGAATATCCAAATCCAGCCAAGTCCAAAGTCTGTCAACCCTTGGGGTTTCCCTAATGTAATCCTGAAGTCATTAGTCACCATCTCCTGAGCACTTTATGAGCCCCTCCTCTGGATCCTGCACTGGTGTGGCACAGACCATGTGCAAACCCACAGCTATTCTCCCTCCTTTACTCTCTCACACACAAAGTACATCACAGGGCTGAAGAACTGCTTCTGCTCAGCATTATTCAATTTTGTGTTGTGTTCGTGTAAATATGACTAAAACCCTTTGGTGCCAATCTTTGAGGAGAAAGATGAAAGCTTCCATGCATGGGAGGGGCAGCGGGAACCAAGTTTACATAATACTCGAAAGTATTTGGTTGATAGGGCTAGAGAGGCAGCTCAGTGGGTTAAGAACACTGGCTTGTGGGAGCTTCTCTTGCTATAAGCACATACAGTGCAGTCCTACTAAGGGAAGGGGAATACAGTGCCCACCTGTGGCCACTGAAGGGAACTAACCCCTTGGTGCAAAAGTCAGTTGGTTACTTTTGTAACCCAACCTGAGAGTTACTTCCCAACTCAGGTCCTTAGCCTGGGAAAATGGAATGTTTCCTGTCTGGCTGTGCTTTCCCACTTGCCCAAAGACTGCTGGTCTCTGGATAGGAATTTCAGGCTGATGGCTGATGGCCTATCTTCAGCCTACGCCCACTCACAATTCACTCCTCAGCTGATGAACTGATAGATTGCCGCTGTCCAGCCCCACACTAGATGACCAGGTTGGTGGTCTGAAGGACCACCGTCCAACCCACTGGCCTGTATGTGCACAGAAACAACGGCCCGGAATGCTGTGTAATGATGGTAATGGAGAATTTGCTTTATTGCCTGCTACAACTTGCTTTTATAAGCAAAATGATGTCAGCTCCCAGAGCCAATCACAGACCCCCAGTTCCGAGCCACTGCACACTGCTGCTCTGCCTAGCATTATGTGCCTGGGCCACGTTGCTTGATCCCTCTTGGGGCAGGGTCAGAGGAGCCCTATGACTCCCACATGGTGCCCTGAGGGGTGCTAGCTGAGAACTAGCTCCTAATTCAAACTGGATCTTCCCACACTGGCTGCTCTTGCAGGCTCAGTTGCCAGCACACACCGGATGGCTAACAACTGTCTGAAACTCCAGTTTCAGGGGCTCCAACACTCTTCTGGCCTCCTGGGGCATTGCATACACATGGTGCACTTATATACATGCAGGCAAAACATTCATATATATATATATATAAATATATATATAAAATAAAAATAAATAAAAAAGAAAACGTATTTGATTGGGTTTGTTACAATGTTCACATGTTTGATTGTTCTTGGAGACTATACTTTACAATGTAGGGCAGACTGTTGAGGAACAGAGGGCCTCCTACCTTGCTGCATGCTGATTCTGTGGTCAGGCAGAGCTTCATGGATCTATTCCACAACTCTCCCCTCCCTGGTCCCTCCAGACATGCATGTCCACTTTACTCCCTGCTATGCCCTTCTGTTAGATGACAGCTTTGGACATCAGGTCCCTGGTCCAGGCTAGGGAATATATTCTCTAAGGTTCCTCCAAATTAAAATCCTTTGATGAGTCTATTCCCAATGTTTGTTCAACTTTTCCAGCTCCCAGTTGTTTCTAAACATCTTCTCCTCAGTCTCTCTCTCTGTTTCTCTCTCTGACCTTTCTTTGAAAATAACTCATGACACAAATATTTTTGTAGTAACTAATTATCCTCCCATTAGTTAGGGATTTGATTGCTAGAAATACTTGGGTGATAATCAGCTTTTTAAAGTGGGAATTTTTTAATTGTTCTCTGTGCAATGAACTCGAATGCAATGTAGCAGCTCATCCCTCATGACATGGCCCTTTAAAATTCATTTTCTCAAGCAAGTCATTGCTTTCTTCTGTTTTAAGTAATGTCCTGCAAGTTCATAGGGGATACTATGGGAATATCTTATTTTTTTAAACTAAATTTTGTATTTTTTATTAATTGGACTGGTGAAATCTCCAAGATCCACATTGGTGGAAGGAGAGAACCAATTCTCCAAATCTGTCCTCTGACATCCACAAGTGCCCTGTGGCATATGTGTACATGTGAACACACACAATTTTAAAATGTAACATGCAATACTGTCTATTTTTGTTTGGTATAGTGTAATATCTCAATAAGTGGACATTGCAAGTCAGGTTCATTAGCATTTCCATTTTGTGGTTTGAGTCCTCTGTAGAGCACCTAGTCTGGAGCTGGTGGCTTTGTTTTGGGAAGTTTAGAAGGTATGACCTCGCCGGAGGAAGTATGCCCAGGGCAGGCTTTACAGGTTCATAGTGTGGTCTCACTTCCAGTTTGCCCTCTCTGCTTCCTGTATGTGCTTGGGGATGTGAACTCCCAGCGTTTGGCTTCTGCTGCTATGGAACCCTACCATGATGGACTCTTATCTCTCTGGAACTCTAAGCCAAAATAAACTTTTCCTGCTATAAGTTGCCTTGGTTATGATGTTTTATCACAGCAACAGAAAAGCAACTAATACACATATTCTTATGATTTCTCTTGTAATTAATAGTATATATTCATTTTATTTTATTTTTTAATTTTATTTATTTTTGTATGTGTATGAATGTACTGTCTGCATGTAGGTTTGTGCACCCATGTCGTGCAATGCTGCGGAGGTCAGAGAGGGTCTTGGATTCCCCTGGAACTGGAATTATCCTGGAAATGGAGTTACAGATGGTTCTTAGCCACCATGTGGGTGCTGGGGATCGAACCCGGGTCCTCTGCAAGAGCAGTCGGTGCTCTTAACTGCTAGGCTATCTCTCCAGCCTCATATATTCATTTTATAATACAAAACGGTGAGTTTCATTAGTGCATTTCTACACATGAAGATCTTGTATTTTGCTCATGTTTACCTCTCCTGTCATTGGTTTGGACCTGCAGACTCTTCTAGTTCTTACCTTCTAGTTCTTACCTCTCCTGTTGTTTGTCTGGACCTGCAGCCTCTTCTAGTTCTTACCTTCTAGTTCTTACCTTCTAGTTCTTACCTCTCCTGTTGTTTGTCTGGACCTGTAGCCTCTTCTAGTTCTTACCTTCTAGTTTTTACCTCTGCTGTTGTTTGTCTGGACCTACAGACTCTTCTAGTTCTTACCTTCTAGTTCTTACCTCTCCTGTTGTTGGTTTGGACCTGCAGACTCTTCTAGTTCTTACCTTCTAGTTCTTACCTCTCCTGTTGTTGGTTTGGACCTGCAGACTCTTCTAGTTCTTCAGTTCCCAATACACACATCATATGTTATTATGAAAATAGTTGCCCATGGTAATGTGAGCACTAGAATGTATTCTTTCTGTCTTAGTTCATCCTAGCCTTTGAGGCACTTGGTTAAGTGTCAGTATGCTCATTAGAAACTTCAGAGAGACAATGTTAGAACACATCAATCATACTAAATCTCTGCCTTCTCAAATCGAGTTTTTTTTTTTAAGTAGAAAAGAGGAATGCTTTTCTATCTCTGCCCTAGCTTGTGATTTAATTACATGTTCTAGGAGGTTACTCTGGGGGAAAACTGTGCTACATGCTGAAGAAGTAAGAGAAAGACTCATTGCTCTGGGAAAGCCCACAAGACCAACGGAGGCCAGTTATGAGGATGTCAGGCAGGAGTCCAGCATGGGATAACTGGTACACCAGGCTGAGCATGCATGGACACTGGGAAAAGCTATTCTTGGGAGGACCAGCCAAGAGACAAACCAGCCTGGATCTGGGGTCTTCTATGATGATAAAAATTACAATTTGAAACTACTATCCCTCTTGAAGATGCATGTCACACTTCTCTTTCTCAGTAGTACTCTACCCAGGTCTGTCTATTCTGAAGAATAAGGATGATTATCCATGCATCCATGCATCCATCCATGCATCTATCCATCCATTGGTCACATGCCCCCCAGACATTCCGTCCTCTCTAGTTTCAGTCCAATCTTTCTACACTGAGTGTAGAAACTGGGTAGCTCAAGACAAGGACACTTTTTCTTTCTTAGTTCTGAAGACAGCCCCGTGCTTACCCCTTCCTAGCTTCCTGTGGCTCCTGGCATTCTGTATTCTTTGGCAGGTGTCTCAATCACGGCATGGCCCTCTTCCTGTATTTGTGTCCTCTTCCTCTTCTCATTTTTTCTTTTTGGTGTATGTGTTCTTGTGTGTGTGTGTGTGTGTGTGTGTGTGTGTGTGTGTGTATGTATAAGCATGTTTACATGTACATAGGCCAGAGGTTAAAGGATGACTTCCTCAATCACTCTCCACCTGTTTTAGACAGGTTCTCTCGCTGAACCTGGAGCTTGCTGGTTCAGCTGGACTGGCTGGGCAACAAGCCCAGGGCTCCTCTTGTCTCTGTCTCCCCAGTTCTGGGGTGACAGGTGTGTTCTGCTGCACCCCCTTTTTCACACAAGTACTGGGGATCAAACTCAGGTCCTCATGTTTGCATGACAAGAACTTTAGGAACTGTACTATCTCCCCGAGACTCTTGCTTCTTTTAACACCTAGGATGCATCCCCCAGCTCAGGACCAAAGCCACGACTCTATGTGTGCCAGGCAAGTGCTCTGCCATTGAGCTATGTCCCCATCCAAATATCCCATTTCTAAATAAGATTACATTCTGAGGATCCAGGTGCACTAAAACTTTAGAGAAACATTGCTAATCTCACTACAATGAGAAAATGAGGAATGGAACAAGGAAAGGGCTCACCAAACAGAAGGAAGGGGGCGTTAGGAGCTGGGTCCCCCTAAAAGTCATATGTTGACATGTAATCATCAAAATGATAGTATTAGGTGGGGCATTTGGAGAGAGGTGTGACTCATGAGATTTCCACCCTTGTGAGTGGGATTGATGCCTCACACCTCCCTAGCCCTTCTGCACTGTGAAGATGCATACATGGCGCCGTCTTTGAGGTAGGAGCCTTTACCAGAAGTGGAATCTGCTGGTGCTTTGATCTCAGGCTTTCCAGCCTCCAGACTGTGAGAAACAAACCCTCACTGTTTGTAAACAAGTTAATATGGAATGTCCAGTTACTGTCACTCAAACCAGCTAAGCAAAAGGTTAAGGTTGTTATCTAAAGCATCTTCCGCGGGGGTCATCCACACATTTTGTTAGAAGGTGGGTGGCACACATGTCATTCTTGTTTCTTACCTAGGACTGAGCTTTGAGATTAAGAGCTTGAGGTTAGGGTCTGTCCACCATGCTTTGAATTCTGTAAGATGTCATCAGTGTGAGTGGAAGGAGCAAATGACTTCACCTCGCAACCCTGGTGGCTCCATTCCTTTCTCTGTAGGATGTACTAACTGTGGTTCAGGGAATGAAACTGAACAATGCATGAAAACACTGGGCTCAAGTTGTGTTCTCAGTAAGAGCTAACAATGGCCCTAGTGGCTAGAAAGTAAGAAGCTACAAAGTTGTAGGCCAGGTCTGGCTGGGGAGTTTAGGAAAGGCTGGAGAGCACTGGAATGATTGTCTGGTGTTCAGATGGATGGGTGGTGGCCCGTGCAGCATGTCTGGCTTTGGGCAAACAGTCCAGTGGAGTTTGGCTGAAACCTGGAAAACAAGGGAGGGGAATGTGTGGGGACTGGAAAGATAGCTGGCTCCCAGTGTGGACATCAGGGCAAAGAGGGGTCACTATGCCCCGTACCTCAAATGTCAACACCTAGGTGTGCCCTGGGAGCTCAGGTTGATCCAGGGGGAAGCATTCCTTGGTCTCTAGAGGAGCCTAAGCCAGCCCGGGCAGCACTCCGTGGCAGCTTCTTCTCCTGCCTGCTGGTTTTCAACCCTGTTGTAAATCCTAGACTCTGCTTTGATGTGTTTCAACTATTTCCTCATCATTCCCCTTTGGTGAAAACACAACTGCCCACATTAGGGTTGTACACTTACCTCAGATGTTTCATTCCAAACTTCGAGTTTTACAACCTTGTATCCCAAGTCTCTCCACCCCCGCACTTCTTTATCTATAAGCAGGGTTATATATGTGACTCCGCGTCTGGTCCACTCTGACCCCTGGATCGCTTCCAGCCTGTGTCTGGGGTCCACAGGCATTCTAAATCTTGTGTTGGCCTAATTTGCGTCTTCCTTCTCGGCAGGGCACCCCGATGTGCTCTTCGGGTACCGTTCTCTATCAGGCATGCAGCAGGCTGCTCTCTCCCCTCCTAAGCCACAAACCATAAAATTAAGAACGGCAAGACTCTCTTGATTAATTTCATTTGCCTGTCTTTAAATCCATTAACAAAAACGCCTGTTTAAGTAATTCTTTTTTTTTTTGCAAGTGTATTTGTAAATAATACTTAAAAAACACTTCATCTAATTATTCTTACCAGAGCTGAATGTTAACAGATTGATGATGAGATTTATGTTTAGACAGCATTAAGGTACTAATTTTTTTCTCAACAATAGGCACTGCAATTGACAAAATTAAAACAGAAAATGTACACCAACAAAAATTAATTTGCAGCAGGCTTAATAGTTTCTCTAAGTAAATCCAGCCAGTACTCAGCTGCCCCAGAAAAGCCATAAAAATTTCTGAGAAGAATCTGGAGCTGAGGATTCCACACTAATTGCATTCCCTCCCTCTTTTACCTCATCTCTTTTCCTTGTGCCTGGAACATGCAGTTTCCATATCCAGAATGCTCTGGGCACTGCTGGGGTAAGGAAGTCAGGGCAGGCTGGGGAAGCACATAAATAAATGGGAATTTCTATGTGGACATGGGGCTTTTCTTTCTTCATTTTTTTCCCCCCAAAATGAGAATAAGGCACGAGTATAAATTCCAAAAAGAGCAATTTATTTAAGTCGATCATTTTTGGCAACACAATAGAATGCATGTCGGGATGAACAGTCACAAATCACTCCCCTTCCCACTGTCTGTTTGCTCCACCATATGTTGTGGAGAATACAATTCACATGCTAAGTTTCGCCTCCTTTCCATGTGAGAAAGCATATTGTGATTTCAGCAGCTCGCTTGTCCAGCCAATGTTGTTTTGGAGGGGTGGAGGTGGGAAGAAAGAGGAACTAAGAAATACAACCCACTCTGCAGCTAAGATATCTTTTTAACTATGTGATTATTTTTATTTTTTAATACCAGTTTGTAATGTAAGGGAACAAACTTTCTCCTGAACCAGACTCAATATTATAGGTTGACTGGTTAAATCCATAGGAGCCCCTCTTGTACAGTGTTGTTTCTGGGAAGATTTTGTTCAAGACTTTAGTGGTCATCTGATCAGAAGTAATTACCCACAGAGCGTGGTTGTAACAAGCCTTTAATCCCAGTATTAGGGAGGCAGAGGCAGGCAGATCTCTGTGAGATTGAAGCCAGCTTAGTGTACATAGTAAGTTCCAGGCCAGCAGGGGATACAGGGAGACCCTATCTCAAAACAAAACAAAAAAGAATTTCTCAGGGGTAGAGAGATTAAGAACACTTGTTGCTCTTGTATAGGACCTGGGTTCAGTTCCCTGCAACCACATGGTGGCTATGTGACTGTCTGTGACTCCAGTTTTAGGGGATCTGATGCCCTCTTCTGGAATACCTAGGCATTGCACACACCTGGTGTTTACACACACACACACACACACACACACACACACACTCACACACACATGCAGGCAAAACTCATATACGTAAATTAAAAATAAATAAATTTAAAAAAATTTAAAGGAATTGTGCTGTTCTATGGGGCCACTCTCACCTGCTGGAATCCCGACCTTTGGTACACGAACTCTCACATCTCCCATTTCTTCAGCATCCCCTGGCAGTGTATTTATCTTCTGGCCTAGGAACTTCCAGGGTGTTAAACTTCTTTGCAAACCCCCCCACCCCCCAGCCTCCCTTGGCCATGAAGGCACTGTAGTTAGCCTAGTTGATCCCTGTTGATTTCTCAGGCTGACTAGCCAAACTGGTACTGAGAGTCTCGTTGTGAAATTACGGACAGTTACCAATAGTCTTTTGGTTTGATATTCTTAAGACATCAGCTCCAGAGAAAGTAGAGTGTTTTGCTTTTCATCCACCTGTGCCCCTTTTCTAAGCCTAGGGAACAATCTGCGGAAGAGGGGGCGTGGTAGAATGTAAGGGCTGCGATTGGGGTTAATGGTGAAACTACAACAATATAGACTGGACACTCATTTGATCAACTTGATTGAACATACAAGCCCCCCGCCCCCCCTGCTGGATGGTGGGACCCATGAGCCTTGTGGGTTTGGGCACAACGGCTTGCAGATTGGTTTTACATGAAAGATGCTTGTACTCACAAATTATCACTTATTGTTAAAAAAAATGAAAACAAAACAAAACAAAAAAGCAGAGAAAGATGCAGAAAACTTACGGCAGAATGCATGATCTGGGATGGGTTAGGGGTGGGGTGGGGGGAAGGGAAGGGGATATATGCCTGAACTGAATTGGAAAATGATGTATGAAATACACAAAGCATCAATAAAAAAAAAAGCTACCCAATCAATAGTTTTTAGAACAAGTTTATACTCAGCCATCTTGTGATCCTTTACCAATCCAGAATATTTTTTGTTTATTTATTTATGTATTTTTTGGTCTTTTTGAGGCAGGGTCTCCCTATAGCCCCAGCTGGGCTGGAACTCACTAGGTAGACCAGGCTGGCCTTGAACTCTGCCTCCTGAGTGCTGGGATTAAAGGCATGCACCACCATGCTAGCCAATCCAGAATATTTTTTAAAAGGCTAGTGAGCTTTAACAACTGCTCCCTACCCCAGGCCTTAGAGACTGGCTTGAGCTCCACGGGGCACCTCCCATGAGGACGTTTGTGGGCTCTCAGAACTTTCAGGCAGCAGACAAGGTGAGGACAACCAGGGCTCCCTGGGGTTCAGGTTGTCACTTTTGTACACAGGTTCCCTTTCCTTCCCGTATGTAGGAAGCTGAGTCTGAGTAAGTACTTGGTAAAAAGGGTCTAATATTTCATGCATGTCCCTCATGGATGCACTTGATCTTCAATGATGGGTCAAAATGTTGGTGGAAGGGCTAGCGAGACGGCTCGGTGGGTAAAGGTACTTACTACCTGAGTTCAGTCTCTGGAACCTGTATGAAGGAAAGAACCAACTTCGTCAAGTTGTCTTCTGACACTCGCATACACATTATGACATGTTCTTGTCCCCTACTCCAAAATAAATGTTAAAAAAGTGTTGATGAAATAGATAAAGGGTGATTCTAAAGTCCATGCAAAGCCACTCAGTACTCAGTACTCAGTACTTTCATCCACAAAAACAAATTTTCCTTGTATTGCACACCCAGAGAGACTAAGCTGCCGCTACTCTTTCATCATGAAAAGGACAGTTGGACGTTCTTAGTGTTGTAGCTTCCTTGGTCTTCGGGTCTCCTACACAATGCAGAAATACACAGGAAACAGCTTCTCAGAGACACAGGGAGCCGACTCAGTATGAGGTCAAATATTTTATTAAGCCCTGTTCTTTCAGTTGCTTAGGAAACAGCAACAACAAAAAAAGAACTTGTGTTTTCGTTTACAGCATGACAACATTTGAAGCAATATTTGAAACAAGTGTTTTGTTCCATTACCATCTAACCCCCATTGAAGTTTTAAAAAATAAGAAAAAATATCATGTTTAGTTATTGAGAGTTCTAAGAACAACAGGTTATAAAGTGAATTTGGTTCTCCAAATTGTGCATCAGACTCCATCTGAATTAAAATGAACAGATGTGGAAAACTGAGCTGGGTTGGGTGTCCCTGTTCAGCCCCAAATGAGCTTTCAGGCCCTACTTCCTACAGCCCATTTTAGCCTAAGCCGCTGTATTGCCTAAAACCTGTAACTTGATACTAAAAGCTTGTCAAAATTAAGTGCACGCTTTATAAGTTTACATTTTTACAGTCTAACTGTTTTTCTTTGATATTTGACAGGGACACAAGTTCTCATGTCATCTGGCCTTGAAGTACTTTAAGAACTCTCTCTTGGACTCATGCGAGGGAGCTCAAGGTTGTAGTGAGTTATGGAGCCCTAAGCTGCCTGCCCAGCAGCCGGCCCTTGCCCTGCACTTGAGGGCTAACACCTGTTGGCTGGACAGAGCAATTAATTTCTCAAAAACAAAATGCCAGCAATCAAAGCTAAAGGGATGAAAATATAATTTTACCTCTTGAGCTTCCAAGGGTGGCCTTTGATCTTTCCCAATGCCCTTGTGACAGGAGGTGCAGATCTTAAATTTTCTTCCCAAGGAAGTATCTTTAAAAGACATAAACACCGAAGGGCTGACTGGCTGGATGTGTCCCCCCTCTGTCCTGTCACTCTTGTATAACCTGCTCACATGGAGACCTAACAGAGACAGTCACTCACAGCCAAAAGTCACGTCTACCAAATGTCCCCCTCCTTAGGAAAGCTGTAATTGGAAGGCCTTAAATTATGCTACCGTCCACCCTGTGTGAGATCAAATGTTATCTCCCTAAGAGGCGATAGTTGAGTTTTCTGGTTGCCGGTTATAATATGGTATTTGTTCTAGAATGTCTGTACATGAAATAGATAACTGTGAACTTCAAAGAGCTAAAATACCCACCGTAGGCTGTGGCCTGGCCACACATACAGCCTCCGTCCTTCTGCAGATGCTTTGGTAGGCAAGACAAGGTCACTGATCAGGGTAATTTGCAGGAAAAGTCAATTTCTCAAGTACCAAAGCAGGTGTTGTGGCACTCCATGACAATTTACTGAATCTAAATTGAGGAAGTTGAAAAAAGCAAAGGTCACGATCCACAGGAAGAAAGGAAGAAAGAAAATCTCTTTGACTGTATTTTTTAACTCCTCTTCCACCAAGGCTCACTAGCCAAGCCAGACGATTAACATGAGCACAAATAAATGAGAAGCCCAGTCTCTCACTCTAATCAGCGACTTATCTGATTTCTTTAACTAAAAGGAGAGGATTTTATGTTTCTCTCAATTGACAAGGAAATAAGCTCAGTTTATAAGAGCTAAAGAGCAGTTCTGCTGCTCATTCATGATTGGGGGCAGAATCAAGATGTCTGAACTTTGTCTTAAAAAAAAATCACACACAGGGATGGAATAGTTCAGTGGATTCATTCTTTTCTTTCTTTTTGGTCTTTTTGAGACAGGGTCTCCCTGTAGCTCCAGTAACTTACTAACTCACTATGTAGACCAGGCTGGCCTTGAACTTGCAGAGATCTACCTGCATCTGCCTCCAGAGTGCTGGGGCACAACCACACCCTGTGGATTCATTCTTAATGCTAAAAAAATCCAATATAGATTATATGGTTAAATATAGAATACATAATGCTTAGCATAGAGTGTATAGATTGTAATATCTGATGAGTATGCAGTACACAATCCTGGCTATTTTATTGTAAATCTGCATGTTCCCTATGTCGACAGCACTAGGGATAGAGAACACAGCAGATAGAAAGTGATTTCAGGATGGGAAAAGTATTAGAATCTGTGATGTGGTTGGTACTGCAAGGAGCAGGCAGGATAAAGAGTTAGATGTGAACTTGAACTCTAGTTAGCCATTTACTGTGTAATTAGAACAAATGATCTCATCATTTTAAAACTGTTTTCTCAAGTGTAAAATTGGGAATGAACATATATATGGCAATCATAAATACTAACAATCATTAATGACCCTCAAAGGGCAGACTGTGCTGAAGGCTGCTTTGTGCCCCACTGTGTGCAAGAGGTGTATAGGCATTTATGGTTCCAGAAACTGAGTTAATTTGAAGAAAAATGTGAAGTAAATATTGGCATGGAGAGAAAAATAACTAGAAGTTTATGGAAAAGCCTGATATTTGGGCGACCTCTCCAGATTTAAATTCTTCTTGGGAGAAAGTGGAAAAGAAATGGAGATACCAGATTCCCCAGTGGCATTTCCAGTACATGGGGGTATTCTTTAACGTTTGTTCTTTCTATCTATCTATCTATCTATCTATCTATCTATCTATCTATCTATCTATCTATCTATCTATCTATCATCTATCAATCCTCTTTCTATTTTTCTCTCTTTCTCTCCATCCATTGATATGTATTTTGATTCAGGGTCACAAGTATCCCACACTGGCTTGAACTCCCTGTGTTGCTGAGGATGACTTTGAAGTTCTAATCTTCCTTCCCCAACCTCCCAAGTGCTGAGATTAGGGGGGTGTACCACTGTGCCCGGTTTCTGTGGTGCTGGGGGTCAAGTTCAGGGCTTTTTTGCATGCTAAGCTAGGACTCTACCAACTGGGATATATCTCCAGCTCTAACATAGGTGTTTCACAAGTAGGTTATTTAGCATAGTAAACGTAGGTGAATGAATTGATTTCAGGTAATCCCAACATTGAACCTAAAAAGAAAGTACATATAAATCTTGCTTACATGTCATTATAAAGAAGATTTTCATGGAAGCAATACTCCCTAAACCCAGGAAGTGCTCTAGGTAGTACTTTAGAAGCCTGGATGGCCACAAGACATTATAGATGTTGTTTGCTCGTGTCCTCATCTTAGTGATGGGGAATCCTGAACAAAAGGATGGCTATAGTGACTGATTACATCATAGATCCAGGACGAGAGCTGGCTTTGGGTCCAAGTTCAGGACATGTCCTAGTGCCTAAATGAAAGCATTTCATGCCCACTCTAGGCCAGGTAGAACTGTTGGCATTAACCCACTTCCTGAATTTTTTTTTTTTTGTCTTTTTGAGACAGGGTCTCCCTTTAGTCCCAGCTGGCCTGGAGCTCACTATGTAGACCAGGCTGGCCTTGAACTCACAGAGATCTGCCTGCCTCTGCCTCCCAAGTGCTAGGACCTGAAGTTTTTAAAAATGTATTGGCACTGGTAGAATTTTTAAAATTTTAATTACTTTTATTTTATGTGTATGAGTATTTTGCCTGCATGTATTTAAGTGCGTTCATGTGTGCAATTCCCTTGGAGACCAGAAGAGGGTGCTGGATCCCCTGGAACTGGAGCTATGGATGATTGTTAGCCATTGTGTGGGTGCTAGGAATCGAATCTGCATCCTCTGCAAGAGCAACCAGTGCTCTTAACTGCTGAGCTGTCTCTGCAGCCCCACAGGTGGAATTCTTGAATCAAACACAGTGGGCAACCCTATGAAGCATTACATTCTCAGTACATCGAGGACTGAAAACAGCCCAAGTATTTCCTGCCCCGAGCCTTACATTCTTACTTGCTCTTAAATTCTATGACTGTATTGAGCTTAGTTCAGACATGACTTCCTGTATTTATGGTCTCTCCTCAGATGTAAAATACACTTTCAGGAGTGCCTCTCGGCCACCTTCTACGTTTATTAGACTATTTTAATATTTTGAACTGACATATTGCAGATTTCAGCTCACAAAAATGTTTGTTTATTAGGAAACAATGTCAGTGTTAACACTTGCTTTTTATGTGTTGATTACCATTGTTTGAGGGAGTATTTTCCATTAGGTGGTCAGCTCCATTACTGGGAAAGAATCCCTGTTTTTTTTTTTTTTTTTTATTGATGCTTTGTGCATTTCGTACATCATTTCCAATTCAGTCAGGCATTTTTTCCCTTCCCTTCCCCCCCACCCCCACCCCATCCCAGATCATGTATTCTGCCATAACTGTCTTGCATCTTTCTCTGTTTTTTTTTTTTTTGTTTTGTTTTTTTTTTTTTTTTTTTGTGGTGGTGGTGGGGGTGGGAGGGGAGAGGGAGAGTTGTAGAAGGAAATTTTGGCTGTTGTGTCCAAACCCCCACAGCCCCACCATCCAGTGGGGGGTGACATGTTGTTTGTTCAATCAAGTTGATCAAATGAGTGTCCAGACTACATCGCTGTAGTTTCACCATTCACCCCAATCGGAGCCTTTACATTCTACCACGCCCCCTCTTCCGCAGGTTTTTCCCTAGGTTTAGAAAAGGGGCACAGGTGGATGAGAAGTAAAACAGTCCACTCTCTCTGGAGCTGTTGACTTGGACTCTGGTCAATTCTGGCTGTTTCCTGTTTTAACCCTCAGGAGTCAGAGATCCTTTTGGCTTTTTGAAACTAGACTGTAGGAACGTGGAGAGAAACATCTGGCTGTAAGAACTCTCAGCCCATCTTGTCTTTTATGACGCCTCTCACACCAGGTGCTACAGAATGAAGAGTCCATCTCAGATGCTCACTTACTTTAAACTTCCTTTTTGTAAATTACATGTTTTTAGGAAACAGGGTTTCATGTAACCCAGGCTGGTCTCAAACTTACTCTGTAGCTGAGGATGACCTTTGAACTCTGCTCCTCCTGCTCCCCCCACTTCCTAGGTGTGGAGATTACCAGGTACACTATCTTGCCTGGTACAGTGCCAGGAATCAAGCCCAGGATTTTGTGCATATTAGACAACCACTCTACCAACTGAGTTACAATCCCAGCCCAGCCTATAAATTACATTTTTTTTTTAGAAAGAATTTTCACTGTAGACCAGGCTGGCCTCCAACTCACAATCCTTTTGTCTGAGCTTCCTGAGTGCTAGAATTACAGACGTGTACTACCATCCTCAGATACATTTTTTCAGTCTTAAAATTTTGTTTCTATTCATTTTTACTTTTAATTATGTGTCTATGTGCATGTCTCTGTGTGAAGCCAGAGGCGTTTGGATTCCCCCAAGAGCTGGAGTTATAGGCAGTTGTCAGCTGTCCAACACAGTTGCTGGGAATTGAACTCTGGTCCTCTGGAAGAGCAGTATATGCTCTGAAGCTTTGAGCCATATCTTCAGCTCCCACTTTCAACCTTGAAATCACTTCAGGCATATGGTAAAGATACAAAAATACAAACATTTCCATCTAGATCCCATCTTGAATGCAGAAATGTGTACATTTACCACAGTTCCCTTTTCATTCTCTTTTTCTTTTGAGACAGGGTCTCCCTGTAGTCCCAGCTGTCCTGGAACTCACTCTGTAGACCAGGCTGGCCTTGAACTCACAAAGATCTGCCTGCCTCTGCCTCCCAAGTGCTAGGATTAAAGGCGTGCACCACCACGACCCACCCTTTTCTTTCTCTGATGGATAGACAGACACAGATATCCCTGAACCACTGAGAATAAATACTAGGCATAATATATCTTTACCCCTTCCATACTTGAGTATTTATTTCCCTGTGACTGCTGTAGAAATCATCAAACCCAGGAACTTAGCATCCATACACTGCCGTCATCTAGTTGAGAGACATGATTCCCTTCGCCTCAGTTGCCCAATTTATTTTGCAGTGCTTTTGATACTTCATGCTATCTTTTCAATGTTTTGCCCTGCCCATATATGGGCTTGTCTGTGAATTAGAGTCTCCTCTTCCCATACAGAGAATTAGCTTAGACATTTCAAATAAATTAGTCATAACAAGTTACTTAGATTGAAGGAGTACTCATGTTGAAATTTTATCTAGAGCTGTTAGCCTACCGTCTAGTGACTCCATGTGAATCATATGATCATATGATAGTCCTGAAGTTGGAGACTTGTCTGGGAGCTGTTCTGTATAACCATGCAAAGTTAGCCACAGGACTCCCAAACCACCCCAGGCTCAAGTGCTCTGGAGAAAAACCTTCCAGCAGCACAAGTTGGATGGCATCCTCAGTTCCCTGCTCTGGTCAATGGGCAGCAAGATTGTCCCTCATTTTCATTATGTCAATCGCATGAGGAGTAAAGGTTTAGGACAGGGGCTGGCCTTTAGGGGCCCATTCTAGACATCCTGGATTTTATTGGAATGCATTGATAGTCGTGGAGTAGGATAACTAGTTTCCAATCAATGTAAATAGTTAATCTTTTTCAAAAGCTGCTCTAATCAAGCTGAGTACTAGGCCTCCTTCAGGAAAGAAAAAGTAATCATAACATCATCTTGGAACTTTTAAAACTTGGGGAATATAGCAGGGCGTGGTGGCACATGGCTTTAATCCTAGCACTCCAGAGGCAGAGGCAGGCAGATCTCTGTGAGTTCAAGGCCAGCCTGGACTACAAAGTGAATTCAAGGCCAGCCTGGTTTACAAAGCGAGTTCCAGGACCGCTACAGGGAGACCCTGTCTCAAAAGTACAACCCCCCCCCCCAAACTAAGGGAATATATTAAACTAAAAGCAGAGACAAGAGCAGAGGAGGGCACCATTTTATTTACATATTGCAATGCATATTTTATTTACAGTTCAATAAAGCAGTAGAGCAATATACTTTCTGATTATCAAGTCCTATTTCTAATCTTTCTTTAATAGCTATTAAAATATGAAAATGTACTGGAACCCACAAACTGAGGCCCCTTCTTCCTTCCTTTCCCTTTTCTCCTTTGTTCCTTCTGCCTTTCTTTCTCTTTCATCTGAATCTTTCTGTTTCTCTCCCTCTTTCCATTCCTGCCTCCCTCCCTCCTCTCTTTCACAGAGGGACACATCATCTAGCTTGGGAATGTGACCTTGAGCTGATTAGCCAGACAAATAAATAAACACAGCAGAATACACAAATACAGGTGGCCACACCTGCAGGCACTTGGGTCAGGGGAGAGGGGCTCCATTCACGCTGGCCCCTTCCACCACTGACCATCCTTCAAGCATAGCTGACACCATTTTGCCTCCAGCAAGGTCAGAGCACCAGGAACAGGAACAGAGGGGGCATTGTCTTCACTATTCACACGGTCACCAGCCAGCAGGCTCTGGTCTGCAGCTGCATGGTGGCCTCCCATGGCGTAGCACCAGGGCCTCCCTCCCTAGGCAGCCATCTGCCTTCACCCATCAGCCCCTTTTGCCCATGAACCTGACTTATAAAATGCCTTATTTTAGCTTTGTGAAAACTCTTAGGTCTTGAGAATGTGAGAATTCTAAGCTTGCCTCTTTGTACAAATTGCCTTTAAATAAGAAGTTACTTGGCCTATGGTGAGCAATTGCTTAGAACCAAAGGTTCAATGTGAATGATGTTTGATGTTAGTAAAGTCAGTCCACTGAGAACTAATTATACATGGCCATATTCATTCGACCTAAGGAAAACATTTTGACCCACTATAAAGTACCACAGATAGTGCATGCTTTTAAAAGTTTCCTATACTACTGACCAAAAGAATGATAATTCCAAGCTTTATCATGAACATGATGTGAGAAACTTCAATTTAAATTTTGGCTTAGTTACACCTTTTGCCCTTTTGGTAAGAGATGGATTTAAGATTCTAAGCAATTAGTACATGACTAATTCTTGAGAAATATGAAAAGTTCTTAAATTGAGTTTTGTTACCAAAAGAGTCTATGAGGAAAAAAATTAGGGGAAAATTTTGGTTATTATTTGTCCATTTATTTTTCTTACTGAGTTAATTTAATTATCATCGAGACACAAACATTAGCTCCACTATGGGGTTTCTCACATCTGTTAGTGAAGATTTGATTAGGGCTACACAAATGTGCTAGATTAAACTATCTAGTTGGTGAAATTCAAGCCACCTGGATATTTTAGCAACATCAATAAGAATAATTCTCTTTTTTCAAAATCAGTAAATCCAAGCTATATTAAAAAGAATTAATTAATGAGTGCCAGATAGGCAAAACAAACATTTGACAATGAATCAGATTATCAAAGGTTTTGAGGGAGATCCCGCTCAGCTTATGTTTAGATGTCAAATTATATTACCAAAACTAAACAATCTGTTAAAATGATGTCTTAATGCAATAAGTCTCTCATGCCAGTTTTTAACTCCTTAAACATTCTTAGAAGTAAAAAAAAAAAAAAAAGAGATGTGTTCTATTTACCAATGATAATCTAATCATAAAACATTTGCCCCCAATTTTATCTTGGCTATTTCTAAGAGCTGTTAATATCATTTAAATCCTATCAAAAAGGGAAAGAAACTATTAGGAAGCTTGGTAAATGTATTATTCCATGTATCTTGAACTATGTCTAAGAGAAAGGGGCCCAATAAAGATAGGAAGATTGAATGGATTAATATACAGAAAAAGAATTCCATAACTAAAAAGGGACTCAAGAATTTTCAAGTCAAGAAATAATAACCATTTTTCTATCCTTATTCTATCAATGAACATACAGTAAAGATTTTAGATGGTATGTACCAGATATTCTCTTTCACAACTAATGAATTTGGAACTTGTAGTTGTAGGTAATAGCAGGCCAGTAGATCTGTGTTCTAATAAAACTTTATTTAGACATGTGTGGTATAGAGTATTTGGCCCACTGGCATTTTCTAACGGTCCCTCATGAAATACAGCTTCAGTATTTTAAGGATCAGATATGTCTTAGAGGGCCTCCTGAAGGAAAATCACTTGCCCAAGGTTAAACAGCAGGTTCAAAAGCAAGTGGTAGAGCTGTAGTGGAATCTGGTCCTTCTGGCTTCCAAGCAAGTACTCACTCTGAGCTGAATTAATTGTAATGACATGTGGACTCTTGGCTCCATTCAAATTGAAGGTCTGCCCTCCCCTTAAAGCACATCCGAAATGCTTCATGCATTTGATGTCGATGGAATTGTGATGTGTAGATGATTCCTCGAATCTCCAGAGAATAGGATGCTTTTCAGAGACCTAAGCAGAATCACAAATAATAATTTTGGGGGAAGAAACATGAACATCCTGACAGCTAACCAAGCATGAAAATGCTTGACTGAAAAGCCACACATGGCTTGCTTTATTAAAGACCACTTCAGTCCTGGAGAAGTGCATTTCTATTGAATATTTATAGCAAATATGATTGAATAAGAAGAATTTAAAGTGGAAAAAAAACGCCTGTGTGTTGTGATTCCAAATTAAATCTTATTTTCATGGTTGACAGTGTTTTGTGTTCCTCAGGTTTGGTTTATATAAAGAACTGTCTTCCTACAATGCCCCATTTCAGCACCGAGTAATAAGACTTTGTAGATTAACACTTGAGTCACCAACATCCATTTTATGGTTTCTTTCCTTTCATAGAACTCATTCTATTCATTTGGAAGCATTGAAGACATGAGTTTCTAAGAATGCTGAAGTGGAGAGGTCTGGGTCTTTCTCCGGTGCTCTCTGCGTGAGAAGGCTTTGTAATTGTAGCTCTAAGACCGACAGTCCAGAAAGACATGATTGATGAAAGGGGATTGGATGTTGGAGTCAAAATGCACCATTATTAACTAACTAACCCAACTGAATGAAATGGGGTTTCCCAGGGGCAGTGGAGCACATTCTTCTCAGAAACATGGGTCTAACATCAGGATTGTTTGACCAAAGCAGGTCGGAGGGAGTGGAGGGAGCCATTACTTAATGGTTCCCAGATTGCAAAGGTGAAATAAAACCACACTATGTGTGTACATGTGCATTTCTCTCTATATATGTATATTTCCCCTTCGGTTCAGTTTTGATGTTGATTTGCATATTTCTTACCCTATAGACATGGGTTCTCCTGTGTCATGCATTTTTTTGGCCCTCAAATTTATTAGTAAGGTTTCCATACTTGTACACACAAAGTTGTCTCACCATCATTGTTTTCTAACAGGCATTTAAACCAAGTGAACTCAGGAGGTGAATTCATCAGTGTTATTTGCTACTTTGGCTTATATTAATGGAAGGAAGTATATCACATGCAGGTGGGAAGTATGATTTTACGTGAAACCATGTATGGATCTCTTTCTTGATCTCTGTAACAAACAGTAAGTTTTTCATATATCTGGTTTTTAATAATACTTCATATTAAAACTTAACTTATATGTAGCATAACATACATACCTAGAATATTGCAAAAATCTATACATTACTGAAATATTGGAACATAGAAATTTGAAAAAATTTAGATAAAAGCTCAAGTTCCTCCCTCCCCTGAAGCCCACCAGATTGCTCTAGGTCAGGGATAACAAAAGCATGAATGATTCAGAGGAACACCTTTTGAACTTTTCCCAGCAAGACTCGGGCAGTGGGATAACTCAGAATTTTGAGTTGTAATGGGAATGCATGCAGGTGGCCATTTCTCAGCTCCAGACATCTTGAAACAGTTTCCGTGCCTAGTAAGGAGGCTCTGGTGTCAGAATGCGGCTTGCTTGAGAGGAGGGAAGGAAAGTACGCAAACGAGCACACGTGGATTAGTTCAAGAGCAGCACAGACCGCCTAAAGGTCAGCAGAGCGGAACATTGTTGCCCTCCTCCCAGAGGCTGACCCAAGTGGTACAGAAATCCACCCCCAATGTGTTCTTTACTTTGGTTTCATTTGTTGAAGCAATATCTGTCTCACTTCTATAATAATCTCTTAAGGGATATAGCATTGGATATAATATTTTATTATGCAAGAAAATAAAACATCAAACTATTGAATTTGAGTCGATTTATAATGGCAGATGTTTAATTGTAAGATTTAACAAATATCTGTGCATTACTAATGAGTGACAATCTTGGTGGAGCTATCTGAACTACTCTTTATTTATTTATTTATTTTTTTATGTATTTATTTTTTTATGTGTATGAATGTACTGTCTGCATGTAGGTTTGTGCACCTGTGTCGTGCAATGCCGCGGAGGTCAGAAGAAGGTAACAGATTCCCCTGGAACTGGAGTTAAAGACGGTTCTGAGCCACAATGTGGGTGCTGGGAATCGAACCCGGGTCCTCTGCAAGAGCAGTCGGAGCTCTTAACCGCTAGGCCATCTCTCTAGCCCCTGAACTACTCTTATGAAACAGACTCTGGAGCAAGTTTGAAAGACTTTATGGTTTATGTTTTTAATGTACATATCATTACTTGCTTTGTGTGATTTTTTTTTTTAAATTCCTTGCCCCCAATTTTTGTTTTCTTCAAGTATCTTATTCACCCTTGGAAGTTACTCTAGGTCCTTTATAGAACTAGAAAGACTTACACAGATAGTATGAATTTTACACAATTATGGAAGTTTGAAGATGTTATCATTCACTGATAGGCACAAATTATTATAAGAAAAGCTGAAGTAATTAGCCAAATAAAGGATTAGACTTAACAATGGAAGTGAACCTAGAGTATAATTAATGAATTCTCTAATTGTTCTTCCTGTGTTAGTTCATTAAGCCTGACTCTCGGCTGGATATGTGGGCATCTGTCTATAGCATCTGTCATCTGTTTCTGCAGGTTGACTAAACTGGAGCCCAGGAAGAAGGCTGGGCCTTCCTTCCTTCACTCTTTGTGCATTTCTTTCTGAAATATGAACATGCTGTCAAAAC
This sequence comes from Rhizomys pruinosus, assembly GCA_009823505.1. NCBI lineage: Eukaryota > Metazoa > Chordata > Mammalia > Rodentia > Spalacidae > Rhizomys > Rhizomys pruinosus. Next base: position 947,161 of record VZQC01002390.1, on the reverse strand, counting down.
CCCACATTCTTTCATACACTAATACAATGCGCAGAGCCACACAAGAGAGGTTTAATCAACCTAAGACTTACATTGGAAGATCTACTGCAGACTGATCAGCCTTGACTGATGTCAGGTCCTCAGCACATCAGCTCCTGGCTGTGTCATCATCGTGCTTGCTGAGCTTCACTGATGATGGTAAAATACATGGCCAGACATCTGCTCAGATGGATGACCATTCCAAGAACCATGGATTTACTTGTTGGGAATGAGAACTTCAAGGTCAGTGTGTGGTCTGCAGCAAGAAGGGTCTAAACTGTGCTTAGAGACTAACAGCATGGAGAAGAGATAAGCTTATCTGTTTCATGTTTTGTAATAGCTTTTATTGGACTGGTGTTCTGGACAATACACTAATAACTGGAGGAACAGGAAGACCTAGAAGAAGGCAGAGTCACAGAAAGAAGGAAAAGGTGAGTGACTTCTCATTTAAGAAACTTGTTAAGTACTAGGGCTTTACATTTACAAAAGAACAGTGCTCAGGGTACTACTTAAAGGGAGCAATAACATTTTAGCTGGAATAGTTGGCTAGCAAAAACAATCTCAGGAAGAGTTCAAGGGTGGAGATTATGTTTGACATATACTGGGTTCAGATACCTTTTTCAGATGCAGGTGATAGTTTGGACACCCAATTGAAATGAATCCAGGATCTCTCTTTTTTAACACTTTTATTGAAGTTATGTGTGTTTCATACATCGTTTCTCAGTCCAATCTAGACTCATCTCTCCTTCTATGCCTCCCAACCCACCTGAGTTCATGCACCCTACCATCTCTGCCCTGTATCTTTTTTCTGGTTCTTTTCAAAGTTTTTTCAAAGCAGAGGATTATTGTCCTTGGGGGAACTTTACTGTTTCAGTTGGTTCCCTGTCCGGGTTCCCTTTGCTGTTGTTGTTCCTTCCAATCTGTATCGCTTCAACATGTGCATATCACACCTATACTAAAATTATGTCATCTGTACATACACTGTTATTTCTATACCATATTTCAGGATTCACATGTTTCCTTTTAAAATTTATATTATTCTAAAATATGCTTACATATCCTCCACCCATATACCAAGATTACAAAGTCCAAAAATAAGTGATGGGTTAATTCTAGAGCCTGTTAAGGGTCTAGATAATGTAAATACATTATCAGAGCACAGTTGCTTTCAGGGAAAAGGGTATATAACATTGATGTTGCTCAGTTTGCCTTACAACTCGATGCTTGGTGCTGGCATCCACAAATGAGGGAAACCATTCATTGTTTGCTTTTCTGGGTTTTTGTTTCAGGTTTTAAAATGTTTTAAAATTATGCATTTCACTATTTAAACAAAAACTAGTAACAGAGAGAGGTATTAATAACTATGTAAAAGCAAAATGTATGCAAGTAGCCCGAAGCCCAGGTGGGGAGAAAGGAAGGAAAATTTCATGTGGGGTATTGTAGTACATGCCTTTAATCCCAGTACTTAGGAGGCTGAGGCAGGTAGATCTCTGTGAGATCAAGGCCAGCCTGGTCTACATAGTGAGTTCCAGGCTATCTGGGGCTATTAGGAGACCCTGTCTCAAAAGAAAAGAAAATTTCAACAAAATAAAGATGTTTACTATAAACCCTTCACGAATTGCTAAAATAATAGTGAAGAGATGACTAATAAGAAAGCAAAAGAGACAAGTAGACTCATAAAATGTTCAATGACTCCAAATGAAGGTAGAAAAAAGAGAAAAGAGAATGAAGAACAGAATAGAAATAGAGAGGGTAATTTTTTTTTTTTTTTTGGTCTTTTTGAGACAGGGTCTCCCTGTAGCTCCGGCTGTCCTGGAACTCACTCTGTAGACCAGGCTGGCCTTGAACTCACAAAGATCTACCTGCCTCTGCCTCCCAAGTGCTGGGATTAAAGAGAGGGTAATTGTTAAACACACTGACTGAACATAAAGGTCCTCAACATACCAGCTGAAAACAGAAGTTGTAACACTAGGTATACTGCAGAAATATAATCAATATATAGACAGAAAGAAGTTGAAGAACAGAAAATGCAGACCGTGTCAGCACTAGACAGGGAAAAATAGAAGAGAGATGTTAATATTAAAGTAGCATTCAGGGCAAAGAAAATTACCAGAAAGAAAGACAGTAATTTCATAATGAAATGGGAGCTGCTTCATCAGGGACATAATGATCCTAAATGTTTATGATCTTCAAGTTGGATGACCAAACTCAATGGAAATGCGAAGAGAAACAAGCATCAGTAGAGGTAGTCATGGGATTGAGTGACCTTCTCCTAATAATTGATCACAGAAGCAAACTGAGAATAGGCTGTCTAACTAAGAGGATCTGATTGACATTTCTGGTGTATGTATTCCACCCAACAACAGCAGACCACACGTCCTTTCTAAAGACACCTGTTAAATATTTAAAGATTCTATTCTGGCCTATTGAAAATATTCAAAACATTTCAAGTTAATTCAACACAAAGTGTGCTCTTTGACAAAAATCAAATTAAACTAGAAAACAGTGACAGGAAGACATTTGGCAAATCAACAACTATTTAGAAATAATATGCTTAGTTCCACAAAAGCCACTGATTACAATGAGATGAAATAGGAAATCAGAAAATCATTTCCACTTAAGGAACATGCAAATTCAACATATCAACTGTGTGTGATGGCATTACATTGCACTCAGGGTAAATTGAGCACCAAATGATGTCTGTATTAGGAAAGATCTCAAATTGGTATGTTCAATTTTTACTTTATAAAATAAGAGAAAATAAAATCCAAAGTAATGAGAACAAAGGGAGACTTCAGATCAGAACAGAAACTAAAGGACATACAACAAAAACAGAAGAAAAAAATTAGTGAGTTCATTGACAGGATCCATTAGACTAAAAAATGTCTAGGTATGTTGATTAGGAAAGAAATAGAAACCACAAATACCAAAAGTAAGAATGAGAGAGGGTCTATCATATATAGTCACCCAAAACAACATGGGTGAATTTGATGAAATCTGTGCCTTGACTCCACCCTATAGTTATGTATAATACAACTGTCTTTTGGAGACTCATATGCTAAAAGAAAAGGGGGGGATACAGAAAGACATGAAACCTTTTCGTCAAACCCTTGCAATTCAAATCTTAAAACTAACTATGGGAAAAGATTTGTTTGTTCCAACAGGTCAAAATGTAGATTGGTTTTGCACGAAGGATGCTTGTACTCATGGATTATCACTTATAGCTAAAAAAGGAAAAAAAAAAAAAACAGAGAAAGATGCAAGACAGTTATGGCAGGATACATGATCTGGGATAGGGAGGGGAGGGGGGGGGAAAAAAAAAAAAAAAAAAAAAAAAAAAAAAAAAAAAAAAAAAAAAAAAAGAAATGCACAAAGCATCAATAAAAATAAAACTTAAAAAAAAAAAGTAAAGAAACAGAACAAAAAAACAAAAACGTCACCAAAAACGTTACCGCATCTGAGAAAGAAAAAGCTACAGCTTTGCATTGAGTCGGATATACCAGAAAGTGGGCAATGGAACGGGCTGACCCCGTTGAACATTGATGAAAGGAAGGATAAAAGCAAAGAAGTTACAGTATACCTCAGATGCCATAATAAACATCAAACTCCCTCTGTGGATCCTACCAGTAACAAACTATTTCTAATGAGTCCTAATGAAACTTAACCTTCTAGGTGCCACAAAGGTTCTGTCTGATATGAGAGACTTTCTAGCCTCCCCCCCATAGAACATAGGATAAAACTATGCGATGATGCGGTTGTGCTCCAACTGTTAAAATTGGAGACAACTATTGTAGAGGGAATCCTATAAAAACAGTAAAACTTTTTTTGGGGGCCTTTCTTAAATTGACTATATTTAGACATGGGAACTGTGGAAAAGGGATTACTCTCTGTTCAAAACAAAATATAATATGAAGTCCTAATGACTATGCACCAGGCAAAGTCAAAGTCTTTTAATGCAGGACGCTCTGACATCAGCCAATGGATTGTTTCTACCAGGTGGAGTTGGCCAGGGGAATCCAAGGCCCCACAAAAAGGTAAGGGCTCCTTGCCTCTAAGTTGGGGATACAGCAGGAGGAGCGGCAATAAGACCCTGCTCCGAAGACCTGAAGTTAACACGGGAGGGATGTAATGAGACCACATGCAAGTGTACAGATGGTCCCTATGGAATTACAAGCGAGACAGACTATAGGAGAGAAAGGAGAGTGGGACCAAAAGGCCACTAAACAAAGAAAGAAAAACATTAATTTTTTTTTTTCTTTTTTCTTTTTTTTTTTTTTGTTCTGTTTGTTTTTTTTATATTTTCTCTGAGCAAGATCAAGGGGACTCCACCATCCGCACCAGCTACCCTACCTGCCTGGAAATTTACTGTGCAGCAGCAGGCAGCCATTGTGCCTTATATTCCCACATATACTTGGTAATTGGCTCTCTCCTTGGAGGAATAAACCCATGGCTGATGCCACAAGCTTATGTCCTCTAGTGGTTAGGGGCTGTTATAAGCCACAATAAGACCCTGTTATATTCTAACAGGGGGGGAAAGAAAATGTAATTCATGGCTTAACATATCCAAACATGTGTGGTCTAATGTAAGTAACCTACCATAACTATTAGGGTGCTTAAATCCCTATATATCTAATGGCTTGTGCTTTCATTATGTAGGATCGAAAGGTTATTCCTGGACACAATGTCAGCCCATGAAAGGAAAAAAGCCAGAATTGACCAGGATGGGGTCCAAGTCAACAGCTCCAGTGAGAGGGGAGGGGATGTGGACCTTGTTTTTTTTACCTCTCATCACATGTGCCCCTTTTTCTCAGCCTAGGGAACAATCTGCGGAAGAGGGGCGTGTTGGTAGAATGTAAGGGCTGCGATTGGGGTGAATGGTGAAACTACAGCAATGTAGTCTGGACACTCATTTGATCAACTTGATTGAACAAACAACCTGTCACCCCCCACTGGATGGTGGGGCTGTAGGTGTTTGGGCACAACAGCCTGCAGATTGGTTTTGCATGAAGGATGCTTGTACTCATGGATTATCACTTATAGCTAAAAATGAAAAAAAAAACTGAGAGAAAGATGCAGGACAGTTATGGCAGAATGCATGATCTGGGATGGGGTGGGGGTGGGGGGGAAGGGAAAGGGAAATAAGCCTGAACTGAATTGGAAAAAATGTATGAAATGCACAAAGCATCAATAAAAATTAAATTAAAAAAAAAAGAATGAGAGAGGGAAGTGATCTTACCACAGGACCCACAGGTTTTAAAGGATGTGCTGGTTAGTTTTGTTGAGGTGACACAAACTAGAGTCACCTAAGAAGAGGAACTTTCCACTGAGGAGTTTCCTCCACTGGACTGGCCTGTGGCCATGTCTGGGAGGCTTTCTTTCTTTCTTTCTTTCTTTCTTTCTTTCTTTCTTTCTTTCTTTCTTTCTTCTTTCTTTCTTTCCCTTCCTTCCTTCCTTCCTTCCTTCCTTCCTTCCTTCTTTCCTCCAGTCTTTTTGAGACAGGGTCTCTCTGTAGCCTCAGCTGGCCTGGAACTCACTTTGTAGATCAGGTTGGCCTTGAACTCACAAAGATCCGCCTCTGCTTCCCGAGTGCTGGGCCTTTTGAGTGCTGGGATTAAGGGCATGGGCGCCCCCACACAGAGGCATTTTCTTAAGTGCTGATTGTTGTAGGAAGGCCCAGCCCACTATGCGCAGTGTGGTCCCTGGACAATTGGGTTCAGGCTATGAGAGAAACATAAATATTATGTATTAGTGTTTTCTTTCAAATCCTGAAAAAAATTTGGTTTATGACAAGGAATTCTAAGTTTTCAATGTCCCCAAATGCCCTGCGAGATTTTGTTTAGAAAAAGGTCCTGTATGTTGCATCCCCAACATGATGAGCTGTGGGGGGCAGAACCCTTCCCTCTCTAAGCCCCTTTCCCCTGTCTTTGCCCAATTCTTAAAAAAAAAAAAAAGGCAGTATTTTTGAATTAAGGATAAAAACCTATCAAAATTCCAGGTCTGTGTTCTTGCTTGATCTGAATGATTATGCAACATACAATTTTGGAGAAGTAAAAGCTGCCGTTTGGGTTTGTCTGTGAGTTCTTTGCCTGGTATTGGTGGAGTCCTTGGATTGTAGATTTTATTTTATTTTATTTTTTTGCAGATTTTATTTTTATTTATTTTTATTTTTATTTATTTATTTTTTTTTAATTTTTTTATTAATTTTATTTATTTCTGTATGTGTATGAATGTACTGTCTGCATGCAAGTTTGTGCACCCATGTTGTGCAACGCCACGGAGGTCAGAAGAGGGTATCGGATTCCCCTGGAACTGGAGTTCTCCTGGAATTGGAGTTTCAGATGTTTCTCGGCCACCATGTGGGTGCTGGGGATCGAACCCGGGTCCTCTGCAAGAGCGGTCGGCGCTCTTAACCGCTAGGCCATCTCTCCAGCCCGCAGATTTTATTTTTAACAGCTGTATAAGAAAGGCAGCTGAGCAAGCTGGGGTAAGTAGCTAGTAAGCAGCATTCCTCCATGGTCTGTGTTTCAGTTACCATTTCCAAGTTCCTGCTTTGAGCTCCCACCTTGGCTTCCCTCTAGGAAGGACTGTAGACTTTCCTTCCCATGTTTGTCATAGTCATTGTTTTATCCCTCAGTAGAAAATAGCTAGATAAAATAGGATGTATTTATGAATAATTTTATGTCAATTTGCAAGTCTACATAATACAAACAAATCTCCTGAAAGACATACACTATCAAAGCCCGCTGGGGGAGAACCATGCACCCTGAATAGATTATGTCTCCAAAAGAAATTGATTTCACTTTTGGGGAACAGAATCTGGCTATGTATAGGGTGACATCAAACTTGCAGTTTTCCTGCCTCCACAACAAGCTAGGATTATACACCACATACCTAGTTAGGAAATTGAGGCGCCCTGTGTGGCAGAGCTGGACAGCAGCAGAAGCAGCAGGAGCAGCAGGAGCAGCAGGAGCAGCAGGAGCAGCAGGAGCAGCAGGAGCAGCAGGAGCAGCAGGAGCAGCAGCAGGAGCAGCAGGAGCAGCAGGAGCAGCAGCAGGAGCAGCAGG
>VZQC01002390.1:874611-939996 GCA_009823505.1 Rhizomys pruinosus | reverse complement strand
CTACTAGCTCTCCTAAGCTGGTTGCAAAATGTCTGGATTTTGGGTCTAGGGGCAGGGAAGTCTAACCTGGAGCCAAGGGAGGGGCCCAGGTGTCCTATACCGGAAGGTAGGGAGTCTGGAAACACCATTGCACCACATCAGCTGAAGGGACTCTCTAGCCAAAGACTCGGAAGGTCTGCCTCATACACTCATTGTGGAGAGTGTGGTACTGGCAGAAACTGCACACCCACACAACCACACACCACACACCACACACCACACACCACATACCACACACCACGTGGGGTCCACCTACTGGCTCTCCAGAGCTGACTTCAAATGTCTGTATCTGAATCCAGGGGTGGAGAAGCCTAGCCTGGAGCCAAGGGAGGGGCCCCAGGTGTTAGGTTCTGTAGGGAGTCTGGAATATTGCCTCTGCTGCCTTCTGGCTCCACCGCCTGGGCCTGCCTGCTGCTGCCCCTGCTGCTGCTCCTGCTGCTGCTGCTGCTCCTGCTGCTGCTGTCTGTGGCTCCTGCTTGCTGCTCCTGCTGCTCCCTGCTCCTGCCTGCTCCTGCTGCTACCTGCTGCTTGCTGCTCCTGCTGCTCCTTGCTGCTTCCTGCTGCTGAACTCGCTGCTGCTCCTGCTGCTTCTCCTGCTGCTGCTGCTCCTTGCTGCTTGCTGCTGCCTCCTGCTGCTCCTGCTCTGCTGCTCTTGCTCCTGCTGCTCCTGCTGCTCCTGCTGCTTGCTGCTGCTCCTGCTGCTGCTGCTCTCCTGCTGCTCCTGCTGCTCCTGGCTGCTCCTGCTGACTCCTGCTGCTCCTTGCGCTCCTCCCTGCTCGCTGCTAGCTGCTGCTGCTCCTGCTGCTCCTGCTGCTCCTGCTGCTGCTGCTTCTGCTGCTCCTGCTGCTCCTGCTGCTGCTGCTGCTCCTGCTGCTCCTGCTGCTTCCTGCTGCTCCCTGCTTGCGCTGCCTGCTGCTGCTCCTGCTCCTGCTCCGCTGGCTGCTTCCTGCTGCTGCTTCGCTGCTGCTGCTTCCTGCTGCTGCTGCTCCTGCTGCTGCTCTGCTGCTGCTGCTGCTGCCTCCTGCTGCTGCTGCTCCGGCTGCTTCTGCTCCTGCTGCTCCTGCTGCTGCTGCCCCTGCTGCTGCTGCTGCTCTGTTGCTCCTTGCTGCTCCTTGCTGCTCCTCGCTTGCTGCTCCTGCTGCTCCCTGCTGCTGCTCCTGCTGCCGCTGCTGCTCCTGCTGCTTGTGCTGCTCCTGGCCTGCTTCCTGCTGCTGCTGCTTGCTGCTCCTGCTCCCTGCTGGCTGCTGCCTGCGTGCTGCGTCCTGCTGCTCCTGCTGCTCCTGCTGCTCCTGCTGCTGCTGCTTGCTGCTCCTGCTGCTCCTGCCTGCTGCTCCTGCTGCCTCCTTGCTCGCTCACTCTGCTCCTCGCCTGCTGCCTGCTGCTCCTTGCTGCTTGCTGCTTCCTGCTGCTGCTGCTGCTGCTCCTGCTCCTGCTGCTCCTGCTGCTCCTGCTGCTCCTGCTGCTGCCTGCTGCTGCTGCTCCTGCTGCTTGCTGCTTGCTGCTGCCTGCTGCTTCCTGCTGCTCCCTACTGCTCCTTGGCTTGCTTCCTGCTCCTGCGCTGCTGCTGCTCCTGCTGCTCCTGCTGCTCCTGCTGCTCCTGCTGCTCCTGCTGCTTCTGCTGCTCCTGCTCCTTTGCTGCTCCTGCTCTGCTCCTGCTTGCTGCCTGCTGCTGCTGCTCCTGCTGCTCTCCTGCTGCTCCTGGCTGCCTGCTGCCTGCTGCTCCTGCTGCTGCTGTTCCTGCTGCTCCAGCTGCTGCTCCTGCTGCTACTGCTGCTGCTGCTGCTCTCTGCTGCTGATGCTGCTCCTGCTGCTCCTGCTGGCTGCTGCCTGCTCTCTTGCTGCCTCCTGCTGCTCCGCATTGCTGCTCCTGCTGGCTCCTGCTGCTCCTGCTGCTGATCCTGCTCCTGCTGGCTGCTGCTGCTGTCTGCTGCTCTGCTCGCTGCTCCTGCTGCTGCTGCTGCTGCTGCTCCTGCTGCTCCTGCGCTGCTCCTGCTTGCTTCCTTGCTGCTCGCTGCTGCTGCTCCTGCTGCTCCTGCTGCTCCTGCTGCTGCTCCTGCTGCTCCTGCCTTGCTCCTGTTTGTTTCGCCTGCTGTCCTTCCTGCTGCTCTCCTCTGCTCTTGCTGCTCTGCTCTCTGCTGCCTCCTCTGCTCCTGCTGCTCTGCGCTCTGCTCTCCTGCTCGCCTCCTGCTGCTCCGCTGCCTGCTCCTGCTGCCCTGCCTGCTGCCCTGCTGCTGCTCTGCTAGACTGCTCGCTGGCTGCTGCATGTCCATGCTTCCTGCTGCCGCTGCTGCTGCTCTCCTGCTGCTCTCTGCTCCGCTGCTGCTCCCTTGCTCCTGCTCCTGCTGCTTCGCTGCTCCTGATGCTCCTGCCCTGCTGCTGCTCTGCTGCTGCTGCTCTGTGCTGCTCCTGCTGCTCCTCTGCTGCCTGCATGTCTGCTGTCTGCTCTGCACCTTCCTGCGCTGCTCTCTGCTTTCTCTTCCCTGCTGCTCTGCTCCTGCTCGCTGCTCCCTCGCCTGTTCTCCTGCGCCTGCGGCTGCTGCTCGGCTGCCCGCTGCTGCCATGTGCTTGCTTCTGCTGCTGCTTCCTGCTGTCCCTGCCGGCCTGCTCGCTGCTCCTTGCTGCTCCCTGCTGCTGCTGCTGGCTGCTACTGTCTGCTCTCCTCTGCTCCTGCTGCCTGTGCCCTGCTGGCTCCTTTGGCTTGCTGCCTGCGCCTGCCTGCTGCTGGGCTCCTGCTTGCTGCTGCTGCTCCTGCTGCTGCTCTGCTGCTCCGGCTGCTGCTGCTGCTCGCTGCTGCTGCTGTGCTCCTGCTTCCCTGCTGATCCTGCCTGGCTGCTGGCCTGCTCTGCGCGCTCCTGCTGCTGCTGCTGCTCTGCCGCGGCTTCGGCTCCTGCGCTGCTGGATGTCCTGCTCCTGCTGCTCCCTCTGCTGCCCTGCTGTCCTGCGTGTCCGCGACTGCTGCTCCTGCATCCTGCTGCTCCTGCTCTCCTAGGCTGACTCCTGCTGCTCCATGCTCTGCTGCCTGCTTTGCTCCCTCCTGCTGCTGCTGCTGCTCCCTGCTCCTGCTCTCTCTGCGGCTCCGCGCTCCTGCTGCTGGCTGCATGCTCCTGCCTGACTCCTCTGCTGCTGCGGCTTGCCTGCTCCTCCTGCTGTGCTCCGTGCTGCCTCGGCTCGTCTGCTGGCCTTGCTTGCGCTGCTGCTTGCTCTGCTCTGTCCTGCTGCTCTCTGCTAGGCTCCTGACATGCTCCTGGCTCGCTAGCGTCCTGCGTCTGCTGCGCCTGCCTCCTGCTGCCTCCTGCTGCCTGCCTGCTGGTCCTGTCTGCAATCGTGCTCTCCCTGCTGCTCCTTGCTTGCTCTCCTCTGCTAGGGGGACCGCTCCTTGCTGCTGCTCTGGCTGCTGCGCTGCTGCGTCTCTGCTGCTGACTCGTCCTGCTCGCTCCCTGCTGCTCCTGCTGCCCTGCTGCTCTCCTGCTGCTCTTGCTGCTGCTCCTGTCGGCTGCTGCTGCTGCTGCTCGCTGCTGCTCCTGCTGCTGCCTGCTGCTGCGGCTCTTGCATGCTCGCTGCTGGCTGTCCTCGCTGCTGCGCTCCTCGTCTGCTGCCTCCCTGCTGCTCCTGCTGCTTTCCTGCTGCTGCTGCTGCTGCTTGCTCCTGCGCTCTGCTTCTCCTGCTGCGCCTAGCTGCTGCTGCTCCTGCTGCTGCTGCTGCTCTCGCATCCTTTGCTCTGCTGCTGCCTGCTGCTTGCTGCTTCCTGCTTGCTCCTCCGCTGGCTCCTGCTGCTCTGCTGTTCTGCGCTCCTGCTGCTATGCGCTCTTGCTGCTCCTGCTGCTCGCCTCTGCTCGCTCCTGCTGTGCTCCTGCTTGCTCTGCTGCTCTGCTGCTCCTTCTGTCTGCTGCCTGCTGCCTGCTGCCTCTGCTGCCTGCTGCTGCTGCTCGGCTCTGGCTCCTGCTCTGCTCCTGCTGCTCCTGCCATGCTACCTTGCCTGCTCCGTGCGCCGTGCTGCTGCTCCTGTGCTCCTGCTGCCTCCTGCTGCTCCGGCTGCTATCCGCCTGCTGCTGCTCTTCGCTCTCTGCTGCTCTCGGCTTGTCTGCTGCTGCTCGCTCCTGCTTCCTGCTGCTCCTCGGCTCCTTCACTGTGCTTGCTGCTCCTGCTGCTCTGCTGCTTCCTGCTGCTCCTGCTGCCTTTGCTGCTCCGCTGCTGCTCCTGCTGCCTGCTGCCTTCGCTGCTGGCTCTGCTGCTCCCCTGCCGGCTGGCTGCTCCCTGCTTGCTCCTTGCTGCTCCTGCTGCTTGCCTGCTGCTCGACCTGCTTTCGCTGCTGCTGCTGCCCTGCTGCGCCTGAGCTGCTGCTGCCTTGCTGCGCCTGCTGCTGCTGCTCATGCTGCTTCTCCTGCTCCTCGCTGCTCCTTCGTTGCTCCTGCTGCTCCTAGCTGCGCTCCTGCTGCTGCCTGCTCTGCTCCTGCTGCCCTGCTGCATCCAACTTGGCCTGGCTCTGCTCTGCTCCTGCTGCTTCCTGCGGCGCGCTGACCTGCTGCTCCTATCTCCTTGCTGCTCCGCTGTGCTTGCTGCTTTCTGCTTGCTGCTGCCGCTCCTGCTGCTGCTCTCCTGCTGCTCCTGCTGTCTGCTCGCTGCTCTGCCTCGGCTGCTGCTTCCTGCGCTTCCTGACTTCTGCCTTCTCTCTGCTCGCCTCGCTCCTGCTGCTTCTTCGCTGTCACTGCTGCAATCCTGCTGCTACCTTGCTGCTCCTGCCTGCTGCTCCTGCGGCTGCGCTTGCTGCTCTGCTCCTGCTCTCACCTGTCTCCTGCTGCTCCTGCTGCTGCCTGTCTGTCTCTGCTGCTCCTGCTTGCTCCTGCTGCTGCTGCCGCTCCTTGCTGTTCCTCCTGCTCCTGCTGCTGCTCTGCTGCTCCCTGCTTGCTCCTGCTCCATCCTGCTGGGCTGCTCCTGGCTGCTCCTAGCTTGCTGCGCTGCTCCCTTCTGCCTGCCTTGCCTGCTCCTTGCTTGCTAGCTGCTGCTCCTTCTGTCTGCCCCATGCTGCTCCTAGCTGTCTCCTGCTGCTCCTGCTGCTCCCGCTCCTGCTGCTCCTGCTCCTGCTGCTTCTCCTCCTCCTGCTCCTGCTATGCCTGCTCCTTGCATGCTCCTTGGCTGACTGCTCCTGCTGCTCCTGCTGCTGCCTTCCTGCTGCTCCTGCTGCTCCTGCTGCCTCTGCTGCCTGCTGCTCCTGCTGCTTGCTTGCTTGCCTCCTGCTGCCTACTCTGCTGCTCTGCTCTGCTGCTCTGCTGCTGTTGCTCCTGCTGCTCCTGCTGACCCTGCTGCCCCTGCTGCTCATGCTGCTCCTGCTGCTCCTGCTCCTGCTGCTTCCTTTCTGCTCCCTGCTGCTTCTCGCCTGCTAGCCTCTACCTGCCTCCTGCTGCCTTCTCCTGCTGCTGCTGCTTCCTGACCCTGCTTCCTGCTGCTTTGCTGCCTGCTACCTGACTGCTCCCTGCTTTGCTGCTCCTGCCTGGCTCCTGCTGCCGCTGCTGCTTCCTGCTGGCTCCTGCTGCTGCCTCCTGCTGCTGCCTGCTCTGGCTGCCCTCCTGCTGCTTCCTGCTTGCTTGCTTCCTTGCTTCCTGCTCCTGCTGCTCTTGCTGCTGCTCCTGCTCCTGCTGCTCCTTTGCTGCTCTGCTCCTGCTGCTCCTGTTTCTGCTCCTGCTTGCTCCTGCTTGCTCCTGCTGCCTCCTGTCATGCTGCTGTGACTTGCTTGCATTCCTGCCCTGGCTCACATGCTGCTTCCGCTAGCTTCCTGCTGGCTCCTGCTGCTTGCTGCTTCCTGGCTGCTCCTGCTGCTGCTGCCCCTGGCTGCTCCTTGCCTGCTCCTCGCTGGCTCCTGCTTTCTGCTTGCTGCTTGCTGCTTCCTGCTGCTGCTGCTGCTGCTTCCTGCTGCTTCCTGCTTGCTGCCTGCTGCTTACTGCTTACTGCCTACTGCTTACTGCTTGCTGCCTACTGCTGCCCCTGCCTGCTTCCTTGCTGGCTGCTCTTATAAAAAAAAAAAAAAAAACAACAGAAAGAGCACAAATAAATGAGTTAATGTTGCAACTCAAGACACTTGAAAGACAACAACAAATGCATCCCAAACCCAACAGACAAGAAGAAATAACAACAGAGTAGAGATTAATGAAATAGAAACAAATAAAACAATACAAAGAATCAATAAGTGCAAGAGTTGGTTCTTGGTCAGTTCTAAGACTTAGGACAAATAAGAAATCTTTTTTTTTTTTTTTTTTTTTTTTTTGAGACAGGTCTCCCTGTAGCTTTGGCTGTCCTGGAACTCACTCTGTAGACCAGGCTGTCCTTGAACTCACAGAGATCCTCCTGCCTTTGCTTCCCAAGTGCTAGGATTAAAGGCGTGTGCCACCACGCCTGGCAATAAATCTTTTATTAAAGTACATTAAGACATACATCAACTTGCTATGTAATTTAGGAATGTAAAGTTATATTTCTTTTTACCTGCATGCAATTTTATGGTTAAACTGTGAATCCCCAAATGTGTTTTGGAATTAACCTATAGTTTATTTTCAGACTTTGTAAATTTGGTATATGTATGGAGTATAATAAAAAAAGAAAATGAAATAAAATGATGAAGAAAGGGGAAAAAAAGAATTTTAACAGGAGAAACAAAGCTTTATCTGTAATTGCTATGACCTAAAGGAGTGAATGAGTGATTTTTTTCAGGATAAAATTACATGATAGGCCAGCCAAAACTAGAGCTGTTATTAAAAAAATACTAAAGTAATAAATTTCCCCAGGAGCTTCCATAATTTTTTTTAAATTTTATTTACCTCTGTATGTGTATGAATGTACTGTCTGCATGCAGGTCTGTGCACCCGTGACGTGCAATGCTGCGGAGGTCAGAAGAGGGTGTCGTCGGATTCCCCTGGAACTGGAGTTCTCCTGGAATTGGAGTTACAGATGGTTCTTAGCCTCCATGTGGGTGCTGGGGATCGAACCTGGGTCCTCTGCAAGAGCAGTTGGTGCTCTTAACCGCTAGGCTATCTCTCCAGCCCCCCATAATTTTTTGATTCTAAAATAATTCTCGTGGGAAACACCTGTTTGTGATCCCATTCATGTCTGTATTCTGGTTTTCAAATACTCCATTGGCCTAACTCTGCTGACTCCTCATTTATTCGTGGAATTAGATGTGATTTAGGTAGTTTTTCAACATCAGTTTCTTTGGGTTAAATATTTGTATAATCACTTTATTCTAAACTGATGTGCATTCTATTTTTACCATTGTATTTTGGGCATTAAATTGCTGTATCTTATCCCCAAACTGATGAATGTATTAACTTTGTGAGATTTTTGAAAAAAGAAATTAAATTTGTGGCTGAACATCTACCTTCAGAGAAAACTCTTAAGTCCAAGTAGGTTTACTTGTAAATTCTCTGTTGAATGGAAATGAAAAAAGGCAATACAGACTCTTCCAGAAAAGCAAAATGTAGAAATCCTTCCCGGATCTTTTCATGAGTTCAGCCTCACCCTGAAAGATAAAGTAAGTAAAAAATATCAAGTAAAAAATAGTTATAGAGCTGGGCGTGATGGTGCATGCCTTTAATCCTAGCACTTGGGAGGCAGAGGTAGGCGGATCTTTGTGAGTTCAAGGCCAGCCTGGTCTACAAAGTGAGTTCCAGGTCAGCTGGGGCTACATGGAGACCCTGTCTCGAAAAGACTAAAAAAAAAAAAATAGTTATAGAACAATGCATGGTGAAATAAATGAAGTAAATGTTCTAAACAAATTGTCAGACAACTGAATCATATAGTATAACATTTCCAGAAGAGTCCATGAAATGATTTTGACATTAGAACACCAATCTTCATCATGTGGATATGCAGAAACAATAACTTATGATCAAGAAAACTCACAAAATGATCACAGCCCACATTGAAACACCATCTGACAAAATCCATTCTTATCAAAAATTCCCAGGAAACTAGGAACAGACAGGAATTTCCACATGCTAATAAGTGCTTTCTGAAAAGCTATAGGTAACTGTCAAAGGGTTGAATACTTCTTTTTTTAAATTTTATTTTTGTATGTGTATGAATGTACTGTCTGCATGTTGGTTTGTGCACCCGTGTCATGCAATGCTGCGGAGGTCAGAAGAGGGTCTCGGATTCCCCTGGAACTGGAGTTAAAGACGGTTCTCAGCTGACATGTGGGTGCTGGGGATCAAACCCGGGTCCTCTGCAAGAACAGTCGGTGCTCTTAACCGCTAGGCTATCTCTCCAGCCCCTGAATACTTCTTTTTTAAGAAAAGAAATGCTGGATGTGGTGGCCCAGGCCTTTAATCCCAGCACTCAGGAGGCAGAGGCAGTCATTTCTGTGAGTTCAAGGCCAGCCTGGTCTACATAGTGAGCTCCAGGCCAGCTGGGACTAAAGGGAGACCCTGTCTCAAAAATACCCCACTCCCCCCAAAGGAAAAGAAACAAGATAGGTCTTCTCTCTCTTCTTTTATTCAATGTCTAATAATTTTAGGTCAAAATAAGAAAAGTCATCTAAGTTGGAGAAGAGGGGGCAACTGTTTCGGCAGATGAAAAAAAAAAAAACCTGAAGAATTGTACTGGAATGCTACCAGAACAAATTTAGAAAATTCGTAGGATATAATGTCAATATGTAAAAAAATCAATATATGCATACTAGCAACAATTAGCCAGGGTGGAAATTACCAAAACTTTACCATATATAATAGGATTATGTAACATAAACTACTCAGGGATATTACTAAGGATCAGTTCTGAAAGTGAACTCTGACTAAATACAGATACAAAGACCCTGAAAACTAAAAAATAATGTGGCTGGAAAACAGCAAAGAAAGCTTAAATATATAGGTATCCTTTATTAGCCAACAAGTTGTCAACACTTAAGATGTGCATTAGTCACTTCCTCAGTTGATCTATAAATTCAGTGTAATCATAGCACTGAGTATGGCCTTGTGAAGTCCTTGACCCATCCTGAAACTTTGACTGCATGGACCATGTCTGGAGGACAGTATCTTGTAGCTCTCCACATCCTCTAGCTCTTGCACACTTTCTGCCTCCTCTGTGGCAGTGTTCTGTGCCTTGGGCTGGGGGTGGTATGATGAAGATGTCTCATTTAGAGCTGAGAACTCATAGTCACTACTCTCACCACTCTTGCCAGTTATGAATCTCTTCTGCTCATTGTAAAAAGAGCTTCTCTGACCAAAGTTGAGAGCAGATCTATGGGTATAAAAAACAATGCTCAGAATAGAATTTAATACATGATTATTTTGGAAAAATACTATATAACAATAGTATGTTCTGCTTAAGGCTTATTAGCTCCTCAGCTGTAGGTTTTGGCCAGATTTATAGTACCAAGCACGAATTTCCTCCTGTGGAGCAGACCTCATGTCCAGCCAGAAAGTGGTTGGTTATACCTGTACCAGCAGAGTCACTATTGCAGCAGTGGACACACTCTGCTTGGCAGGTCAGTATTGTACCATACAGGGTCCAGCCCTGGGTAAGGCTTTTGATGTCTTTTCTCTCCCACAGCCTGGCTGAGGCACTCTTGGCTGTTGATAGCTGCTGGAGGAGGGAAGGTCATTTTTCTTTGGGGATGTGGGCAACAGTAGGCTCAGAGCATGGCCCTATACCTATGTACATATAGGCAGTCTAAATTGGATTCAGTGGGTTATTAATAAAGGAGGTCATGAAGTTGGGAGGTGGATATACTGGGGGTAGGTTGTAGGGGAATTTGGAAGGCATAAGGGTGAATGTAATCAAACACATTATATATATATATGACATACTTTTTTGCTTTTTTGAGACAGGGTCTCCCTTTAGTCTCAGATGGCCTGGAGCTCACTATGTAGACCAGATGGGCCTTGAACTCACAAAGATCCACCTGCCTCTGCCTCCCAAGTGCTGGGATTAAAGGCATGCACCACCACACCCGGCTGTGACATTCTTTTTTTAATTTTTAAAAATTTTATATTTTTCCAAAATATGCATATATGTACTCTACACATAAGTAAAAATTACAAATTCTGAAAATAAACTATAGATCGATTCCTAAACACAGAGATTCACATTTTAACAGTAAAGTTGCATGCAGGTATAAAGATGTGTAACTTTACCTTCTGTTTTTTTTAGAATATGACTACATATCTTCCATCCATATATGGTAATTAAAATGTCTGAATATAAGTGGTAGGACAATTATACAGCCCACTTAGAGATTCACATTGGAATAGCACAGTTGCTTTCAGGTACAATGAAATATAATAATAAAGTTGCTCAGTTTGTCTGCCAACCGGGGATTTGGTGTTAACATCCACAAATGAGGGAAACCATTCACATTTTTTTAAAGAATTAATAAAAATAAATTTAAAATTCCAGCTGATATTTTTGTTGAACTTAACCAACATATCCTGGAAGTCCATATGAAAACTGAAAGATTTAGAAAAGCTGAAATGTCTATGAAGAATGAAACAGCTTTGGAAGCCCAACACTCATTCACTGTAAAACATAAGTTTACAATTGTTAAGTCACAGTGATATTGGCATAAAGACAGTCAAAGAATCAGTGGAACAGCATGGAGTTCAAGCACAGACAATTGATCAAGAACAGAATTGCAGGGCAGTTCACTGACACAAAGGTAATCTCTTCTTTAAATAGGCCAGAACAACTGGGTATCTATTTGCAAATATATTTAAAATCTAAAACTAGGGATATTTGAGAAGCTTAGCATGTGATGCACGTCTGTAATCTTAGCCCTTGGGAGGTTGAGGCAGGAGAACTTTTAGTTTCAGGCCATCCTGGGTTGCATAGTCACAGACAGATCTTTTTTTTTATTTATTATTTTTATGTATATGAGTGTACTGTCTGCATGTAGGTTGGTGCACCTGTGCCGTGCAATGCCGCAGAGGTCAGAAAAGTGCGTCGGATTGCCCTGGAACTGGAGTTAAAGACAGCTCTCAGCCCCCATGTGGATGCTGGGAATTGAACCCAGGTCCTCTGCAAGTGCAGTCAGTGCTCTCAACCGCTGAGCCATCTCTCCAGCCCCAATGGACAGATCTTTAAGAGGAAAACATACAAGAAAATCCTTAGTAACTTTGGGTAAGTAAACAATGTTCAAAGTTAGTACAAAATCACAGTCCCTAAAGGAATCACGTGGTGAAATGGATGTCACCAAAATTTAAAGCTTCTGCTCTTCAAAATACATTGCCAGAAGAGTGAACGACAAAGCCTGCAGGCTGGAAGGAAGCATTCTCATACCTATACCAGGACAAGTATGTCAGAATACTTTTTTTTTTTTTGTCTTTTCAAGACAGGGTCTCCCTGTAGCCCCAGCTGTCCTGGAACTCACTCTGTAGACCAGGCTGGCCTTGGGCTCACAAAGATACACTTGCGTCTGCCTCCCAAGCGCCAAGATTAAAGGTGTGCGCCACCATGCCTGGGCAAGATACTTCTTTATGTATGTTTAGGATATATAAGGAACTCTCAAAGGCCAATAATATGAGAGGATAAACTGGATAAAGGACTACAACTTATACTTCATAAAAAATATGATGGCTAAAAAAATTATGATGGCTGTTGGGCGTGGTATTACACGCCTTTAATCCCAGCACTCGGGAGGCAGAGACAGGCGCAGATCTCTGTGAGTTCAAGGCCAGCCTGGTCTACATAGTGAGTTCCAGGCTAGTTGGGGCTACAAGTGCCCCCCTCCCCAAATATGATGGTCAAATAGGCTCATGAAAAGTGGCTGATATCATTAGACTGCAGGGAATTGCAAATTAATGCATCATGAGATGTCACTACACATATGTTAGAATGGCTGAAATTAAATGGCAGACTATGCCAAGTATCGGCCAGGAAGTGGAGGATCCACTGGGAATGTAAAATGGTAGCAAGACTTCAAAGTTAACCAGTCCTGCGAAATGTGAAATACTGACTTATGCAGTCAGAGGGTGGTTATCCCACTGTGGCAGTCTGCAGGCTGGAGAGATGCGAAGACCACCTGCTTCGGCCAAGAAGCTGGAAGCCTCTGAGAACAAGAGAACTCTGACTGTTCCAAGCTGAGGCCTGGAAGCTTCCTAGAGAGTTTCTGGCAGGAGGCTCGGTCCCAAGGTTGGGCATCTGAAGGCTGAGGTCTAAGGGTGATGGCCGTAGCAAACCTGTACTTCTTCTGGAGACTCCAGCTTGGGGGCAGGGCTTTCTCCCTTCTCCTGCTCCCACATGTTGGCCTCTGCTGTCCACACTCAGGGCTGGTCTTTCTCCTCCATCCACTGACCCATATGCCTATGGAACAGGTCTGTGAAAATCCCCTTCTGAACATACCCAGAGGTCTGTTTCCTAATTGTCTGGAATGCTCTCCATTAGGACAAGCAGACCATTAAGAGTGGTGACTAACCCAGAGGCTCATGGGAAGAGTAGGCTGTGATTTCCCATTAGGATGAGCTGGCACTCCAGGGCATAAAGGCATGCATGACCACTCTTCTGGTTTATTTTCGATTGTGACAAAACAGTCTGGCCAGTACCAATTTGGGGAGGAAAGGGTTTATTTTTCTTACATCTCCCAGGTCACAGTTTATCACTCAGGGAGCCCGAGGTAGGAACTTAGGGCAAGAATCTGGAAGCAGGGGCTGAAGCACGGGCAATGGAGGAATGTTGCTTACTGGTCCCTGCTCAGCCTGCTTTCTTTTAAAATACAGAACCACCTGCCCAGGGGTAGCACCACCCACAGTGGGCTGGGCCCTCCCACATCACTCAACAATCAAGAAAATAGTCCACAGATATGGCCACAGGCCAGTCCAATGGAAGAAATTCCCCAAGTGAGGCTCCCTCACCAGGTGTGTCAAGTTGACACTAAAGCTATCTAGCACAACCACTATGAGACCTGGACGGTGTGGGCAGCTCAGTGCTATCCTGCTTGCCTGGCCTGGGCCAGGCTTTGAGTTCCATCCCTAGGCCTGCCAGCTAATGATGTTCTCAGGGGCTCACCCATTTCCAGATCAAAAGACAAATAAGTTTAGAGAAAAAAAATTCTTTTAAAAGTTAGACAAAAATAAACTCTAGCATTTCTTAGAATGCTGGTGATACATCTGTTTCCTTAGAGACAGGAGAGGCATATGGATCTAGGTAAAGGGGATGAGCCCAAGAAGGGCCTGATGTCTCTGCTAAAGGTGTCAGGAAATCTCTTGGCATCTATGACCCAGTTTCTTGGTCTCCAGGGCTAGAGGTTTTCTAATTGCTTGAAGAGATAGGCTCAAAGGTGTCCCCCTCACTCGCTCTGCTTTTACAGGCCGATGCCATCGCAGAGGCAATATGTCCTTGGGACCCATGCTCCTGACTTGTACCCATCCCACCAGCCTTCTCCAGAGTGGCCTTTTAATAGTGATGGCTTCAGAGAAAGACTGTTCCAGAACCTCATGGGAAAAATGTTCTAGGTGCTTTGCTTGGTCTATGGCTAACTTTAGTTGCTAACTTGACACACTTGGGAAGAGGGAGCCTCAGCTGAAGAATTTCCTCCATCAGATTGGCTTGTGGCCATATCTTTGAGCCATTTCCTTCATTACTAATTGATGTGGGAGGGCCCAGTTCTTTGTGGGCAGTGATATATCCCTAGGCATGAGGGCCGGGGCTGTATACAAGAGGTAATTGAGGAAGCCAGAGGAAGCAGGCCAGCAAGCAGAGTTCCTCTGTGCTTCACTTGTTGCCTCCAGGTTCCGTCCTGACTTCCTTCAGTGATAGACTGTGTCCGGGGACTTGTACGCTGAAATAAACCCTTTCCTCCTCAGGTTGCTTTTGGTCATGGTGTTAATCAAAGCAACAGAAAGCAAAGTAGAACAATGCCTTTAGTCAGAACTAGCATTATACACCAGCGGAAGCCTCACAAACTGCATCTATTTGGACATTCTTCCCTGAATAAAATATGATCATTTGCTCAGCTCTTTGTGCAATCAAAATGAAAATTATCCAACACATGTAGGCAAGTACTGGCTTGTGGTGACAGTTTCTGTGGAGATGTATAATGTATAAGAAGTATATTCTTGGGAATTTTATGTTTGTTTTCATGATCTGGTGTGTAGTAGGTTTATGTGTGTGGGTGAGCATGTGGATACCTGTGTTTCTATGGAGGGGGGAAGGTGCCAAGTTACACACACTTTCTTTCATCTGTAGAAATGGATTGAAAAGGTGTTCATGGATTTGCAGGTGAACTCTGTCACAGGGTAGCACGCTTGGCAGTGTCTATTGAAAAGCACATCTGAAAGAGAGATCATCCAGGACCCTGCTTCTAGACAAGGGCTTGAGGGGTGGTTTTAAGTGGGACTGGCTTGAATTAGAAGGCCATCTAGGCTACAGGGGAGGGTCTGAGAACAGGTAATGGGTCACACTTGGGTTTGTCACCTCTTCAGGAAAAGCTGATCTATCTTCAGTCCACAAGTGACAGGATTACAGTGTAAGTGCTTCCAAAATGCTTTCATCTCCACTGTTGTGCTCTGAGCTGTTAGAAAGGGCTTTGCCAAGAACAGAACACAATATGATTGAAATATCCCCTGTGCTAATGGTCATAATGCTATGCCTCACCATGCACCAGTGCTGGGGACTGCAGCTCTAACTAGCACAGCTTCCCCAGGCTCTGGAGATGAGAGGAAGCACATTAGAGGTGGTGACACAGCTAAGGGTCACAGAGGGCCATGTTGCCCTGTCTCTGCCCTGAATGGAGCCATCACATAGGGAGACTTTCCACTTTAGCCAAGAGTGACAATTCCTTGCAGAAAGCAGAGATGACCAAGGTAGTTTCCAGTGTTGTACAAGATGTCTGAGTAGGAACACTGTGTCCTCAAACTGTTCCCTATGAAGAGGCCCAGTCTCTCTCTCTCTCTCTCTCTCTCTCTCTCTCTCTCTCTCTCTCCCTATATGTACTCTGGAGCTGTACTGGAGCCCTGCTCTCCCTTTCTCTGAACCACAGCCCACTGGCTCCTTCCAAAATTTGCTCCTGGGAATTGAACTTTGAGAAGAGGGACAAACAGCTGGAGCTGGCTAGAATCCTGTTCTCACAACAGCTGCCCAAGTCGTTCTACAGTATCAGGGTGGAGCCCACCATCCCATCTGTCCTCTGAGTCTTTCCACGGCCTTCCAGAAGGTTTTCCGTTGCTGGTGTCAACCTGGTTAACTGATGAAGAATGTTCTATGACCCCCTCAGTCATTCTGCTTTTTTGTGTGTGTTTGTGTGTGTGTGTGTGTGTGCGTGTGTGTGTGCAGAGGTCAACCTCTGATGTCAGTTTGCAGGAGCTTGTCCTAGAAGCAGCACACTCCTTTGTTTGAACTGTTTCTCTTTGAGGCTAGGGTTTCCTTATGTAACCCAGGTTGGCTTCAGACTTACCCTGTATCCCAGGCTAACCATAAGCTCATGACCTTACTGCCTCAGCCTCCCAAGTGCTAAAAAATACAGGTGTGTACCACCACATCTGGATGTGCTTTGACCTTTTGTATGTGTGTGATGTACATATGTGTGTCTGTTCATATGTATGTACAACTTTACGCACACATGTGGAGGCCAGAGGTCAACATCAGGTGACTTCCTCTATTGCTCTCCACCTTATCTTCTGGGGATAGTCTCTCACTGAGCCTGGGATTCACCAGCTGTATAAGACTAGCTGACTGGAAAGCCCAAGAGATCCTCCTGTCTTGGCCTTCCCAGTGCTGGGATTCTAGGTGTCCCTAACTTCTAAGTGGGTGCTGGGGATCTGGACTTAGGTTCCTTATACATGTGTAGCAAGCATTTTGCCAACTGAGTCATCTCCTTAGCCCATATTTTGACCTTTCAAGTGGCTGAAAACAGGCTGATGTCAGGGGACAGCACCAAGCCGCTGAGGACACAGTGTGGCACAGCTTGCTTGTGTACATTTCACATTTCACACCTCTGGTGTGAAGCCACTTGGGTAAATGCATTCTCCAGGGCTGGCCAACCCCAGGCTGGTCTGCTAATCCACTCCACACACAGCTGAAAGCTCAGAGCCTCCCAGTTCGCACCACCCATGTCTGCAGAGCGAGACAGTGTGAACGTGGCAGTGCTTTGGGGACAGTGCCATGGAGTTGGTGAAGAGCAGGGTCTCGGCAGAGCAGACAGGGAGCAAGCCTCCCTAGCAATCAGAGGGTCTGCCATCTTCCAGACTCTCCCTTCTTGCAGGACCCCATGGAACACCAGGCATCTTCCAAGTGGACCATGTTCCAAAGGAGGGAGTCAGTGAGTGTGATTTAAGGACTGCCAGGCTGTTGACAATCTCACCATTCAGACCAGCTCCTGAAATGGGGAGACTCTGGGCTGTATCTCTCTAACATGGAAGTAGTGCTTCACTTCTTTGGGAATGGGTCAGAACGTTGTCAGGACTTTTGAACACACCTCTAGGTTGCCTCTTCCCTCATTCTGAGTCATGCTGTGCAAGTTACAGGATGCCATATTTTGGATGGAAACCTAAAAAATTCAGATGTGCCAGATACTATTTTTTGTGGGCAGATGCCTTTATGAAAGATGGCAAACCTCGATGAAAGATCACAAACCTCATTTTCTTTCACGTGCAGCTCAGTGTGGGGTTAGCTCTGTTAGTCTCTGCGTGGGGCCAGGGGACACATTGGTGTGGTAGATAAAGAGCAGCAGCATGTCCACAGCAGCTGTCTTTCCTATGGAGAGAAAATGGAGTAGCACAGTGATACTCAGACAGGCGGGACTTCGTGGCTACAAGGCTCAGCTCAGGCTCCCCAGTGAAGCTCAGGCTCAGGGTGACCTTAAGACCTTCCACTTTCCACTGTCTATTGGAGAATGAAGCAAATCTCATGTGACTTTACCTCATGGACTGGCCCCATAGTAGACTCAGGTGGGGGTGATGGTCAAGGAGGGACTGCCCTGAGCCACGTCTGTTCTTAGATCTCTGCACTTTTTTGTTTCACTTTGTTTTTCTGAAAGTCTCAGTCTTTAGCACATGTGGTCTGGAGCTTAATAGCTCAGCCTGGGAGGAAGCTGGAGCTGTGGCAGCCATGGTGGCATCATGCAGAGCCGCAAGGTGAAGCTCCCACTGAAGAATTAAGAGAAAACAATTGGGTCATGGATCTAGCCTCAGATGTCGGGGCTCCTCTGATGTCGGTGCTCCTCAGATGTCGGAGCTCCTCAGATGTCGGGGCTGCTCAGATGTCAGGGCTCCTCAGATGTTGGGGCTCCTCAGATGTCGGGGCTCCTCAGATGTCAGAGCTCCTCAGATGTCGGGGCTCCTCAGATGTCGGGGCTCCTCAGATGTCGGGTCTCCTCAGATGTCAGAGCTCCTCAGATGTCAGAGCTCCTCAGATGTCGGGTCTCCTCAGATGTCAGAGCTCCTCAGATGTCGGGGCTGCTCAGATGTCGGAGCTCCTCAGATGTCAGAGCTCCTCAGATGTCAGAGCTCCTCAGATGTCGGGGCTCCTCAGATGTCGGAGCTCCTCAGATGTCAGAGCTCCTCAGATGTCGGGTCTCCTCAGATGTCGGAGCTCCTCAGATGTCGGGGCTGCTCAGATGTCGGAGCTCCTCAGATGTCGGGTCTCCTCAGATGTCGGGGCTCCTCAGATGTCAGAGCTCCTCAGATGTCGGGGCTCCTCCGATGTCGGGTCTCCTCAGATGTCGGGTCTCCTCAGATGTCGGGGCTCCTCAGATGTCGGGCTCCTCAGATGTCAGGGCTCCTCAGATGTCGGGTCTCCTCAGATGTCGGGGCTCCTCAGATGTCAGAGCTCCTCAGATGTCGGGGCTCCTCAGATGTCGGGTCTCCTCAGATGTTGGGGCTCCTCAGATGTCGGGCTCCTCAGATGTCGGGGCTCCTCAGATGTCGGGCTCCTCAGATGTCAGAGCTCCTCAGATGTCAGAGCTCCTCAGATGTCGGGTCTCCTCAGATGTCGGGGCTCCTCAGATGTCGGGGCTCCTCAGATGTCGGAGCTCCTCAGATGTCAGAGCTCCTCAGATGTCGGGGCTCCTCAGATGTCGGAGCTCCTCAGATGTCGGAGCTCCTCAGATGTCGGGTCTCCTCAGATGTCGGGGCTCCTCAGATGTCAGAGCTCCTCAGATGTCGGGTCTCCTCAGATGTCGGAGCTCCTCAGATGTCGGGGCTCCTCAGATGTCGGGTCTCCTCAGATGTTGGAGCTCCTCAGATGTCAGGGCTCCTCAGATGTCAGAGCTCCTCAGATGTCAGAGCTCCTCAGATGTCGGGGCTCCTCAGATGTCGGGGCTCCTCAAATGTCGGGTCTCCTCAGATGTCGGGGCTCCTCAGATGTTGGAGCTCCTCAGATGTCGGGTCTCCTCAGATGTTGGAGCTCCTCAGATGTCAGGTCTCCTCAGATGTCGGGCTCCTCAGATGTCGGGGCTCCTCAGATGTCAGGGCTCCTCAGATGTCGGGGCTCCTCAGATGTCGGGGCTCCTCAGATGTCGGAGCTCCTCAGATGTCGGAGCTCCTCAGATGTCGGGGCTCCTCAGATGTCGCAAAACCTAGGGCCTCGTGCATGCTAGCCAAGCATTTTTTTTTTTTTTTGTCTTTTCTAGACAGGGTCTCCCTGTAGTCCCAGCTGTCCTGGAACTCACTCTGTAGACCAGGCTGGCCTTGAACTCACAAAGATCCGCCTGCCTCTGCCTCCCAAGTGCTAAATTAAAGGCGTGTGCCACCATGCCCAGCTGCTAGCCCAGCATTTTGTGAGGAACTGTCTCCTAGCCTTAGTGCTCTCATCTTCCATAGGCACCATGAAGAAGGGAGGGATGGCAATCATAAGAAATGATTTTACCCATTATGTGGAGAATAAGTATCTTTTGTAAACAAAGGTTTCTGGTGCCTCGCAAAAAATATGCAGATGGCAAATGAGTATCTATAGAGATGTTCAACATCATACACCACTAGGGAATGGTAAACAAAAATATGAGATGCTGCTGCACTTCAGTTAGGGTGGGCAATGTCCAAGACCACATGAAGTGCAGGTGAGGATACGGAACCTCAGGAACTCGAATTCTGGCTGGTGGAGATACAAAATGTTCTCACCCCTTAGGAAGGCAGTCTGGCTGTTTCCTGCAGCTTCATTCACGACTGCCGAAATGTGAAAGCAATGATGTGTCCTCATGCTCTGGTCTTATTCTGTGGCTGTGATAAAACACTCTGACCAAAAGCAATGTAGGGGATGCAAAGGGTTTATTTGGCTTAAACTTAGAGATCACAGTCCACCACTGTCGGAACAGTGCAGGCAGGAATTAAGACAAGAACCTAGAGTTAGGAAGCATGGACGCATGCTGCTTCCTGGCTTGCTCTGTGGCTCACTCCCAGGCCCATGGTCACCTAGCTTTCTTATACCGCTCAGGACCATTTATCTAGGCATAGTGCTGCCCGCAGCCGACTGCCAACATCAACCATCCACCAAGACAGTCCCTCACTAGGCCGAAGACCACCCATCTGGTTTGGGAAATCCATCAGTTGAGACTCCCTCAGTTGACTCTAGGCTGTGTCAAGTGGATAGCAGAAGCTAGGGCACCTGGGTAGGTGGATGAATAAACAATGATATATCCAGATAACAAAATATTAATCATTACTACAAAGAAATGAGCTATTAAGCCAAAGAAACATCTGTAGGAACCTTAAGTACATAGTAAAACATTTAAAGAAAAACGTTTTAAGGGGCTGGAGAGATGGCTTAGTGGTTAAGAGCACCACTGCTTTTGCAGAGGACCCAGGTTCAATCCCTAGCACTCACATAGCAGCTAACAACCCTCTGTAACTCCAATTCCAGGGGATCGGATGCCTTCTTTCTGACCTCCACGGGCATTGAACATGGGTACATTTACATGCATGCAGAAAATGTACATATATATATATATATATATATATATATAATAAAATACTGAAAAACATTTAAAAGACTGAATACTGCATAATTCCAACTAGATGGTATTCCAGGGAATCTCAAGCTATGGAGACAGTGAAATACATTAGTGGTTGTTAATTCGGGGATGGAGGCTGGAATAGAATCAGCATCAATGTGCACTGGTGGTTATTTGTCATTATGAGTCTGTCCAAGCCTATAGAAGGTCAGCACTGGTGCTGACGGTGGAGTCTTGCTTGACTCAGGGAGACCCGTATTTGCTTATTGGTCAGCCCCAGCTACACCTACCTGCCTGGATAATACTGTGCAGCCAGAGGCAGCCATGGCTGTATATCCCAAATTAATTGGCTATTGGCTCTCCTCTTGGAGGAATAACCATGGCTGATTCCACAAGCTTACATCCTCTACAGGTTAGGAGAGGTCATAAGCCACAGTAAGACCCTGTCATATCTACCACGGGGTCAAAATGTAATTATGGATTAACATATCATCAAACCTATGTGTCTATGCCAAAGTAACTACCATAACTATTAGTGCTGCTAAATACCTATATTATCTAATTGCTTGTGCTTCATTAGTAGGATCGAAAGGTTACCTCCTGAACAAACGTCAGCCCATGAAAGGAAACAGCCAGAATTGACCAGAGTCCAAGTCAACAGCTCCAGAGATGAGTGGACTTGTTTTACTTTCATCACCCACACCTCCCCATGGCCCCTTTTCTAAGCCTAGGGCAACAATCTGAGGAAGCAGGGGGCGTGGTAGAATGTAAGGACTGTGATTGGTGTGAATGGTGCAATACAGCAATCGTAGTCTGGACACTCATTGGATCAACTTGATTGAACAAACAACCTGTCCCCCCTCACTGGATGGTGGGACTGTAGTGGTTTGGGCACACAGTCTGCAGATCTGGTTTTGCACGAAGGATGCTTGTACTCATGGATTATCACTTATAGCTAAAAAATGGAAAAAAAAAAACCTGAAAGATACAGGACAGTTATGGCAGAATACATGATCTGGGATGGGGTGGGGGTGGGGGGGAAGGGAAAGGGAAATATGCCTGATCTGAATTGGAAAATGATGTACAAAATGCACAAAGCATCAATAAAAATTAAATTAAAAAAAAAAAAAGGTCAGCACTATGGATGAACTTCAATGGAAATTCTGAGCCTCCGGTGGTAGTGGCATGCCTGTATAGGTTTGTTGATTACAAGCAGCGTGCTGCTCTGGTGGGGCTCTCCACAACAGCGGAGGCATTATACACAGGCAGTGGTATGCGGGGCTCTCTACACTTTCTGCCCAATTTTGCTATGAACTGAAAACTGCTCCCAAACATAAAATTGATTAATTTAAAATCAGTTAAATAAGAGACTTAATCATATCATGGTTCAAATAAAATTGACTTAACCACAATTGGTCTTAGAACTTCCATTCTAAAATTCTGGTCCTCAAGACATTATTTCTAAAGAATCAGGAAAGAGAGAAAAAAAGGAAAGACAGAAATAAGAAAACAGTCATATGCATCTCTAATCATCACCAATGATCAGGCAGACTGTGTCATCACAGTGGTTTTTTTTTTTTTTCACAACATTTTTTTTATTGATGCTTTGTGCATTTCATACATCATTTTCCAATTCAGTTCAGGCATATCTCCCCTTCCCTTCACCCCCACCCCCACCCTACATGAGCTGGAAGAGGAGACACTTCATTTTCCTTTGTCTTTGGACCCAGGAGTGTGAGGAGTGTTTGAAGGGTGACAGGGAGCCAGGTATGTGAGGGGGAGGCCTTTGATCTAGAAGCAAGTGGTATGAGACTGAGACCCTGATAAGCTATGGGGGGGTAGGTCCTACCTGAAATATAAAGCGCAGCCCATCTTTCCCGTACAAACCTCATTTCCTGCTTTCCCATGGGAGCCTGTCTCTTCCATGCAAGCCTGTTTTCCCATGGGGTCCATTTTCCCCATGCTGAGCCTGATTTTTCTCATTTAGAGCCATTCCTGCTTTTCGTCCTTTAGATCCAAACTACACCTGTGCCTGACACGTGACAGCAACTCAAATATTTATTGACTGAATCCATTGCAACCAGTTTCTATATGTCAACTTGACAATCACATTAAATTCATTGTTTGACTTCCTAGCACTAAAAAGAAATCTCAGTAAGCACCCCCACACCAAACAGCTCATGTGTTGCCAATGGCTGAGTAACAGGTAACCAAGAGTGTGGCTGGCTTCATTTATTCCAGATCAAACTCAGTCATAATGTACAGGATATCACATGCTTCCTCAAGGAACAGAGGCATCCTTTTCAAGAGGATTAGCTTATAAGAGTCAGATAATCCTCCTGGGTTGGATAAATAGATCTTATAGAAATTTCTGGGGCACGTTCTACATAAGGCCTTTTACTCAAATTAAATTAGCAACAAAATGAGCTTTTCTTGAAGTAAATTAAAGTTGGTTTTTCTTAACAAGCTGTTTTAAACTATCACAATCTGATAGGCAGAGTCTTCCCCTAGGCACACAGACATCTCAAACTATTCATACAGAACAGTGTGGCCCTATTCCAGGGAGAGAAGGAGAAGTGAGGTAGGGAGGAGAGGGTGAGGATAGAGGGGAGGGAGAGGATGGGGAACGAGAGGTTGGGGGGAGAGAGGGGGTAGGAAGAAGGAGAAGGAGGGAGAGGAGAGGGAGGGAATGGATGAGGAGGGAGATTCATCATAAGAAGAGGCCAGAAGCTCTAGAAAGGACACTAGCCATCCTTGCAAAGAAAGGCAGATTTGTAGACAGTTTTGAACTTGTAAAAAGGAACCCTAGTATCCCAATGATGTTGGGAGAATATGTTGGCCTCAGACACACAGAAGGAACAGGGATGCACTGAAAAGCCAGCTCATTAACCACCTTCCTGGCCTCAGCAAACCAGAACTGAGATTTTGATTATGTCACAGCATTGAAACATTTGTCAATATCTGCCATGGGGGCGGTGGCCTCACCCTGGGAACATCCACAGAGTACACACAGTGCTGAAGTTTGCTTCTTACCTACTGAAATGTTGGTCCTGGTGATGTGAATACAAGTGCTCCCCCCGCCAACCTCCCACCCTACCTCCTTTCCCTCAGGCATAGAACCAAGTCTGCTTTGGACTGAATCACACTCTGTGCAAATATTTTACTTTCATATATCATCTGTAGCAAGTGTAATACTGAGATTTAAAGGTAAATAGCTAGAGAAATTGCAGTTGTGTTATCAGACTGACAATCCTATCAGCACAAATCAAATTTTGCCATGTACAGCCCAAAGCAAATAGTGGTTTTAGCCACAACCCATTCTGTGGGCTCTTTCAGAAGTATATAGACAAGGTTGTGATTTTGGTCAACAAATAATCAAATAAAAAATATTTCATGGGGTTTTTCTCAGCTAAGGGATTGGGTCCTTGGTCTTAGAATTGTATATTTTATTCACTCTGGAAGATGTCAGAATTATACTGGGGGAAATTAGCATTCTTGATGTGATTGACGGCAGCTGGAGTGGTGAAGCACAGTTAAGCTGTGGGAGGATTTGGGGGTTGAAAACAGTACCCTCCCTGCTATTTACTTAGGCCAGAACATGGGCACCAGTGGGTATAAAATAGTGCCATTGCTCTCACAGCACGTAGCAGAAGCATCCTCAGGGAGAAAGGCTTACAGGAGCTTGGGTGACAGTGTGTCTTCAGGTACATGGAGGGCCACCTGAGTGATGGAGTGGGAGGGATGTTCAATGGGAGGGGACACGGGACCCCCTTGATGGGTTGAATGGCTTTAGTGCACGTGCCCAGCTCAACAATGACCATGCCTGGGGAAATGTGATGTGCCAAGTGTTCAGGCCTAGGCCCAGTGCTTCTTATAGAATCAATGATGAAGATGGCAGGGGCCTGGGAGTTGAGAGTGAGAGTGGGCTGGGTACAAGGGGAAGGCAGATGTGCTCATCCAAAGAGTGACCAATAAGCCCTGGGAAGTGGGGAAATCTCCCCGGGGTAACCAGCTTGACCTTGGCTGTAGATAGGGACTGAATGATCTCAGCCATGCAGGTGAGGACAGAGCAGGATTTGATCAAAGGCTGGGATCCCCATCACTTTCTATGTAGCTGATTCTAAATTCAGCATTTTTTTCCCACAATGTTTATTGATAGATACAAGTACATAAAATCAGGGCATGAACATGATTTGATAGATTAGGTAGACTTAATTTCAATACCATAATAAGGGAACAACTCAAATTCTCACCATTTGTTTCACACCCACAAAAACCACTTCAAGGGAATTAATGATCTCTCAAATCTGATCAGTTTTGTGCAAGTAAACCATGTTTATTTTTAAAAAGACTGTGCACTTGCCCAAGCACAAGGATATTGAAGTCTAGCACATACAGCCCATTACTAGAGGTAGAAATACAGGCAATGTACTATTACCACAACAGCCAGCTATTCATCCCAGCTGGGGATCCCTCTGCCCAAGAAGAGCGGCTGGTGAGATGCCTCAGTGGGTAAAGGCATTTGCTGCACAGGTCTGGAGACCCAAGTTTGAGCCTTAAACTCATATAAAATGGAAGGAGAGGACTGACTCCACAAGCCTTCGGTCAGGTCACACGCATGCTCGAATATACACATCATGCACACCCACAATAATAAACATTTCAAAAGAAGAGCTAGAAGCTTTGTGTGTTGGGTTTCCTGTGCTCTGGCAAACTTCAGAATTCTGTGAATAGCCAGACACTTGTTCCTGGGATATCCTTTTATATCCAAGTACAGATAATTCATGTGTGCTCCTTATTCAAATCAAGCATGGGCTCAGGAAGTAGTGAGGACTTCCAGGCTGACAAGGGGTTTATTAGGCTCTTGGCACTTCTGAAAGGAGAAGGGCAAAGAGAGGAAGGTTGTCCAGCTTTCGGTGCCATTCTGTTCCATCCCAGCCCCCCCCCCCCGCTTCCCTCCCTTCACATTCCTCCCATCGTGTCCCCTTCCCATCTTCTCCTTCCCACCCCATCCCCTCCTATCCCATCTCTCCCTTCACTCCTATTTTATCTCCTCTCTTCCTCCCTCCCTTCCTCCCTTCCTCCCTTCCTTCTTTTCTTCCTTCCCCCTCCCTCCCTCTCTCCTTCCATCCCTTTCTTCCTTCCCCTCCCCTACCCTTCCTGTCCCATCTCATTCTTTCACTCCCATTTCATGTCCTCCTTTCCTTCCTTCCTCCCTCCCTTTCTCTTCCACTCCCCTCCCTTTCACTCCCCTCCCCTCCCCTCCCCTCCCCTCCCCTCCCCTCCCCTCCCCTCCCCTCCACTCCCCTCTCCTCCCTTTCCATCCCATCCCATCCCATCCTTATCCTGTCTCTTTCTTATGTATATAGGTGCACCATGTGCATGCAGTGCCCTTGGGGGACATCAGATCCCCCCCAACTGGTTTGATGGTTATTAGTTGCCATGTGGGTGCTGGGAACCAAACCCAGATCCTCTGCAACAGCAGCCAGTGTAACTGCTGAGCCATCTTGCAATCTCTGAGAAAACATTATGATTTAAAATAAGTTTCCTGTGGTCCCCTGCCTCTTGTAATGTCATGCTCCTCTCACTTGGGCGCCTAACCTTTGTTTCATGTCATTCTTCCATCCATGCTCTGGGATCGGGCTGTCCCTGGAGTTTCTCCTTTCCTGTTTATGAGGATACTGGTTGGTGGGCATGTATGGCCATTGGGAAAGTGGCTTAATCTGACACAGTGGGAAGAAGCTAACCACAGCTTCGAGAACATCCTTCCACAAAGGAGCATTTTTACCATCAGAAGATAGCTACTAAGTTGCAGTTACGGTTTTCTGGGTTAGCTCACATCCCTGCCTGCCTGGTCAGGATGTATCTGACCACAAAAGGGGTGGATCTGCATGCCTGCCTAGCTATTTACTGTAACTGGGTGGGACACACTCATCAATAAGATATCTATGTGACATATACCACAGATAACAGCATGTAGTCTTGGGGCTTGGTAGTCTGTGTCCTACCATTGATGGGGAAAATGCTGGAAACTTGTTTGCCTAGTCTCCCTTGGAGCTACCTTATGCCAGTTTCACCTAACACCATCAATCAGATTCAACTATCTTAGACTTTTCAACTGGTGGTTCAGGCAAAGCGAGGGCACAGGGAATTCTTGCTGGGAATGGAGGAGATGCAGATGGCGCAGGTTCCTGCTGTGGTGGCCGTATTCTTGGCTGTGGCAGCTGTCAGTGCTGGGGCTGCCTTAAGCCCTGTGCATGCATGTCTCTTGCCAGCAATGGTATGTCGAATGTCCTCAATCTCTTTTTACGTGACTTTATCTTGTTTTGCTTTGTTTGCACACTGTGGCACACATGCTCTCACACACATGCACATGCACAAAATAAATAAATGTCAAAAAAATTTTAAAGCAGGATTTGGAAATAGATCAGTGTTTTTGTCCCTGGTGGAAAGGCGTTTTCTTTTTATCTTTTTTTTTTTTTTTTTTTGGGTCTTTTTGGGACAGGGTCTCCCTGTAGCCCCAGCTGTCCTGGAACTCACTCTGTAGACCAGGCTGGCCTTGAACTCACAAAGATCTGCCTGCCTCTGCCTCCCAAGTGCTAGGATTAAAGGCGTGCGCCACCACGCCTGGCTTGGAAAGGCGTTTTCTAAAAAGCATTTTCTTATTGGATTATGCAACAAAGCCTCAGTTGATAAGGCCCAAATAATAAAAGAAATATTAAGTTTTGTATTCTTACCCCCAACTCCCCCAAAAGATATTTTTAGAAATTAATTTTCAGGGCTGAAGAGATGGCTTAGCGGTTATGATCAGGTACTGTTCTTACGAAAGACCTGAGTTCAGTTACCAGCACCCACATCAGGTGGCTAATAACTGCCTGAAAGTCCAGGTCCAAGGGATTCAACATCTTTGGCCTCCATGGGCACTGTACTCACATGCACATTCACACACACACAATTAAAATAAATCAAATGATTCATTTGTAGAAAATAAAATAACCTTTTTTTTTACATAGAAAAATTGGAGTCATTTTGACTACCTCATTGAAAAATAATGGTTCTAAAAATTCAACTGTCACAAAGGTAGAAGATGGCCTCAGAAAGTAAATTCCAGGTGAGAAGGATACCTGGGCTCTTAAAGGCTCAGGCTAACAACCAAAAATCAGGCAAATAAATTCTCAGCATCCATACCAGTTACGATGTCTATCCTTCTAACTCCAGATCCTGATCTTTCTAGTCAAGAATAATATTCACAACAGGCTGGCCATGAAGGTGCGACTCCTCTGGGACCTGCAGGCTACTCAAACTACTGGCAAGCCAATGCCTTGTCTTCTACCCTTTGAATTCTTAGTTTCAACTTGGAATGAGAAAGTATGAAGAGAGACCTAATAAAGAGCAAATGTCACACCCTCAACATGGCTTTAATATTTATTCTATTAGAAACAATATAAATTTAAGTCAAAGAAACTCGTTTCTCTCCTCTCCTTTATATGAAACAGCAGATTTCCATCCAGCATTCTGAACCTCCTAAATAAGATTTGAAAGTTATTTTGTAGTACTCATTGAAGAAGTTTTGGATAGGGTCATATTTTGAACATATGTAGAAAGCAGCATTCCATAATTGATTTATTAACATATGAGGTCATGTTTATGATTTCTTTCTGAAATATTTAAAAGCAAAGTCTAACTGCATAATCCTGTAAAATCTATTCATCACAAACCTGCTTCAAAAGTTCATAAAAAGGCACAAAAAAGAGCCAGCATATTGTATTTAGTTACGGTTGAAGTTTGTGCTCTAAAGGATAAATGAATACGATTTGTATTTGCTAAGGATCCGCCTGCATTTTCTTCACAGTGTATAACATCTCAGGAGAGAGTTGGCTAAATAAGTCCAAATGGCAGAGACTCAGAAATCCAGAAAAATGCAAACATCACATTTTCCCCCATGGTGGACAAGACAGGAATGATTAAGAAATCCTTTAGAAAATATTACATTTTCAAACATTTTCAAAAGGCCATGGAATTCCTGAAGGCTAAATCTCTTCCCATCCCATTCATCTTCAACTCTCCTGTCAGTGCGTGTGATCTTTAAAAATGTGATGTGCAGACTTTGCTCTGCTAAGCCCTTCTGATGTAGGCTTCATGGATCCTTCAGACTCATCCATTACTTGTCATCGTCCCCTGTTGATCCCAACAGTTGCCAGAGAAAAGCTAAGACCCGGTGCTGGCTGAAAGACAAGCTAGGTGATGCTTTTGCAGGGGCAATGTCTGGGTTCTCTGAAACTCCTTCCTGTAAAAATTACTTCCAAAATGCATATGTTAATGTCTCACTTCTCTATGTGTACATAGGTATGCATACACATGTGAACATATATGTATAGGCCAGAGGACAACACTGGGTATTGTTCCACCTATTTTTTTGAGATAAAATCTCTCACTGGGATCTGGAGTTCATAGTCCTGGCTAATCTGGCTGCCCAGTGAGCCGAAGGCATCCACTTGTCTCGGCCTCCTGAGTGCTGGGCTTACAAACACATGCTACTGTGCCTGAGTGCTGGGATTACAAGCACATGCTACCAAGCCTGAGTGCAGGGTTTACAAGCACATGCTACTGTGCCTGACTGCTGGGATTATAAGCACATGCTACTGTGCCTGACTGCTGGGATTACAAGCACATGCTACCGTGCCTGACTGCTGGGATTACAAGCACATGCTACCATGCCTGTCTTTTTCAGTGGGTGCTTGGAGAGCAAACTTGGGTACTTATGCTTGTGCAGCCTACAGTATCTCACTTAAAATTATTTTTAAGTTATTTTTTATGCACCTGTGTGTGAATGTGTACTTGTGCCAGTGTCAGTAGAGACCAAAAGAGGGCATTGGATCCCCTGGAGCTGGAATTACAAGCAGTTGTGAGCCACCTGATGTGGGTGCTGGGAACTGAGTTCCAGTCCTCCTTTTTGTAGTTTGATTCCTGTTGCTGTGATAGAACACTGACCAACTTGAAGAGAAAAGGGTTTATTTCAGCTTACAACTCCCAGATCATAATCCAACAGAAGGAAGTCACCACCAGAGCTCAAGGCAGGAACCCAGGGGCAGGAACCCAGGGTCAGAGACCACAGAGCAGAAGAGTACTACTGCTGCTTACTGACTTGCTTCCTGGACCATTCAGCTATCTCTCTTACATAGCCTAGGGATGGAAACACCCACAGTGGGCTGGGCCTTCCTCCATCAACCAGTGACCAAGAAAGCATCCCACAGACACGCCCACAGGACAACCCTGACAGAGGAAAGTCCCCATTTGAGCTTCTCCCTTCCCAGCTATCTCTAGCTGTATTAAGTTGACGGAAACTAGCCCGTGCTTCTAACTGCTGAGCCATCTCTCCAGCTCTTGATCCTTTAATCAAAGGTCACTGGAAGGGGTGACCTTGACTTCTTGAATTTAATTTATTCCAAGTTGCAAATTATTTTTCTTAGATCTCTCTGAGAAAAATCTTTCCTGAAGAGGTGCAGAGACCTGGCACTTCTAGGAGTTTGTAGGAGTAAAAAGACAATTTATGGGCAAAGGGTAAGGCATCAGGAAAGGAGATGTTTGTGTGCCAGTTTTCCTGAGAAGGCGAGGGGACAAAATGAATGAAAAGGAAGTGGCTTTGCCTTATCATACTGGATACAGGACCTGCAGCATCACGCGCAGGACCTGCAGTGTCATACACAGGGCCCTGCTCACTCCACTTGTAATCTGGAGGGTTTGTTTTGCTTTTATGTAGGAGTAGGAACTGGAGTATAATTTCCTTATGTGTATAAAACCATGGCTCTTACACAAATACACAGTTGTCAAAGATTTTATTTTAATGGCAGAATAAGTAAGATGTAAGTGCTATTAGGACTGTTCTCTGGATAGACACATAGAAGAGCTATCAAGAAGTGGCCACTTTGTTGAGTTCATTAGAGCATGGTGTGAATAAAATGATCAAGACTTTGATCCAGATCCAAAATAAGTGACTAAGAGTGTGTGCTGTTCTTGTATAGGACTCGTTTAATTACTGACACCTGAATTGGACAGTTCACAGCCACCTGTAACTTCAGTGACTCCAGGGAATCTGATACCCTCTCTGGCCTGGGCACCTGTACTCATGTGCACATACCCATACATAGACATACATGCATATGAATAATTAAAAATGAAATACATATTTAAAAAGAAAGTCACACACACAAATCCACACACACACACTGGCCAATATCTGCTTGGTTACAACCAGTCACAGTGTATCAGGGTAATGTTCATCTCCATCTGTAAAGATGAGAATCATCAGTCTCACCATTACCATCAGTGTCCTGAAAGTTACAGTGTTGAAAATCACTCAAAGGCAACGAAAAGTGGAGACCACCAAATAGATATTCCCAGTGATGTCACATCTTGACTGTCACCTGATTGGAACCTGTAATCAATTGAGAGACATGCCTCTGGGTGGCTCTGTGATGGCATTTCCAGGAAAGATTAACTGAAGGGAGGAGACTTTCCCCTAGAGTGGATATCACATTCTCATGGCAACTCAGATAGAAGAAGGTGAGAAGGAAGGCAATATAGCCCTACCTGCCCACCTTTGCTTATTGCAGATGATGCTGTCAATCCTGTTGCTGCTGTCACTGCCATCTTTGCTACCATCAGACTATAGTGCCTTCAGCCTTCCAACATGGAATAATGACCAGAAGTGCTCCAGGAATCCTTCAGGCCTCCAGCATCAGATTAGAACCACTCAGACATCCAACCTCATGGACTGAGCAGTTACTTTGTTCTCAGCACATGACAGCCTTTTCTGGACTGCCTAGACCCTATTGTGTAAGCCAATTTAATGAAACAATTTCATAGGTTCTATTCATTCTGTTTTCCCAGAGAACCTTGATGCCTACAGTCCCCTAAAGGGTCTGTTTAGACCAAGCTTTCCCAATCTTATTTTAGGCAATACAACTTTTTGTAGTGGAGGGCTCCAGACAGTGCCAAACCACCTGAACTCTCTATGTTGACCAGGCTGGCCTTGAACTCACAGAGATCCACCTGCCTCTGCCTCCCAAGGGCTGGGATTAAAGGCGTGTATCACCATACCTGGTAAGATTTAGTTTTTTAAAAATGACAAATAACCTACTGAAGGGACATCCGTAATCCCGCCCTTTTAAGCCTACAATTTCCCCAGGCAGAATGAGATTCAGGAAGATTTAATGCTTTAGCCAAGATTGCTTCTCTGTGAGGTGGTGGAAGCAATTTCAAAATAATTTCTAAATCCAGAGTATATTTTTTTCATCCCTTCTCTATGAAAGTAGAATTGGTGATATTTAGTTCCTTAGGTGAGGTGCTATCTTAATAATTACAATCTAAAGAATCTCTAGGCTTGGCGTCAATATTAAGAGAAACACAAATCTGACTCTAAAGTTCTAGAAAAGTGATGTACATGTTCACTGGAATCCCTTAGAGAGGCAGACAGTGAGGATTCTATCACACAAGAAGCAATGAGGGGCTGGAGAGATGGCCTAGCGGTTAAGAGCACCGCCTGCTCTTACAGAGGACCCGGGTTCGATCCCCAACACCCACATGGCGGCTGAGAACCGTCTGAAACTCCAATTCCAGGAGAACTCCAGTTCCAAGGGGAATCCGACACCCTCTTCTGACTTCCGCGGCATTGCGCGGCACGGGTGCACAAACCTACATGCAGACAATACATTCATACACATAAATAAATAAAATTAAATTAAAAAAAAAAAAGAAGCAATGAAACTTCTCTCAGTGTGTGTAATGTACATTATATTGGTAAATTGTCAGGTGCTGCTTGATTGTACTGGGAGATGGCTCCCAAAGTAGGGGGTCCCATCCCCATTTCATATCCAAGCACTTGTGTCTCAAAGTGTTCTCTGAGAAACCTTGCTGAGGATGCAGTGCTCACTTCTCAACTCTGCAGCAGGGAGCAAACCCCAGAAGAAGAGCCAGAGTAAAAACATTGTACTCTTGAAAACAGCTAGAAGGTAAGCTATTTCCAACAGAGGTTATTGTTGTTTACCCCATGATGTAAAAATGCAGTGGGAAAGAGAAGCCAGAGCCTCAGTCATGCAAAGTTCAGCCACGGGAAGTTCATCCGTAGAGAGAAAATGCAGTTGGTGCCTCCAGCTGGATGCGTGCAAGGCCTGATTCGATGATGTCACCTCTCTGCTGCTATTTGTTCTTTTACTTGGAAACCTCACCGGATGCTGCACTCTGTTCTGCCTAGGACTCTCTCTACCGAGAACTCTAGTTGATTGCTTCAACTGCTCTAGTCAATTTCTGCTGGATTTTTTTTTACAATGCATACTTGTTTATCATGTGTTACAGACATGATACACAATGGTATTCATTTCAGGGAAATGGCTCATGTGATTTGGAGAGTGAGAAAGCCTCCATCTATGTCTGCAAGCAGAAGACCTAGAACACTCAGTGCTGTAAACGAATGTCCAAGTTCAAAGGTCTGAGAACCAGGAGCTCAGGTAATACCAGTCTTTGTCCAAGGACATTTGAACAGTTGGACAGAGCAAAGATCACCTCACCAACGTGGATGGAATTATCCAGTGCCTTGAAATCATGGATTCACTCTCTGAGCTGGGACACCCATCTGCTGTCCTTTGCTTTCAGACATCTTTCTACCTGGTTCTCAAATCTTCCAATTTGGACTGAGACTGTGGCATCCTAGGGGTCTAGACCTTCAGGATTGGACTGTGCCATAGAACAAAACCCCTAGCTTTTCTGTGTCTCAAGCTTTCAGAGTCCAGATGTGGGTCTTCTCACTCTCTCAAATCATGTGATTTTATATTTACATATGTAATATATGTGTGCTTACACACACATATGCTTCTTAAGGATTTTCTTTCTCTGGAGAGCTCTAATAGAGGAGCCAAATAACCTCTCAGTTTGCTCAAAATGTCTCTCTGCTGGATGTTTTGAGTATTTGATTTGATGTTTTGTTCTCCCTGCCTGCTTTCTTTCTCTCTCTCTCTTTTTTTTTTTTTTTTACTTTGGCTTGCTGTGTATTTAATAAACACACTCAAAACCAAAATTATGACTATCATAGATCAGCTTCTGGACTCCTTAGAATAAGAGAGACACTGTGCCTTCTCATAAATCAGTTCAGTATTTCTGTATTTATTTTCCAGGTCTTCAATCTTTTATTTTGATTAGTAGAAGAGAGTCCCAGAGGTAACAGTAAAAGCTAACACTGTGATTAATTACATTCAGATGTTTTTGTTTGTTTGGGTTTGTTTCTGCGGGGAGGCGGGGGTGGGGGGTTGTTGAGACAGGGTCTCTTTATGTAGCCCAGGCTGGCCTCAAACTCACAAAGATTCTCCTGCCTCTGCCTCCTGAGTGCTGGAATTAAAGTTATACAGCAACATGTTCAGCCCATATTTTGCGTTTTTGACCCTAATGCATAAATTTTTAAAAATCATCCTTGGTTGGGCTGGAGAGATGGCCTAGCTGTTGAGAGCACTGACTGCTCTTGCAAAGGACCCAGGTTAGATCCCCAGCACCCACATGGCAGCTGAGAAACGTCTTTAACTCCAGTTCCAGGGGAATCTGATGCTCTCTTCAGACCTCTGTGGCATTGCACGACACAGGTGCACAAACCTACATGCAGACAGTACATTCATATACATACAAAAAAAATCATCCTTGGAGATGAGAAGTCTGAGGATACATTCAAGGGTCCACCATGGATGTATTCTGGCAGTGATACCTAGAACAGATCTTGGCTTCTACTACCAAATTTCCAGTGATAAACCATGGCTTTAGAGATGTGTTCCGCTGAGGGGCAGAACAAAAAGATTTATATGCTCAGAGATCCAAAGAACACGTCAAAAATGCACAGAAGCCAGCTGAAGAAGTTCTCGTGGCCAAATTTCAGACACTCGAGCAACAGAAAGAATGACATTTTAGGTCATAGTGTGAAGAATTCATGAATCCATATTGCCACAAACAACAAAAGGGCACAGAAAAACCTGGAGGTGTCAGTGGGAAGAAGAGAAGGGAAAGGTATCCTCTGTTGAAGACTACCAACCAGTAAACACTGAACGAAGGATGGTGTGCTGGATAGCTTTAGTGTCAACTTGACACACCTGGGTTGAGGGAGCCTCAATTGGGGAATTGGCTCCATTGGATTGGCCTGTGGCCACATCTGTGGAGTATTGTCTTGATGGTCGAGCAGTGTGGGAGGGCCCAGCCCACAATGAGTGGTGCCACCCTGGGCAGGTTGTTGTGTACCGTATAAGAAGGCAGGCTGGGCATGAGCCAGGGGAGCAAGCCAGTGAACAGCATTCCTCCATGGCCTGTGCTTCAGCTCCTGCCTCCAGGTTCCTGCCCTGAGTTCCTGCCTTGGGCTCCCTAAGTGATGAACTGTGACCCAGGAGATGTAAGCTGAATAAACCCTTTCCTCCCCAAGTTGGTGTCGGTCAGAGTGTTTTGTCACAGCAATGGAAGACAAACTAGGACAGAAATTGGTACCAGAAGAGTGGGGTATTGCTGTGACAGACCTGACCTTGGTGTTTTGGGGAAGGATTGTGGAGGCGTTTGGAACTTTGGGCTGGGAAGATCATTGAATGCCTAAAGATTGTTGCTGTGGAGCTTGGAGCAGTTTTGCTGAAGGAGTTGTAGAAGATGGAGGCCTGGCTTGTGAAGTTTCTAGTTTCAAAGGAGAGCAGAGATCATCAGGACTGTGTAATCTGTGGGTTCTGGTCAGCTGGGGCTGTGGAGAATCAGCTGTAAGTAACAAGAGACCAGAACCTGAAGTGAAACTTTTGTTGTACTGGGGCAATTGATGCTGGTTAGCTGGGGCTGAAAAATCAGCTGTAAGTAACAAGAGACCAGCATCACTGAGGTGAAATCTTCTGGGGAGAATATCTTCAAGGTCAGCACACAGAAGCTGTGACCCAGAAAGGGCCTGAGCCTCCATCTCGAGCCAGAAGCCGGACTTGGTAACGTGTAAGAGTCTCCTATATGGTTCCGGTGTTGAAATTTGAGGGGGTCACAGAGAGCAGCCGAGGCTTGGCACTGTGAGAGGTCAGGAAAGACCATTGGTGGAAGTGCACCTCGGTTGCTGTGAAGACCCCAGGATTGCAGGGGTCATGGAGAGAAGCTGAGGCTTTGCACCAGGAGAGGTCAGAAGAGACCATTGGTGAAGGTGCTGCCTCAGTTTCAGTAGCGACCCCAGCTTTTTGGAGATGCCGGTACCCTGGGACGACCACCAAGAGCAGCGGTAGGTGTAGAATGGAGTCGGCCTGGGCCTGCGAGATGAGTGTGCCACGGACGGCAGAGTCGGAGAGGGGGAGCTGCCGAGACCCTTTGGAGCCCAGAAGATCGTGAGTGAGTCCCAGGTGTCCAGCCTTGAGCTACTTTGCTGGACTTAGGTTTTGTTTGAGAGTGCCTGATTCTTCCCTTTGAAATAAGACAGTACTTGTTTTGGATTTTACAGCAGCCCACGGTTAAGAGACTTTTAATAGACTGAACTTTTAAGCGTTTGGACATTTTAAGGACTGTGGGGCTTTTAAGGTTGTACTGTCTTAGGTTGTGATTAATGTTAACATCATACTTTGGGGATAAGAACTGGCAAGGTGGTGGTTTAATAGTGATGTGTTTTGTGTGTCAAGTTGACAAGGGGTCAATTGTGCTGGATAGCTTTAGTGTCAACTTGAGAAAACTGGGTTGAGGGAGCCTCAGTTGGGGAATTGGCTCCATTGGATTGGCCTGTGGCCACATCTGTGGAGTATTGTCTTGATGGTGGAGTAGTGTGGGAGGGCCCAGCCCACAATGAGTGGTGCCACCTGGGCAGGTTGTTGCGTACCGTATAAGAAGGCAGGCTGGGTATGAGCCAGGGGAGCAAACCAGAAAATGGCATTTCTCCATGGCCTGTGCTTCAGCTCCTGCCTCCAGGTTCCTGCCCTGAGTTCCTACCTTGGGCTCCCTGAGTGATGAACTGTGACCCAGGAGATGTAAGCTGAATAAATCCTTTCCTCCCCAAGTTGGTGTTGGTCAGAGTGTTTTGTCACAGCAATGGAAGACGAGCTAGGACAGATGGCAACTTGGTGTTTACAGCCTGAGTGCCTTTAACTTCAGTAGCTCCTATAACCTCTGAGGTAAAGACAATATGGAAACAAGTCTGTGTGTCTACATATATTTGGAGGACTAGGACTGTAGCTCAGTGGAAGGACACATACCTAATGTAGGTAAGGGCCTGAGTTCAATCCCAGCATTACAAACTAACCAACCAAACCACAACATATTTGGATTTCATGTAAGACGTATTAGGTTTCCCTGTAAAAACAAATTTGAAAACTTTCATTATGTAACTTAATTTTACATATCTTTCTTCTTTGAGAATTTTGTACGTGAGAATGTCATATGTGAATACAGTACATTTTGATCATAGTAACTCATCTGCCCCTCACCTCCTGGCTTCCCCTGTACATAGTCCTCTTCTACTTTTAATATATAACTAATTAACATTGCCTGTATGTACATGGTGTGGGGCCGACCACTGGAGCCCAGGCAACCTACTGTGGCCATGTCTCTAGCTGCTCTTGATGGCCTATGGCTCCCCAACGAGCAGTAGGGTCTTGTAAGGCCTTCATCCATCCAGGCTGGAAGGTTGACTGCTTCAATCTTATACACATCTTGTGTAGCAACTACAGCTCTTAAGAACTCATGATCACTGGGGCTGGAGAGATGGCCTAGCGGTTAAGGGCACCGACTGCTCTTGCAGAGGACCCAGGTTCGATCCCCAGCACCCACATGGCGGCTGAGAACCATGTTTAACTCCAGTTCCAGGGGAATCCCTCTTCTGACCTCCGAGGCATTGCATGACACGGGTGCACAAACCTGCCTGTAGGCAGTACATTCATACACATACCAAATAAATTTTTAAAAAAAGACCAAAAAAAATTCATGATCACTGACAAAATTCTAGTATATATCTCTATATGAAAAACATGAAAAGTGAAAAGGCAAAGCTATGCTTAGACAAACACATATGTAAATGTGACTTAAGGTTAAGACAGAATGAGAGGTCTAAAATAAATACAAAACAGATACACAACAAACAAAAGCAGCCATGAGAGGTGAGAGGAACTAGAAAGGAGAAAGCAAAATAAGATTTCTATTAGTGATTTTTTAAAATTTGGAATAATGCTTTTGCTTTATATGTTTAAACCTACAGTTAAATCAGGGAAGATGGAGAAGATCCTGAATTTGAATAACATATAGAAACTAATCGACAAAACTGTGCATGAAATTATAAAGCAACCAGGCAAAAGAAAAAGAAAAATCTAAGTAAATTTTGAGCATCATCTCCTGAGTGCATATCCCCTTAGTGGACTAAAGATTAAGAACCTAAAAGAGTTGCAGGGAATTCACAATGCAGGTGTGTGGTTTGGCACTAATAATACAATGGTATTAAGAAGTTGCTACATTATCAGGCCAAGTTATGGAGCTAACCCTAAGGGTGCTCCTTCCTGAGATAATGACTGTGGAGAAAGAGACAGAAAATATATGATTTGGGATTAGGCCCAGGGGAAAAAAGATGTGTGGGTGCATGTGTGTAGTCCACAAAGTGAGTATATACACATGTGTATATATGCAATGTTGGGGGGAGAAACTCAGTGTTGGACCTGGCCAACTTTATGGGAAACAGGATCCAAGCAGGATGAG
The DNA here is from genome assembly GCA_009823505.1 of Rhizomys pruinosus. NCBI lineage: Eukaryota > Metazoa > Chordata > Mammalia > Rodentia > Spalacidae > Rhizomys > Rhizomys pruinosus. The sequence continues at coordinate 902,387 of VZQC01002390.1, read as the reverse complement.
AGAGCAGGTTGCTCTCTCCCCTGAGTAGAGAGCAGGTTGTTATTTGTGAAAATTAAACATGGAGAGACACCAAGTCACAGGAAATGAGACCCTGTCTCCAGCCCATTGTGGGAGGCAGCTCTGCCAAGCCGAAAAGAGAACGGGCTCTAGAGACGGGAGGAAATGACTTTGCATTCCAGCACACCTTGTTCCCTGTCGTAATCTGGATCACTGGGTCTCTAGGAGCCTGGGGTCCCTGGTTTATTTGGTAAAATGTTAGCAGCACCACCACGTTGCAGAGAGGACAATGTAGATAGAGATCTAGGAGTGGCAGGGCAGGTGCAGGTGCGCAGGCTGTGGAAACGAACGTGATGCTTCTGGGAATAAATCACTGATTCATGCAAGCTCACTGCTGAGGGGATATTAGTTTATACTTTGTGGAAAATTCACACTAAAATGGGAAAATAATACTAAAGCTGTCCTTTGAATTAGGATTTTGTTCCTCAACATGTATTTAGTTTTTTCCTTTTTTTTTTTTTTTTTTTTTTTTTTTTGGTATTTTTGAGGCAGGGTCTCCCTTTTAGTACCAGCTGTCCTGGAGCTCGCTTTGTAGACCAGGCTGGCCTTGAACTCGCAGAGATCCACCCACTTCTACCTCCTGAGTGCTGGATTAAAGGCACGTGCCACCACGCCCAGCTTCAACATGTATTTAGAGAAAGGAAATAGAAGTGTATATCAAGATTTATGAATTAAGATATTCATTTCAGCACAAAATACACCTTAAAATTGGTAGCAATTAAAGTGCAGTTAAGCTACCATTTTGATAAACTGATATAGTATAGACCTGCATTCTAAATACTCATCCTTATACCTGTAAAATAGAGCAGATCTCACCCCTCATCAGGGAGCTTCTTTTCGCCCAGGATGGAGGTGATTATAGTGAACCACAGCAGGTTGAAGTACAGAGAATGGGGAGAAATATCTGTCCCCAAATGGGATAGCCACACCTGCAATCTCAGCACTGAGGAGGCAGAGGCAGGAGGACATCTGCAAGTTCAAGCCCAGGCTGGTCTACAGAGTGAGATCCTATCTCAAAGAAAGATGGAGGGGCTGGAGAGATGACTCAGAGGTTAAAAGCACTGGCAGCTCTTGCAGAGGACCTCGATTCGATTCCCAGCACCTACATGGTGGCTAACTACTTTCTGTAACTCCAGTTCCAGGGAATCCAATGCCCTCTTCTGACCTCTCTGGGCATTGCAAGACATAGGTGCACTTACACACATGCAGGCAAATCACTCATACAGGTAAAATAAAAATAATAAATATTTTTGAAAGAGAGAAAGAAGATGAAATGTTTCACTTCCATTATATTAAGTATTTTATTTTTATGTGTATGAGTATATTGCCTGCATGTAAGTGTACCTGTGTTATATGATGGGGGACCAGGGATAATTTCAGAGGACAGCTTTCTCCCAGTTGAGTGAGCTTCAAGGGCTAGAAGGAGAGCACACCATGGCTATAGACTAGCTTTCATGAAGGACCTTAGTCCTAAAGATCAGAGTCAGGCAGGATGTGAAGAGACATCAAGGGAGCTTATAAAAGCATCTAGGAGAAAGTGGAGCCAGCGCCATAGCGAGTTGGATGTTGGACCTAATGGGTTGGATATAACCCAGCATGGAAAGTGATCTGTATTCTCCAAACTCTGGGGTGGAAAGAGAAACTCAGCCTTCTCAGGGAGTTTTATAGATAAGCCCCATGAGCATTCAAAAATGCATTGTATAGAACAAAATACAACTTACAAGGATTTAGAGTGATTTCTGACATAGACCATGAAATCTGGCTTGAGGAAACATCCACAAGTTAAGAGCATTGCTCTAAGTAAGAAAGAACTAATTCCACTAAGTGAATTATTGCTGAATATGAGAGCAGGAGAAGGTTAGCATTTGGTTTAGGTCATTTAATTGCTTTCCTTTGTGCATCCTCTCTTACTCCGTGCCAGGTTCTTCTTACTCTAGATGCAGAGACAACTCAGAACCTACTGTGCTGGTTGTGGATTCAAAAGCCACATCCCATATCACAACCTTTCACCTTAAAATCCTGCCACCTGCCAATCAAAGCCAAGAGGTTGTGTAAATAGGGAGGTTCAAAATTCTATCCTAAACACAAGAAGGTTATGGGAATATACCACAGGAATCTAAGTCAGCATCCTGCAGAGACTCCTCCTGATCCATGCGTACTTCAGTACTAACATAATAGTCAAGTTCTGGAACCATCCTAAGTGTCCATCAGTAGATCAGTGGATAAAGAAAATGTAAGACACCACTTACTTTGGATGTAGGACATAAATCAACCTCTAACCGACGAAGAAATCTCTCCCTGCTGGGTAGCTTATGTACTACTAGAAGATGCTATGCAGATTACTTGGGGGAGGGATCAATGGTCTTACCCAGCCCTGGATCCTACATGCAACAATACAAACCGACTTGGCAAGATGTGCCCACTGGTGCAATAGTGGCACAATGGTTATGGAGGTAACCAACTATTTTCGATCACATATAATCACGACTTGCTCCACAGGAGGGATTTCATGCCTGATACTATAAACTTGGTCAAAACCCTATGACTGAGGAGCTCTTAGACTCTAGTGTAATCTACTGTGTTAATTGTTTTGCTAAACTGGTCATGTTGTTAAACTGCATTCTAAATATGTATTTTTATGTCCATAGATTTATGCTGCTCTCACCTTTGTCAGAGAAGCAAGTAATGGTTAATGCAGATACTCTTAAGTGGTCCAAGTGTCAAGTGTGATAACATTGAATGCTCAGCTGTGGATGGGTTATCAATAGCAACCTCCTCCCATCCAAGGCTCAGGGAGCTTCACAAAAGTAGGGACAGAAAGAAGGAGCTGGAAGATGGGAAGGAGAACTGTGAAATGTTGACTTCTGGATATGACGTGACAGTTTCACAGATCAACTTACAGTAGCCGTGGTTACTATACAAGACCTGCACAATATCAAGCCAGTCAGAATTCCAGCATTGATGGGGCTGGGACTTCAGGGCTCCACCCCTATTTGAGGAGTGACAGTTGATGGCTGCTAAGGGACGGAGAGTCACTCTCCTATGGGGACACGGCCACTGGTAGGTTCCCTCAGTGGATGGACACATACCCATGTGTGCATGGGCAGCACTAATTGGACTCAGGGGTCATTAATAACAATAAAAGTCGACACGAAGTTGGGAGGGAGATGAACTGGGGGAAAGGAAGTAGGGGGAGTTGGAGGGAGATAGTGATGTTTGGATATGATCAATATAAATCACACTGTATTAGTTTCTCTTCAATTGCTGTGACAAAACATTCTGACCAATTCCAACTTGGAGAAGAAAGGGTTTATTTGGTCGCATCTCCTGGGTCACAGTTCATCAGTGAGGGAGCCCAGCATAGGGACTCAGGGCAGGAACCTGGAAGCAGGAGCTGAAGCACAGGCCATGGAGGAATGCTGCTTAATGGCTTGCTCCCCTGGCCCATGCTCAGCTTGCTTTCTTTTTATTTTTTGCCTTTTTGAGACAGGGTCTCCCTGTAGCTCTGACTGTCCTGGAACTCAGTATGTAGACCAGGCTGGCCTTGAACTCACAGAGATCCACTTGTGTCTGCCTTCCTAGTGCTAGGATTAAAGGTGTGCACCACCACGCCCCGTCCAGCCTGCTTTCTTATACTGTGCATAACAACCTGCCTGGGGTGGCACCACCCATAGTGGGCTGGGCCCTCCCACATAACTCAACAATCAAGACAATACTCTACAGACATGGCCACAGACTGCAATGGAGCCAATTCCCCAATTGAGGCTCCCTCAACCCAGGTGTGTCAAATTGACACTAAAGCTATCCAGCACACAAACGAATGTATGAACATTTCAAACAATAAAAATATTACTTAAAAAAAAGAAAACATGGTGGGACTGAGAAGATTGCTCAGTCAGTAAAGTGCTTACCACACAAGCCTGAGGATTTGATTTAGATCCCCAGAACCTATGAAAAAGCTGGACAGAGGCACAGGTCTGGTTGGTAATTCCAGCACTTGGGAGTGCGGGGAAGGGTGGAGATAGGCCAAGCCCTGGATCTAGCCTAGCCAGTCGGTGAGATCAGGTTCAATGAGAAAATAAGGTGGAGAGGTATGAGGAAGACAGCGGACATCACCTGGCCTCCACATGTACATGCACACACACATGTACACCTGAATGTGTACACTCACATATATCACACACTTGAACATCCATTGCATCATAATAAAACATTTTATGTTGACAATAATTAAAGAAAAGTTTAATTTCCTAATCCTTGACAGTGTAAGCAATATCTTACAAACTTCTTTAGCAGGGAAAACATTTAGAAATCTATGCAGACTAAAAATATCTATACATAGACACATGTATGTACACACAGTGATGGGTACATGTATTTGCATGTTCACATGCAATTTCTATTTTAAATATTTATTTCTTTAGTTCTATAAGTAGGAAAATTATTAAAAAGTCATACAGGGAAACCATAGAATTTGTATTCATGTACCAATCGCCATGAGAGATGCTGCGATACCTCATGTCACGTCTCTTCCCCACAGATATTCATTAAGGATATAATTAACATTGTCTTCTGCTGGGATAAAAATTCACATTGGCCTTCTTAATAAACACAAGAAAAATCAATCTTTCTGTGGAATCTCAAACTGACAGCCATAGGACATAGATCTCTTTCCCATCCACATGCAAACCCTTTCAATCCATTTTCAGCAGACAGCTCAGTTTTGAATGCACTGTTCTGTATGGTCTGTCAAAGGCATGCCTGAGATGCACATGATTGATGGAGACGCCTAAGGGTCATTTCTGTTCTATCCTGATGACAAGGTAGAGCATCAGGTGGCAGTGCCGACATGCCTTGGAGGACCAGTCAACAGTGTGTCTGCCTCCCTAAACACAGGTTGGAATTAGAAGTCTCAGTATAAACACCATGTCTAAAGCATGTATCAAGTGGACTTTTGATGAAATTCATCACTCTGTTAAGTGCTGAGATTTTAGCACCAAGAGAAGTTTGGCCTTCCTGAAGAACTGGTTTTCTGCTATTTACCAGACAATGAGAATACGTGTCTTGCTGGTTTTTATTTTTCTCCAGGGCTAATAGGAAGCTGAGAACTAGGTTTACTGTCCAAGTAAAATAAAGTATTCATTCATGTTTCTGCCATCTTTTAAACTCTCATATCATCTGTGATCTTGCCCAATTTAATTTAAACTTTTTGATTACAGATTGCTGTAATGTTAGAATGCTGAGCTAGGGCTAGTGCTCACATTTGTCCAACATGTGTGAGGCTGTGGCTTCAACCTCCAGCATCATAAAAGAGAGTATTACACAGCAACCATTGAAATACAGAAGTGTCACAGACATGCTCAGAAGGCTACTTGATATTGGTTTTCTAGAACAATCAATCAGAGGTGATTAGTCTCTCTCTCTCTCCTTTCTCTCTTTTTCCTTCCCTTTCTCCCTCTCTCACTTTTGGTGATTGAACCTTGGACCTCAAGCTTGCTACATGTCCTAGTTTGGTTTTTTGCTGCTGTGATAAACACCATGCCTCAAAGCAGAACTCAGGGAAGGAAGGTTTACTTCAGGTTACAGTCCAAGGCAGGAACTTGAAGCAGAAACTATGAAGGAATACTGCTGACTGGCTTGCTTCCCCTGGCTTGCTCAGCTGCTTTTATTACACAGCACAGGCCCCTGTGCCCAGGGGAGGCACCTATCCTCGACCATAGCTGCTGACAAACCATCAGTGTGGAGGCTGAGAGCAGAACAGGCTTGGGTCTGGGTGAAAATCTCATTATGTTACTGACTTGATATGTAGCTTTGGATAGTGACTTTACTCTTTGTATATGCTTCCTTCTGCTCTTCTTTTCACAGCTCTTCCTCTAAGGAGTGTGTGTGTGTGTGTGTGTGTGTGTGTGTGTGTGTGTGTGTGTGAATGTGTAGGGCTGAACACAGGGGAAGTGCTGAGTGAATTACAGGCCAGCTACTGAGAGGACCCAGACCAGGTGATCTCTCAGGGACTTCTCCATCAGGAGCTGGGATCAAAAAGGTAATTTTTTTTTGTCTTTTTGAGACAGGGTCTCCCTGTAGCCCCAGCTGTCCTGGAACTTGCTCTGTAGACCAGGCTGTCCTTGAACTCACAAAGATCCATCTGCCTCTGCCTCCCGAGTGCTAAGATTAAAGGCTATTCTTGAGCAAGGATGGTTTCTAAGCCACAGGAGGTGAGGTATCTTCATGAAGCATTCCAGCACATCTGGCTTGAGCAGTGTCTCCATTCCCCTGGCCTGAAGTCTCGGTCAGTGGACAGGGCCTATGGAATGCTCTACAGCAAGAACAGTCCACTTGTTCTTGCTTCAGCTGCAGGTCAAGCACCATCATTGCTGTCACACACCCAGTGAACTAGGCCACCTCTGGATTCATTTCCACTTCAGTGCACAGACTTCCTGTTGCCTGGGAAAGCAGTTCAGAGCATGGCACATCATTTTCTCCCGAGCCACACTCATGGGAACGGCAGTGTCTCTTCTGAAGCACGATGCCATTTTTAAGAAGGGAGATGATAAATACATTTTACTGTTGTGTATTTTGTATCAAGAGATAAACTTCTTCCCCTTGTATCTCTGCACACTGTCCAGGAAGTTTACTATGTGTGCTTTTGTTTTTTACTGTAGGTTGATCCACATTCATTCTTTCTACCTTTGGGAATACCTATGAATGGAAACAAGTTGACAATGACACATCCTAATTGTCAAAGTAAACTGTTAATAGTTCAGTTAATCATGAGTTGGATCATTGTTGGAGGAAATGTTAAAAATCTCAATTAATAGTATTTGAAAAACATATTGCAAAAGCTTTGAAACAAGTGGTAACTTACTTTAAGTACAAGTACTTATTTGAGATTAGAGGGGAAAATAGTAATCTTGTTCATTTAAAAAGCTACATACCTGGTGCCTGGGGCGATGGCTCAGTGGGTTGAGTGCTTACTATACAAGCATGATGACCCAGGTTTGATACCTAGCACCCACAGAAGAGCAAGACACAGTGGTATACCTGTCTAATCTCAGCAGAGGGGAGGTGGTCTTGCTGGTCAGCTGGTCTAGTCAAATTGGTAAGTTCCAGACTCAGCAAGAGACTGTCTCAAAAACCAAGGTACAGAAGGGCCTGAGGAAGACCCCAACATCAAAACCTCTGGCCTCCACATGGACATTGTTCACATACACATGAAAATGCACATACATAGGTGTACATACATGCACAAAGCAAGAAAACAAGAGCTACACACCTGCTTGATGGTGGGAAGTCAAAGAGGAGTGAACAGCTGGTTTAAAAATAATAACAACAGTGACTACATCAGCAGCAATAGCATGTGACTTTTCTTTGCACATCCAAGAGCAGGAGGCAGACTCCAGGAAAACAGAGCTCTTTGCTTTGGTACAGAAATAAGTCATAGATTATTTTCTTCTTTCAGTAAAGTACTAGTCATACTGAGTATTTATATTCTTCCTTTCACTAAAATGCTATTGAAAATGAATATGAATCTTGTGGGAATTTGAGCATTGCATATTGTCTAGCTGACAGAGTCATTTGTAAATGTTGGGATATTTTATACCCCATCAGGGCTTCATTAGGGTTTATAAAGATCACTGGCAGTTGAAATAGAAATATTGTATTTTTCTCCCCCCAATGGGTTTCCCTCACTCTTTTATGAGGGCCTTTAAAATGCATTTAAGTCGCACTGAAGTTAATCATAAAGATAGATACCAACCATCCTAGAGGGCTCTGGTCCCCTGGGCTTTTCTGCTTTCCCCCAAATTTCTTGAATAGACATATGCAGTTAATTCCAAATTCCTTCACTTGAAGGCTTTGGAAAGGAAATTCTCTTAAACAAGGGGGTGACCAAGAAGACAGAAAACCTCAGGACACCTGCACTCTGAGAATTTAGCTGACATAGACCTAAGAGTTAAAAACGAATGAAAATGCTGACAAATGGTATCTGGGCACGGGAGATATTAACACTCCGACGGGAGGGTGAGAGCTGGAACAGATGGCACCTCCGAACAGAAAGCTCGTGGCATCTATTCCCACTTGTGGTTTTCGTAAATGTTTATTTTAAATTTGGTGCTAAGAACAAAAAAAGGAAAAAAAATAAAAATAAAAAGAAAGTGTGTTAACGGCACCATCCAAGGACACGCTTGCTTTAGCTTCTAAGAGTCCCATGCATGAATATGTTTCTAATTCAGCTCTGTTTCTCACCCCTTCCTGTTTTGAAGTTCTCCAGGGAACCAAGGACATAGACACTTTGAGGGAACCAGTGTTTGGTCAGATAATTACGCTGAGGTCTGGGCCAGAGGGAGAACTTCAAGAATAAGAATAAGAATAAAGGCTGTTTTCCCTGGGACCCATCTGCCTTGAGTCAATGGATGGGAACCAAGGACTTATGGAGCAGCGATTGTGCGTCTAGAGGAGAAAAGAATCAGTGAGCAGCTGCTTATTTATGACAGACAATGAGCTGGGGATGACACGCTTTGTCTCGGAGGACTGTCAACAGTTTAGCTGTTAAGTGTTGAGTTGAGCCCTTATTGGGGAATACGTTGGGATGTGTAGGGTGTACAAGTCTCATCTATCTGTTTGTTACATGATTAGTTGTTTTTGTTGCACTGGTCACAAAACAAGTATTTGGAAAGCCAGGTTTTTATCTTGACATGTGTACATGTCTGATCTCAAGCAACTCTTAAATGCCCTCTGTACAGAGTCTGTCTTATGTGCCCCAGATTCCCACTGCTTTCACCAAATAACACATTTTTATGTATTGACTGTGAACTCTCTCACCAAGAAAAAGCAAGAGTGGAAAGATTGTAAGCAGATACCTTATAATACAGAAACTTAGAAGAAGGGAAATGACGCCATTAAAGTGCTTGCCATGCTTGCGTGAGGACCTGAGTTTGGATGTCCAACACATGCATAAAAAGTTAGATGTGGCAGCCCACATCCACAGTCCGAATGCCAGAGGCACAGCTAGAATAGGGTCTAGAAGGATCCCTGGAACCTGACCACTGGTTAGCCTTGCCAAGTCGTTGGGCTCCAGGTGCAGTGGGAGACCCTTCCTCAAATAACAAGGTGAAGTGTGATAGAGGAGGACACTTAAAATTGACCTCTGGTCTTCACATACACACATGTGCATGTAAACCTGTACACACATGTTCATACATCTTGAACATGTATGTACATGCAATTTGCACACACACAAACATGAAGGAAAGATATTCAGGAAATGCTGAGTAAGATCATTTTATTTTAAGCATGAACTTGCTTCTTGGTCCTCAAGCCCTGCTTCTCTTTTTAACTGATGTGTGCAGGGCATCAGCTCCAGGAAGCCTCCTCATACCTATGGAATATAGAGTTGAGATTCACTGGTCACCTTCACTTGTCTGTTCTATGCTGGCCACAGAAAACCACTCCACAGCCTGAGCCTCAGGGGCAAGGCACAGAAAAGGACACTTTTACACTGAAAAATGGCATAAGGCAACTTGTAGCACTTCTGAGAGGCCTGGGAAGTGTGCCTAGTGGTCCGGCAGCCATGAACAAGGTTCAGCAAAGACACAGGGCCCAGCTGTGCAGGATGAATCCCAATGCGACCACTGCCATAGTTGGGCAGCAGGAGTGGTCATGGCCACCACTGAAAATAAGATCAATTACTACTACTGCCCAATCCCTGAGTCTTCACTGTACCTGCTTTTGATGGAGTCTGGGACTCCCAGGCTACCTTACCACAGAGATTGAGCCACTTACTCTGCCTGAAGTTTAGGGGTAGCTGCAAGCAGGGATCTGGCATTTGGGTCTTCTATAGGAGAAGATATCTGTAGTACATGGGCTACCTCTTGCTAAATGGGGGATATTTTCCAAGGACACAAAGGCGTTCAAATACTGCACAAGTGAAAGTAATGAATATCCAGTCTGCTCACATTTTGTGAAATCTGGGCTTCCCTGAGGGAGTGGCTCTCCTCAGGCTTCCCTACAGCCCATCCCCTAAGCTACCACTTGTCTTCAGCAGAGCCCGGGTCCCTTTTGACATCCTCGTTGGCCCATCCCTGTTATGAGGACAGCATTAATGTCCCTCTGCTGTCACATTCTTGGTGTCCAGCCCAATCTCTCTCTCACTCTACAGTGGTGAAAGTCTGTCTCCTTGGAAGTTAGCATATGAGCAAGTTAGAACAGACAACAGGAGGAAAGAAGGAAACTCCAGTTGCTTGGATTTCTTGACCACATTCTCAGGGTATCTCTAAGCCCCCGAATCCTTAGCAAGCATGTGTGTGCATGTACATCTGGGCACCTGTCTGAAAAGATGATCCCTCGCACGCACCGTTTTCTCAGAGAACTCAAAAGTTCTGAAGAGGCCCTCAGGTCTGTGGCATCTATGCCTGATCCAGGCTTACAGGGAGCCACAGAGCAAACACTTTGAAAGTGCCTCGAAATCCCACAATTCTTTTGCTGGAACAGAGTTCCATGTTCCTTTCTGTCTTCATAAGTATCTTAGGAAGATAAAAAAAATGTCATTACACTTGTGCATTTAGCAAGTGAGACATGTGGAGGCAGCAGAAGAAACACAAATCTTTTATTTTTTAATTGAAATTTTGAGATTTTGTGATTTTCTTTTTTTTTTTAATTTTATTTCTTTCTGTATGTGTATGAATGTACTGTCTGCATGCAAGTCTGTGCACCCGTGTCGTGCAATGCCGCGGAGGTCAGAAGAGGGTGTCGGATTCCCCTGGAACTGGAGTTCTCCTGGAATTGGAGTTTCAGACAGTTCTCGGCCGCCATGTGGGTGCTGGGAATTGAACACGGGTCCTCTGTAAGAGCGGTCGGTGCTCTTAACCGCTAGGCCATCTCTCCAGCCCCCTAGAGATTTTGTGATTTTCATACAATATAATTTGATGGTATTTTGATCTCCTTCCTTATTGCCTCTTGCCTGATTTGATGTTCTCTCTTTCTCTTTTTCTGTCTCTCTTTCGCTTTCTCTCTCTCTCTCTCTCTCTCTCTCTCTCTCTATATATATATATATATATATATATATATATGTGTGTGTGTGTGTGTGTGTGTGTGTGTGTGTGTGTGTGTGTGCATAATACATATATAATAAGGCTATAGAGTCTAATTTGTGTCTCCAAATATCCTTCAGTGTGCCCCCCCCCACTGGAGCCCAGTTGCCCTACCAAGAATTTCATCCTTGAAAGAGACTATCACTCACCCCTCCCAGCCGGCACCATCAGTTGCTGGAAGTTCCTTAGGTTAGAATAGGATTTCCTGCCCACATCTCCATATCTATGCTGGGATTTCATCTTGTTTGAGGTGGCATGGGACTTTTGGAGCTGTCACCATTGCTGTGAGTTCAAGTGAGTAACTTCCCAGCTGTCTGTAACTCGCTTTCCTGTGATCATCCACCGCCTCCAGGTCTCACACTTTTTCTGCCCCCTCTTCCACAATATTCCCTGAGCAACCAGAAGCAGAAGTTTGACATAGCTGTCCGTATCAGAGATCAGCACTCTTCAGCTTCTTGTTCTCTGCACATTGGCCAGTTGTGGGTTTCTGTGTTAATCAGCATCTGCTGTATATGGAAACTTCTTTAATGAGAGTTGAGAGAAACATCAATCTATGGATATAAAAATAAGTCATTAGGAATCAGTTTATTACTGTAACTATTTAGTAGAAAACTTGTATTGGGATCTCCCCATGCCCTGTGATCTTTCTTTTCTTTTCTTTGTTTGTCTTTTCGAGACAGGGTCTCCATGTAGCTCCAGCTGGCTTGGAACTTGCTCTGTAGACCAGGCTGGCCTTGACCTCACAAAGATCTTCCTGCCTCTGCCTCCCAAGTGCTAGGATTAAAGGCATGTGCTACCACGCCTGGCTGATCTATCTTTTCTTAGGTTCCAAAGCCTGATATTAATGTCAGTATGGGCTCCATCCTATGAAGCAGACTTAAATCCAATTAGAGAGTAGTTGGTCACTCCCAAATATTTGTGCCACCATTGGACTGGGGGTGGGGGCATATCTAGCCAGGCCAGTTCTTGTAGTTCACAGGATTCACAGCTATTGACTGCATCTTGGATGATTAGTCAGCCTCTCTGAACCTGGCCTTCGTCATGGAATAAGAAAGTATACCTCCTACTTCTGAGACAGAGAACCATGTAGTAACTGGTGGCATTGGTAGCTTTGTAAGAAAAGGGAGACCAAGCTAGAACAGGTCACTTTGCCTCGTCATGAGATGCCCTCCACTATGTCTGAATACAGGAAGAAGGCCTTCAGCAGACACCTAGCAAACGTTGACACCGTGTTCTTGGGTGTCAAAGTCTCTGGCATTATGAAGCCAATACATCTCTATTCCCTCAATTAACTGGTCAAAGCTATTTTATTATGGTAACAGAAATCTAAAAAGGTAGGTCTGAGGTCCACCAGGCCATGCTGTCTTCAAGGTCCTGAAGGAATCATCTCCTGCCAGAGATCTAGTTCCATCTACTGCTTCCTTTTGGGTTGACTCTGAGGTGCAATAAAACAGTATGCATTGGAGCTGGACACTCCAAGTCTTCCTCTTGCCTGGGGCAGATCTCTCAAATGCAGAAAATCCTAGTGTCCAACACTACCCCCTCCCTGGCAGAAATTTCTGCTACAATTGGAAAGGAGAGTTCTGTTCCATTATGTAAGCCATCACAACAAATCTCTGATGGCAACTCTTGACATTTGTCTCTGAAAGATGAAGACAGGACACTTTTTCTTAACTAAAGAGATCAGTTAATTAGCTAAAGAGAACAAATTAATATGTTCTTGAAGTAATTCTTAGCAATGATCCCAAACATCCTGTATACACTACAATATAAATGGGCTGATATGCCAAAACCTTTCAGAGCTTGTGTTTCATCTTCAAAGCAAAGGCTACATTTCAAAACATCTTTGACGAAGAGTTACATTGTGGTTGAGATAATCAGAGGAGCTCCAGATTTGGGAGGGCCCCTGCTACCCTGCTACTCAACTCCTATCTCTGCACATCTCTTAGGTCTCTCCCCTGAGCCCCGCATTCCCTGCTACAGTGGATCAGTAAGCCAGATGCACCATCAACATTTGAATGTTTCAGATAAGGGAAATATCAGGACCCAACACAGAGTGCTGATTGAGAATCTGTGCTCCATAGGCTCCCCAGATAATCCATACATATGTTAGGAGGCAAGAGTCATCAGCTTACAGAATTAATCATGCACTGAAGTCCTCTAAGAGCTTGAACAATTTCTGGAGTCTAGGTTACCTTCAGCAAGTCTAGGTTAGTCCTGATACCATGTGGCTGAGCAAGGGGCATTTTGATTATCTCTGTGGTACTCTCCATTGCGGCACTGTGCCCGCAGGCCCCTTCTTCTGTAGATTCACTGTTTGTTTGCTATGCTTTTACTTAGCTGTATTCAGACTGGCCTGCCTGCCCATTCCACTGTAGTTCTAAAGTGCCACCTGAAGAAAATTTGGAGGTGCCATCTCTACATATTGTGAGTTTCTTGGCTGACATTACAAGAGGCGTCAGCTCCCTTTTAGGATGAACAACTCATCCTGGTTCACCCAGGACCATCATTAGCACTCTAAGTCCCATGATCTAGAAAACTCCTCAGTCACAGGCCAGTAGAAACTTTTGAGATCATATCACTCTTCTGGGTCTTTTCTCTCTCAGGTTAAATGCACATTTTCTTCAGTGCACTTGCCTTATATTTCTGGGGGCAATATCTGGGTCTGCTGTCATGTAATACTGGACCTATCAGCTTGACTCAGAGGGGTGTGAACCCTTAGGTGACAAGCTCAAAGAAAAATTCTTATAATGCAAAATAAACTGTTTAAGGGTGTCCTTGTATTTGTTACCTTTCTGTCGCTGTGATGAAACACCATGATCAAGGGAACTTATAGGAAGAAGAATTTGTTTGGGCTTATAGTTCCAGGTTCCAGAAGGAGTCCCTCGTAGCAGGGAGGCATGGTGGGGTTGCTTTGATCAGGAGCAGAAAGCTAAGCCCTCACATCTTCTGGCAGGCACTGGAAGCTGAGATCTACTGGCTTAGAACTCTCTAAGTCCCTCTCCCCCAGCGATGTGCTGTCTCCAGCTAAGACCTCCGAAAACAGAGCCACCAACTGGGGACAAAAATGTCCAGACACTTGGAGCCTATAGGAGGTGTTCTTATTCAAACCACCACAGCCCTCTTTTTAAAAAGCTTTCTATTGACTGAGAATTTTATATGATGTAATACATTTTGATCATATTTGACCCCTCCCCCAGCTCCATGTCCCTTCCTAGTTTCCCCACTTGATGTCCTCTTTTATTTATTTATTTTTTTTCAAAAGGCCTATGTGTTCCCCAAGTGCTCCTGGGTGTGGGTCCATCCCTGGAGTCTGATCAACCAATAGGTGCCAGACCCTCCAAAAAAACTGACTCTTCTCCTAGTAGCTATCACTTGCCATTAGATCCCCAGCAATCCTCACCTCCCTCATTCATGCTACATTTTGTTTGCCTTGGGCTTATACAGGTTATATGTATGCTGCCATAAATGCTGTGGGTTCATATGTGGAACTGCTTTGTTGCATCTGGACAGCACAGTTTCCTTGCATTCATTTACCACCTCTGGCTCTTATCATCTTTCCACCCCTCTTCCTGAATGATCCCTGAACCTTGAGAAGAGAAGGTGTGATGTATGTGTCCCATTTAGGGTTGAACACTTTCTCTGCAGTTTGACCAGTTATGGGTCTCTGTGTTAATCATCTGTTGCAAGAAGAAGCCTCACTGGTGAGTGTTGAGAGACACACTAATCTATAAGTATAACAATAAGTAATTAACAGTTGGTTTAATACTATGTCTGTTTAGCAGAATAATAGTAGTAGGATTTTCCTACAGCCTGTGATTGGTCAGTGCTGGGTATGGGGTCTATCCTGTGAAGTATGCTCTAAATCTAATCAGAAGGTGGTTGGTTACTCCTATAACATTTGTGTCATCATTGTATCAATGGACATGCCTTTCCATCTCCGTCATCATAGTAACTTGCAGGATTCCCAGCTGGATAAGTTATGATTGCCTTTCTCTTACAATAGGATGCCTAGCACCTTCCAACACTGTGACAGCTAGCCAGTAGGGTTGAGCTTCCAGGTCAGTACCAGTTTGATTTCTTCTTGTTTGTTTTATGACACATATGTACTGCCTTCCAAACTAAGGTGCCTTCTTTTTTGTTTTGGGGGGGTTGTCTTTTTGAGACTGGGTCTGCCTGCAGTCCCAGATGACCTGACTCACTTTGTAGACCAGGCTGGCCTTGAACTTACAGAAATCCACCTGCCTCTGCCTCCCGAGTGCTGGAATTAAAGGTGTGTGCCCCCATGCCTGGCTCTGTTTTCTGGTTTTTATTAGAATTAAGAGATGATGCTGTGAAAATGAACAATTATCGAATCTCTTTCCCCAAACATCTCTCATGTTAATTTCATAAATCTTCAGTGCTAAACATGCCACAAGTCTATTGTTTCATTTGTTTCTCTGTCACTTCTGATGCAACTGCTGACCAAAGAGCAAATTATTTTAAATCTAGGTTTTGTTTTGTTTTGTTTTGTTTTGTATGAGTGTTTGCTTGCATGTGTGTATGTGCACCACTTGTGTGCTGAAGATGAAGATCCCCTGGAACTGTAGTAACAGGCGGTTATGAGCTGTCATGTGGGTGCTGGGAACTGAACTCAGGTCTACTGTAAGACTCAGGTCCTCAGCTGATGCTGAGCCATCTCTCCAGCCCAAGCATGTGATGTTAAAAGCACTGAAAATTAGTCTTACTTTTTGAAACTAAAAGCTGTCTTCTTCAGAAATTTTAACTGTATTTCAGTTTAAAATAATTTCCACAAGATGATCCCAGTAAAAATAAAATTCAACATGAATGCACAGGCATGGTGCAATGCTACGTATCCGAGAAGAAAATCAGAACTGGAGTCAACGTATAGTGAATAATCTCAATTACAGATGAACCACCTGATAAATGGGACCTCATGGCCATGACTGGGCACCAGCAGACATGGTTCTGATGTGAGATCAACTGAATAGAGGGAAAAATCAAATCCATTTTGTGACCATAACATGTAGTGAAATCACAGTTTCCTATGACAGAAAGGAAAAAGAAATGGATTTTAAGTTATTTGTAGAGGCTGGTACAAATGCAGGGGACCTTATCTTATCTGTTAATTACACCTTACTATAATTAGGATAAAAATAAGCTGGGTATGGTGGTGTACCCCTTTAATCTCAGCACTTGGGAGGCAGAAGCGGGTGGATCTCTGTGAGTTCCAGGCCAGCTGGGTCTACAGGGAGACCCTATCTCCAAAAGCTGAAAAATATATAATATAGATACATTTTCAAGCCTATGTAATTACTTGTTTGCCTGATCTGTGCAAAGCAACAACATTTCTTTTTTAATAGTGTGTTTGTGTTTGTGGTGTGTGTAGGTGGGGGGCCGGTGAGCTTGCTTCTCCTAGAAGGCAGAGGAGGACTTCGGGTACCCCGCTCTATCACCTTCTGCCTTATTCCCTGGGACAGGGTTTTTCACTGAACCTGAAACTCATTGGGGCTAGGCTGAATGAAGATGAGATCTTGGGATCCAGTGAAGCATCATTTCTCTCTATGAGAGAAGGTAGAGGGTAGGGGTTGAGACCACATGCCAGCACCTAACCTTCAGCACCTCCACATAGCAGCATCTCTTCTGGAAAGCAAGGATAAGAACTGCTTTGTAGTGTTTTATTATACAGTTTTTATGCATACGTTATGGCTTATATATTGCATTATGAGATACATACACAGTACATATATACACATGTTTATAAATAATATGCATGTCTGATAGTGAACATGCACTCATACCTGTTTGTAGAGTTACCTAAGCACCTGGAGATGGGACTTTAAGATCATCTACTAAGTTATTTCGTTTTACCAACAAGGGCCCTATGGCCCAGGACCGGCTGTGATCTGTAGATCACAGTTGGTAGATCAGGGCAGAAAGGCATCTGCGCAGTCCTGCTTCTAGCCTTGAGAAAGCAGTATGCCTCATGATGGGCTGGTGGTGGCGAGAACAGGTTTTGTGCTGAGATGATGAAAACTTACTCTTGGCTCTTCCACTCCAGGCCAATGACTAACTCTTTCTAACTCTTCTGTGTTTTCAATGGAAGGCTAAGGACAATAATGCCCATTAGACATATGTAACTATCAAAAATTCAATGCTTGTGCTGCCTAACACATGTTGGGAGCAATAAATTCTGTGATTAGATCATTTCTGAGGAGCTCTAAATGCGGAGTTTCATCAGCAACACTGCAGCTGTTCCCGTGTTTCCTCCCAAGGAATTAAAGAGCAGCTCTTGGGGCTGGAGAGATGGTCTAGTGGTTAAGAGGGCCGACTGCTCTTGCAGAGGACCCAGGTTCGATCCCCAGCACCCACATGGTGACTGAGGACCATCTTTAACTCCAGTTCCAGGGGAATCCGACACCCTCTTCTGACCTCTGCAGCATTGCATGACACAGGTGCACAAACCTGCATGCAGACAGTACATTCATACACACACACACACACACACACACACACACACACACACACACACACACACACATATATGAAAGAAGAGCAGCTCTTGCTAAGGGCCCTTGTGAAGAACTTCACACAAGAGTAACAGACCATCTCCAAAACCATAAGGGAAGTGCAGCATTATGATTTCTGTCTTACACATGAGGAGCATCAGTCTAAAAACTATGTAGCATGTGTAATAAACAATTTATATTAGAAGAAATGAAAATAGTTCATTAAATCCATGAACAAAGAGACGTATGTAAAACATCGGTGACATAATACTTCCATTTGTCTTTTGTTTTGAGCTTTGGTCTCATGTAGTCCAGACTGTCCTCTATCTCTAGCTGAGAACGACCTTGAACTTCTTGCCTCAGCCTCCTGAGTGCCCAGATCACAGACATGTACCACTGCCCCCAGTTTAGTGTGGTGTTGGAGAGCAGACCAGGGCCTCATGCATGCTAGACAGGTACCAACTGAGCTGCACTCCCAGTTTCAATACTTTCAATGCATCAAATTTTTTTTTGTACAAAATTGTTCAAGATTCTGTGATTGGAACGAGACGAAGTCATACACTGTCATTGGAGTGCTATCTGGTACAGTTCTTCAGATAATAGTTTGACAATGTGCTTCATGAGCTTGAAATACTCCTGCAGACCATCGGCACAGGATTTGAATGTACTGAAATCTACTCTAAGGAAATAATATGGGGCTGGGCTGTTGCTTATGGTTAAACATGTGCTTAGAATGTACAAAGCCCTGAGATCCATCCCCAGCACGCATGCACGCACATACACATGCAGAACATAATGTTGTAAAGATGGATATAAAAAGATGTTCATCCTAGTGTTATTTATAATAACAAAAGAATGAAGAATATTATAAATGTCCAGTTATAAACCAAGTTGAATGGTTAAGTGCAGAACACAAAATTTCTTATTATTCAACTGTTAAATGTGGTATTGATGAAGGGAGGGGAAACCTCTGTTATAATGGGATTAAGTAGAAATCAAGACACAAAATTATAAATATATTTCCTCCAGCATTAAAATCAAGAGAAAATAGACAAAGGCTAATATCCTTATGCTCTGTGGTGTTAAACTGGGTGAGTCCTTTTTCCATGTCACACTTTTCTTTCTTCTTAGTTATTTTAAAATAAACATGCTTTGATTTCCATTTTGGAAAGGTGAGATAGATCTTGTTCAAAATAACAAATGCATAGTGTGGGGAACAGTCAACTTTCAATCAGACCAGCAGACCCTGAAGCTACACTGATTCTGGCCCGTGAGAGGTCACGTGCTCAGAACCTTGGGGGCTGTCAGGTAAGGCAAGTGAGAGCTTAGGTGTCCTGGAGCCCACTGGTCCATCCCTGCTAACAGGACCCATCTCTGGCCTGGGAGGAGAGACTCTGTGTTGCTGCATCTTTTGACTTTTTTTTTTTTTTTGGTATTTTTGAGACAGGGTCTCCCTTTAATCCCAGCTGGTCTGGAGCTCTCTATGTAGACCAGGCTGGCCTTGAACTCACAGAGATCCACCTGCCTCTGCCTCCCAGAGTGCTGGGATTAAAGGTGTGTGCCACCATGCCCATCATCTTTGGACATTTTTGTTACTTACATTTTCTCTTTCTTTCTTTCTTTCTTTCTTTCTTTCTTTCTTTCTTTCTTTCTTTCTTTCTTTCTTTCTTTTTTATCTTTTCAAGACAGGGTCTCCGTGTAGCCCCAGCTGTCCTGGAGCTCGCTCTGTAGACCAGGCTGGCCTTGAACTCACAAAGATCCACCTGCCTCTGCCTCCCAAGTGCTAGGATTAAAGGCATGTACCACTACACCTGACCTTTTGACATTTTTAAAAGAGTCAGAAATCCAGTTGATAAGTGGACAATCAAATCAAAATACTTAAAAGCACCTCATAGGACACAAAAAGCCATCTGGGGTACCTGCTTGGTATCTGCATCTAGGATTCTGGCCCCTGAATAAATCAAGCACCTGTCTTCATCCCATCCCCTAGACCTCAGCCTGCCCAAGTGGTACTGGCAGGTCCTTGCATCTCTAGAAATAGATGGTGAGCTTTAATCAAATAGCTTATATCTGGCACACCATAAAATGAAACTGACTTAAAGCAGTTTTTGCACTAACATTTCTGTGGGACACAGTTTAATCAGAAGTTTAAATTTAATCCAGTTATATCTGGCCACTACTGCAGAAGCAGATATATTTTCTGAGAAGAAACAAGATATCAATATCATTTCTCAAAAAGACACTTTATAGGTTACACTATATAATGAATTGATAAAGATAAAATAAGGTGGAGTTTTGTATAACTAAAAGACAAAAGAATAAGAATGCTTGCACTAATGTATATGAAACTGCAGTTCAAATATCTATACAAACATAAAAATATTAGCCTTTTTGGGGCTGGAGAGATAGCCTAGTGGGTAAGAGTGCCGATTACTCTTGCAGAGGACCCGGGTTCAATCCCCAGAACCCACATGGTGGCTGAGAACCGTTTGTAACTCCAATTCCAGGAGAACTCCAGTTCCAGGGGAATACGTCATCCTCTTCTGACCTCTGCGGCATTGCACATCATGGGTGCACACACCTGCATGCAGACAGTACATTCATACACATAGAAAAATAAATAAATAAAATAAAAAAGTATTAGCCTTTCAGGGCTGGGGATATCGCGCAGCACTTGCTGCACAGGCACGAGGATCTGAACTCGTGTCCCTAGCACCCACGTGAAGAGCTAGATGTGGGGCTGGAGAGAGAGCTCAGTGGTTCGGAATGTTTGCTGCTTTTCCAAAGGACTCAAGTTCAGTTCCAGGACCCACAGCAGGTACCTCACAACCTGGTCAACACATGTAGAGGCCAGAGGAGGACATCAGGTATCTTTCTTTTTGTTCTCTGCCTTGTTCCCTTGAGACATAGACTCACAGTGAACCAGAAGCTTGTTTTTTGGCTAGTCTCACTTTGCCAGGGAGTGTCCAGGATCTGCCTGCTTCAGTGCTTCGGGTAGGAGAAAATGCAACCATGCCTGGGTTTTTACATGGGTGGTGAGGATTCGAACTCAGGTCTTCATAGTTGTTCAGCAAGCTCTCTTATCCACTGGGTCATCTCCCAGCCTCTTTGTCTGTTTAGACACTGCAACTCATTCCACTGGTTGATCATTCAGCAAGTACTTTGTGGACTGCAGTGTTTAGGAGCTTCCCAGGATTGTTCGCAACTATTCCAAATTACCCAGTGTAGCTACAGGAGGTTGTTTTTTTTCTTTCCTTGGCTTAGTAACTTTATTTTGACAAGGATGTGACAAAGGATTAATTGGACCTGTTTATTCTTCAAATGTTGGGGACTCTCAGGTAATTGACTAGTTCCATTTATAACCAAGAGCTAAACTGCCAAGTGGGTAGTTAGTGAGTTTGGTCACACATCTGCAAATATCAAGTGTCTGCAAATGAGATGAAAAGCTCTCTCTCTCTCTCTCTCTCTCTCTCTCTCTCTCTCTCTCTCTCTCTCTCTCTCTCTCTTTCTCCTGGTCAGATGGTTTCATTTAAGATCCAGAGGGTCAAGGGTGACAGCAGGACCTCATCAAATTAGACCCAACTGAGAGAGGTGTTTAGCACAACAGAAAGGAAATAATCTGAAGGGCATTAAATGCAAATGAAATTGCCATCTGCCAACTTCAAAAACACCTGACCTGAAAAAAGAAATCTCCCAACCTCACCTCCTTCCCACCTCAGAACTGGAGAGATTGGAACTGCCTGCCAATCCCTCAACCTGCCAGAGCCCATTTGCATTTCAATATTTTCTTCCCTGACTTTCTCCAGTTGGAGAATTTGACAATGATCTCTGAGAGCAAGAAGAGGAAAGTTCAAGCACAACTATTACTCCTTTGCCTCTTGGGTTTGGATGGCCAAATTGGCCATGGGAACCTCTGGTAGCTTAAAGTAGAAAGCAGTCACTTTGGGGCCAGTTTGTGTTACTATCAAGGTAGACTGGGAACCATGAGACAGGTTCTGAGGATGATGGGAATTGTAGTTTAGTTTTCATTTCTTTGGCTGATAAATGTGTACATGTCAGGACCAGGTCCTGGGGATCTACTACCAAGCCAACCAAGTGCAGTCTCTGTCCTCAAAGATTATTAAGTAATTACTGTAAAGTGTGATAGATGTTCAGAATGTATGGCTCACAGCAGTGTTCACCCAGAATACCCAAGCAACACTCCAGGGCTCTGTACTGCTCACATCCAATCTAGGCAGAGCAGAGAACAAGGCTGGTAGGTGGGCAACGGCATCTGAGCCATGGCTCTTCTCTAGGGGGTGAAAGTCAGAGAAGCCCTCTGGTGAGATGGCCGTTGTGCCAGGCATGGGCCGTGGAGGACACTTCAACTGTGTGGTCCTTCTTTCCCCACTTGGCTGGAGACAAAGACTGATTGGTTGGCAGAAGTAAACTGTTCTGTTGGTATTAGAGCTTTTGAACACACTTCTGGAGAAATTCCTGAGCAGGTGCATTTCTCTCCATCGCCTGCTCTGGTCCATAAATGATTGGAAAAGGATTAGCTGTAGACAATGGGTGCTATGGATAGAAATCTAAAGCTGATTTCAGCTCTAATAACATGCTAGATGGAATAGCTTTGTTTTTGCTGTAAAACCCTATGATTTTGCTTGTTGGAGTGAAAAATCACCATGAACATTTCACCCACAACTGTATCCCAAAACATGTTAGATGCTGCTTTCTAGAGTCAATCAAGGTGGTAGTACTAAGTAACGAAAAGCAAGCACCCCCTAAAAGGCCACATCTAATCATTTCTTCAAGTCCTTTTGGCACCTCTTAGGTGGTTCACGAATACACATGACCTTTTCAGTGTCTGAGAGGTTCCAATTGATGTGGGGCACCTTTGTGGCTTTGTTGGTGGTGACATATAAATGACTGTGGCACAAGCAGCAGCAGGACTGGGACACATTGCATGTTCTGTTGTTTGCTGATTCATCTTGTGAAAGTTTCTTAAAGATTCCATGACTCCATTTTATGAGTCATAGATGGGGCTTGCAACAACAAAAGGGATGACCTGCAGGAATTCTGTCAACTAAACTAGTATAGAATTGGGGAAGCCAATCACTGTTCCTCAGTGTTGGGTACTGAATTCCAGTGGAATTAAGGCCAAGAAATCTTGATAACAGCTCTCCTTGCATCTAAACTTGAATGGATCTTTTTGTTGCCAAGGTAATGTGGGTTATGAATGATAGATAAATCTTATTTTAGAGATTATTATCTCTACACTTACAGGTCTGTCTCTGCATGCCCAGGATTAGACAAAGAACATGTAGGGATTATAGTTCATGAGAAAAAAGCAAAATAAGGGCTGGAGAGATGGCCTAGTGGTTAAGAGCGCCGCCGCTCTTACAGAGGACCCGGGTTCGATCCCCAGCGCCCACATGGCGGCCGAGAACCGTCTGGAACTCCAATTCCAGGAGAACTCCAGTTCCAGGGGAATCCGACACCCTCTTCTGACCTCCGCGGCATTGCATGACACAGGTGCACAAACTTGCATGCAGACAGTACATTCATACACATACAGAAATAAAAAAAAATTAAAAAAAAAGCAAAATAAAATATTGATTATTAGATGATTGTCATGACAGTTTCTTATCATCCAGTGGACAGAGTCTTCTTTTATTATATTCAGTACTAAGAACTTGCTAATATATTTGGAAAAAGCATCTGGGAGCAAGAAAGAATGAAGCCACCCACAGTCCTGGAGGAGATGAGAGGTGGAGGGAGGGGGAGCCCTTTGGTGACACAGTGTTGCTGAATTTGAGGTACAGGAGTCCTGGGCTCAGACTGGAATCCATGGAGAAAGATGCAACTTGCTCTATCAGAACAAAGGAGTGAAAGGGAGGTCGCGTGAAGGTGCATGGGGAAGAAGGAAGGTAGACCAGAGCGCAGGGGCTCGGTGATCCAGCTCTACCATCACCTGTCTGCAGAGAGGCCTCAGGATGTCTTGGTGGCTGTTCTCTCACCAAAGCAACAACAGCATTGGCCAAATGCCCTCTGAAGCCTTCCTGATGATGCAGGAAGAATCTTGTGGGACTTGGCTATAGGTGGCCTAGGGTTTGAGAGCCAGTCTGTCATTTGCGGGTTATGTGATATCACACAAGGCCCTTCCACTTTAGTGTGCTCTGCTTTCCAGGTCCTCACAGTATGGGTGATAAGCAGTACCAATTTTACTGGCTTGTAGAGATGATCACATTCAAGAATCTTGTGCCAGGTGTGGTGGCACATGCCTTTAATTCTAGCACTTGGGAGGCAGAGGCAGGCGGATCTTTATGAGTTCAAGGCCAGCCTGGTCTACAGAGCAAGTTCCAGGACAGCTGGGGGCTACAAGCGGCCCCTTGTCTCTAAAGATCCATAAAAAAAAACACAAAAAAAAAAAAAAAAAAAAAAAAAGAATCTTGGGAAAACCAACTTGTTTCTGGCCCTGGTAAGGAGTAAAGAATGTCTGAGGAGAAAATACATACTGCAGAATATAAAAGGGTTTATATATGACAAAGACGAGTCTGAAATATTAATGACTAGCCCTAATGGCCCTGGAGCTAAGGCACTGTATTCCAATGTTTTTTCTTACCACGAACTATTTAAATGCACCAATAGCTAAGGGAAGCCAAACAAAAATATCGATCTTGGCCCCAAAGTAACAGGCCTGGATAATCGATGTTTGGTTTTTATGGGAAACGGAGCTGCATCTCCCACTGCTGGGAGCATGAAACTTGGACCTAGTGGTGAGACAGGATGACTTCATCAGCTTTGTACTGGTAGGAAGGGAGAAAGAAGACTTGAGCAGGAGGTCTGTCATCTTCTTGGGTTTGGGGATGATGACACCTCATCCATCTTGTGTCATTTAGAAGATGCCCAGTCTCCTCCCTGCTTTGGAACTGGGTCAGAGAGCAGCAATCCAAAGAGGCGTTTGTTAGCGGTGAGGAGGCTGTCAGGGAAGGTAGCCAGGGATTTATGAATTGAGCCCGGGAACGCTGGGTGTGGGGTGCACATCTGGCCACAAGATGCTCTCTGGCTGCCTTTTGGATAAAGAGGCTTGGTCAAAGAAGGTCACATCAGGGTCAGTGGGATTGTTGGGGTGGGGGCTGCAGTGAAAGTAAATAAGCCACCCTTCTAGATTCGGGTGTACCCCAGCAAGGATCAGAAAAGAGGCATGTATTCCTATTGATTGTCAAGTCACTGCAGCTCTTTCTAACCTCTTGGAACCTCAAAGCTGATACCTCTCTCTCTCATCAATCAAATATTTGTAGGAGGACAATTAAAAAGTTACTCAAATCATATGGATATTACTCTACAGTAATCATAAAAGCAGTTATAGGAGAAAATATATTCCAGCATTTGATCAGTGTTGAAAAATATATCAACAACCAAATCCATTAAAATTTTATACAGATTTGGCTGTTTCCAAAAATTATATTAGTAAATCTGACAAAATTTAATACAGATTTATTTATGTTTTGTTTATTTTACTGTATATATGATGCATGGGACTGTATATGTGTGCCACAGAGCACATGTGTAGGTCAGAGAACAACTTTGCGGAGTCAGTTCTCTCTGTCTACCTTTACCTGGGTTCCAGGGATCCATGTAGTTTGCCAGGCACTTGTGGTGAGTGCTTTTACCTGTTGAGCTATCTTCCTGGCCTTAATAAAGCTTTTTAAGAACTTTATCTTATTCTTTTTAAATTTAGTATTTTTAAAGTGATGTTTTGGCAGGAGCATTGTGGTACATGCCTTTAATCCCAGCACTCAGGAGGCAGAGGCAGGTGGATCTCTGTGAGTTCAAGGCCAGCCTGGTCTATATAGTGAGCTCCAGGCCAGCACGGACTAAAGGGAGACCCTGTCTTAGAAAGACAAAAAAGAAAGTGATTCTTTAAATTTTTAAAATATTTTATTAGCATTGCTTGCTTTAAAAAAATAAGTTGATTATATTGAAAAAAAACTTGATATAGATTGGAGAATTTGGAAAGGGAGCGAATGGCAAATTCTTATTGCAGCAACCGTGATGAATTTCACATTGTTGGGGCTGGAAAGATGGCTCAGCAGTTAAGAGCCCTGGCTGCTATTGCAGAGAACCCAAGGTTGAATCCTGACACCTACATGTTGGCTAACAACCATCCATATCTCCAGTTCTAGGAGATCCAACACCCCCTTCTGTCCTCTGCAGGCACTACACAATGCAGGTGAACTTACATGCATGTAGGCATAACACTCATACACCTAAAATATAAATAGATAAAACAAATTTCACATTGTTGTTGAAGCTTGGTAGTACAATTTTGTCAGTAAATTTTCAAAAATTATAGTAAGATCTAGAACACAATTTCTAAAACACAATTATATATTTTTAGTTTGAGTATTATATAAGTTTAGTTATTACAGAACTTTATATTTCTTTTTTAAAACTTCCCAGACTGTGTTTTACGTTTTCTTTTTTTTTTTTTTTTCAAAGGCGTGTGCCACCATGCCCGGCATTTATTTATTTCTGTATGTGTATGAATGTACTGTCTGCATGCAAGTCTGTGCACCCGTGTTGTGCAATGCCGCGGAGGTCAGAAGAGGGTGTCAGATTCCCCTGGAACTGGAAGTTCTCCTGGAATTGGAGTTTCAGACGGTTCTCGGCTGCCGTGTGGGTGCTGGGGATCGAACCCAGGTCCTCTGTAAGAGCAGTCGGCGCTCTTAACCACTAGGCCATCTCTCCAGCCCTACGTTTTCATTTTTTAAAACCTGTATGAGTGTGTTGCCTGCATACATGTATGTGCACCTGTGTCACGCAATGCCCACATAGGTCAGAAGAGGGTGTTGGATCCCCTGGAGTTATGGACAGTTGTTAGCTGCTATGTGGGTTCTGGGAATTGAACTCAGGTCTTCTACAAGAGAACCGATGTGCTTAACCTCCGAGCCATCTTCCCAGCTCCTGTTTTACATTTTCTGCAGGTGATAGGTGAAGGCACACTGGGGCTGTGCCTACCTTGAGCTGTCACAGTTCCACATTCCTCTGGTGGTGGGCTGATGGTGGAGCAGAATGGAGGATGTAGGACTTTCTGATGCTGGGAAGCAGTTTCAGTCTTCTCTGAGTGGCATTTTTCTCTACAGCCCCCTCCTCTGACTTCTCAGGTTGTGAATGGCAGTGGCTTTGCCGTGGTGTTGGGGACAGGGGAGGTCTCTGTCATTTGCAGATCCAGGTCTTGGAAGGACTGACTCTCTAGAATGAGCGTCCCACCTCCCCCGTGGCCCGGCTGTGGTCTTGATTCCACACATGGTGCTGGGAATCCAGGCTTTGATGTTGGACCTCTCCCATTCCCAGGCACCAAGAGGTTTTGTATTATGTCTCTAAATTTAATATTATAAACTAGTAGCAGAGAGGGATTAAATTGCTCTCTCAATTAATTTAGTAGGGGGAAAGAATCTTGACTTGGGATGGGGTTCTAAGGAAGTAATTTATTATGTGAAACTTTTACATCATCCTCCAGTCTTCTTAATTTTTATTAATTTATTTTTATTTTGTGGGTATGAGTGTCTTACCTGTGTGTATATAAGTGTACCTAAGTTAGACAATACCCACGGAGGCCAAAAGAGGGCATCAGATTCCCTGGAACTGGAATTACAGACAGTTGTTATCTTCCATATGGCTGCTGGGAACTGAATTGGGTCCCCTGCAAGAGCAGCAAGTGCTCTTAACCACCAAGCCATCTCTCTAGTACCAGCAGTCTCCAGTCTTAATGTCATAGTAAAGAAGAAAATAGATTTGGCAATAAGATTGGTGTGGTGGTTTGAATGAAAATGTCTCCCATAGGTTTCAAGTATTCAGACATTTTGTTCCCAGTTGGTGGCGCTGTTTTGGGAGATCTTAGAAGGTCTAGTAGCCATGCTGGAGGCAGTATGTCCCTGGGGGTGATCTTGGGGAGTTCAACAAACTTCACAGCTCTCCAGTGTCTCTCTCAGCTTCCTGTGCTCATTGGAAGAGGTGAATCTCAGCTTTCTGCTCCAGCTCCTGCCACCATGCCTTCCGCCACAATGGACTCTAATTCTCTGGAACCGTCAATCATAAGCTCAAATAAACTCTTCCTTTTTTTTTTTTTTTTTTTTTTTTT